>OZ038475.1:62541598-62614098 GCA_964036315.1 Acanthosepion esculentum | reverse complement strand
TGTAAATGCGTTTCGGAAGCTATGAATCCAATGCTTATATTTCCAGCTGTGGGTTACAATATTTCGTACAATCCCAAAATAAGTTTCAGCTTTGAATAGGCTTCAAAAGTTTGATAGACCGTAAAAACAAATAAACCAATCAATCCATCTTCCATAAAACTTCATTGTTGCTTACGGGCCCCGTCCATGACAATGTAAAAAATTAAATATCTTGTCTATCCTTCGTTTTATAACTTGCTTTTTTATCACAATCCTCAGGTCATTTCACATTTTATAACCAGAAGAATCGAAAAACCTGCCATCAAGCCAATATAGCCTGAGGCTTATGGCGGTTTTCTAAGTGTAGTTTAGATGTGGCACAAAGCCGAAAGTATGAGACACCCAGTGAGAATAGAACTCACTATTCAGTCGTAACTGACCTAGAAAGACAAGCTTGTTAACCATTACACCATTTCGAAGTGCTCAAACCTGAGGTGTATGATTGCATAATAATTTTAGCCATAATTCCCTTCAATCAGATCGACACCATTTCCATACAAATAACCCCACATTATGACACTCTCTCCTCTGAGTTTATTCTAATGCAGGGTGGATGGTATTCAATGTTCACAGGACTAAAAATGATAGCCGACAAGTGTTTTTAGTCCATTTTAATTTAGATCACTATTCGGAGCTACAAACCTAAACTTCGATGGCGAATCGTACATCTGCTCTTCTTCTTTTATGCTTCATGTCTCTTTAGAACGTGGGCGATCATAGTCCTCCACAACTTCGTGATCTTTGTAGCTCTCAGCATATTTTATCTCTTGGCTGTAGATCCTAATTCTTGTTCTGCCAACCGTTTACGCAAGCTCTTTAGGTAGGTTATGCGCAGCATTCATCTGTCTATCTTGCCTTCAATATGTCATGTGAATATCAAATTTTCCATGTTCTCTTCTTTCATTATGTGCTCTACTCCTTATCTTCTGACTAGATACTAATTAAATATTTAAACCTACTCCCTAATGTTCTTTTATTCTTTTTTGTCATGTCCCTTCAGGACGTAGGCCGGCACGAATCACCACAATATCAAATGGAAATTAGAAACAAAGAGAACTCTGCCACATAGAATCAGAAAGACGTAGCTGAAATTTCTAGTACACATAATGAGAAAAGCGGCCTGTGTAATTTACCTAAGAAGCCTATGCAAATGGATTGTTTGGAGGCATAGTAAGGGGACACGCATTACTTAGAGCTACAAAGGATAGGAAGTTGTGGCGAGCCATGATTGCCGACAGCATGGAGAACACGAACGTTTTGTAATGTTCTTTTTCTATCATCTATTCGCACAAACTCGTTAACAGTTACTCACTATGTTCTCATGTCTATTTTTCTTTAATGTCCTGTCAGTGTTAAATTCTCTAGGTCTTCTGTCCTCGTTATGTATCCGAGAAATTTCAGTTGATTATATACCATCATCCAGAAAACGTAACTATGACCCAATTAGCCTAGTTATGTTCTGGCTCTGTGGGTGCTAAAGAAAGACAAATGTTTTTTTTCAGGTGTCTGAAACAGCGATTAGCTAGCTAGCCTAGCAATTAGGGGATGAGCCGTCAGCCAGACATGTTAAACTGTTTTTTTTATGTAGGGCACAATTATTTTAAAGCTAGTGGAAACATGTCCCTAATTTAAGTGACGCTACTATATATACAATCACACATACTTACCCATATACTGTGAACTTTCAGATAAGTTTTTTAAACTAATGTTCATCCAATACAAGACACGAGACCGGTTCAAAGTAGAGAGATTCTGTTAAAATGGTTATGAGATGTGATATGAATGAAAGAAGAGGTGGTAGGAAGTTAAGATTCTGAGGATATGTAGGAGGGATAATGAATGTCTCTTGACTTGAAGAGGTTGAGATTGTGGTGTTTACGGACGCATCCATCAGATCACAAAGTAGCAGTACTAGAGGAAAAACTGAGTGTAACTTTTTCCTTACATTTTGAAAAAAATGAGGATGATTCGAACGTAACAAAGTCTCTCCTACCAGTAAAGGTCTGAATTAGACCTAAAGAATGGAGCTTATCTGAGATAGGTGTTTTTAATCCATCCAAACAAGGCAATGCTACTAAGATGCAAGGGGCTACAGGGAGTGAAAGAAAATGAAAATGACTTTAGAAGCAATCAGAAACTCAATCCTAAACAGAAATCAATGGATAAACCTTTACTCTTATTAAACAAACTGGCGAGAAGTGTGAACCAGAAGATAGGTGCAGCTATCTATTCCTATAGAGAAAAAATAGTAACTAAAATTTCAGACTTTAGGCGAAGATGTTATAAGTATAGAGTTGAAGTAGATTATAGAAATAAACGGAAACCTAATAATAAGCAGGAAACAAGAGATAAATTCTATTCCTGTTTAAAAGAGAGGGAGGCATGTGAGCCTGGAAATAGGCAAACCTGTTAAACCTATCTACTCTATGCTAATAGAGAGAGCAATACTTATTTTGGTCTAATATGATAATTGTAAATATAAGGCGTGGAAAATGGGGTCAAATACTTCATGGAGCGATATAATAAGCCGAATATTTTTCGAGCAATGGATTGTTCATATATATATATATATATATATATATATATATATATATATATGTCATCCACAAACAGACTGTTTCGCTGTATCACAGCTCAGCAGTGTGGCTAGACGTCCGGTTGCCTCTGGCTAGAATCGAAAACCGGCTGAATTCGCGTCAGTCGGAAATTTTACCATGAAGCCGTTGGCGCACGGCAGAGAAGAAGGTGAATTTAAGCGTATTTATTTTTAGATAAACACACAGTGACTGAGAGAACTCGATTCGATTTACCGAAGAATTATTAGCCGTAATTGTCACGGTTTACAAACCCACACATCCTCCCCAGAGAGCTCAACCGAAATAAATTTTTCAGGAGCATATATATTGTCATCCACAGACAGACTGTTTCGCTGTATCACAGCTCAGCAGTGTGGCTAGACGTCCGGTTGCCTCTGGCTAGAAAAAAAAAACCCGGCTGAATTCGAGTCAGTCGGAAATTTTACCCTGAAGCCGTTGGCGCACGGCAGAGAAGAAGGTGAATTTAAGCTTATTTATTTTTAGATAATCACACAGTGGCTGAGAGAACTCGATTCGATATAGTGCGATGGATAAATTGTCGTTTAAATTACGCAAAAATAAAAATTACATTGGCATCTCATTTTAACTGATATATTTACCAAAATTACACATTAGATATTTTGAAATACTAAAGAGTAAATTTATTACCTAAAATCGCCCCTGGCTTTTACCACGGCCTACAGACGACTTTGGAAAGTCCTGCATCTCTTCTGGGGGGTCGCTTTGTTTAAGTTGATGAATGCTACCATAATCCTTGCTTTCAGTTCATGTTTGATATTATAAGGAGTTTGTTGGGGGCTTGCTCAACTGCGCCCCGCACATAATAATTAAGAGTTTGCAGTCTGTGGAGTTAGGTGGCAAGGTGTAAGGGGTGATATGGACGCAGAAATTGTCTGACAGCCATGATTTCGTTTTTCTGCTTGTGTGGCATGGTTCATTGTCATCTTCCAGCAACCACCCACTTGACCCAGACATCACTACCTTGCCAAGGTACTTGATGTAGACTTAAGTGTTGAGACTGAGGGCCAGTGGGAAGATGAATGGTGGCATAACGTCGCCATCTTTAGTGATCACTCCAAACACCTTCGTAATAATCATTAGACTCATTCAATTCTTTTCGAATCTTCTTCATTGTACTCAGATTGATACGCAAACACTCTCAAATGTTCATGTTGTAGACTCCGGTGCGAATGCCAAGTAGTAAAGCTTGACCCAGACATCACTACCTTGCCAAGGTACTTGATGGGGGCTTAATTGTTGAGACTGAGAGAGCAGCAGTTCACCCGGATTAAACTCAGGATCTATCTATCTATCTATCTATCTATCTATCTATCTATCTATCTATCTATCTATCTATCTATCTATCTGTTTTCGCTTGCTTGTATATACACTATATACATATATATTCGGAGAAAGACGTTAAATATATACACATGTAAACGGAAGCCTATCAATAGATCACATATCTATTGAGGTGTGTGACATTGAAAGAGCACTCAATCCTTCATTTTCACAGCATCTAATTCACTTACACCGAGGCGTTATCGATCTTTTTTGCCCTTCCCTATGTACATATTGTATGAGACTAACACCCGAATAAATAAAGCAAAAGCGAACAGACGCAACACGGTATCGAGGGTGAAATTGATATAACTCGCTCGACAAAAACAATTAGGACGTATAGAGTTACACGCCAGGACAATCAATAGTGAAAGAAAGAAAGAGAGACAGAAAAGTGAAAAGCGGAAAAGAAAGCAAGAGAGATATTTCAATTCAATATATATATATATATATATATATATATATATATATATATATATATATATATATATATATATATGTGTGTGTGTATCAAAGAAAAGAACATTTTGAAATAATCTTTATCAACGAAACATAGATTCAGATAAAATTCAAACAAGTATTAAAAAAATGTCATGAGCTTTCGCTGCCCTGTAGCTTTATAAATTCATGTAAATTCATTTACAATACTTGTGTCGTTCTTGGCACGTCAGATCTACCGCCATTAATTTATATGCAAACTCATTGAAAACACGTTATGCATATGCATATATGCATACATGTGTCTGTGGTGTGTATGTATAATCACATATTTTAGACATGGAAATATATAATTAAACATAAAAAGTAAACAAATACAGATCTATTGTATAGTCATTTGATAAGATTCTGGGAAGGGAGTGGAGAGAATAAATTTTCACCACCTCCTCATCTCACTCCTCTCTCTTTCTCTCTCTCTCTCTCACGCACACACATATATATGTAATGCCTGCTTTCTCGTATTCGTCATGGCTTGTTATCACACCATCCCACAATTTCACTCGTGGGCATTATGAATGTGTATTTTAAGCCCATCTAGAGAGAAAGTACTAAAGCAGTGCTTGAGTGTTACGTGATATCTCTCTTCCTGTATGGCAGTGAGGGCTGGACGATCATCCCAAAAAGGAAGAGGAGACTTGAAATGAATATCTACCAGCCTAGAGATGAAAAGTCTTAATGCTTAATGTGCTTCTTGACAGGAATCAAACCCGTATTCTTTATTTAATCTGAGATAATATTAGCTTCATTTTCAGAAAATTTATTTGTTTGCGTTTCGGGTACTAAAATAAATTTAGCAGATATAAACTTCGAATCGCGCTAACGAGAGATGTACATTTCTTAAGTGGAGGAATTGAGATCTGCTTAATTGTAATGGCTTCTCATGGCTTAATGGTAAAGTAAAGTTAACTGACTTTAAAGTCGTTTCCTTAGTTAAAAATGGAATACCGTTTTGATTTCTGTCGAAAGGTTAATTTTTCTTTCTGCCTCTTAGCCGGTTGTCATTAATATAACTGTTTTGCAGGAATGTGTACCCACTGCTATAGACGTTATATTAAACGTTTGTAGTAAGAAGAAATAGGGTCAGATTAAAAATTCATTAATTTCTTAAAGATTTATCGCTGATATCCCCTGACAAGTGGACGAAGTGATTGCTGGAGAGTCTAAGAAACGCTAGAGTCAGGATTATGAAGGTAACATCAAACAGCTAAGTGACAAACTTTACATTTGTATTAGTTCTCTCTCTCCCGCTCTGTCTGTCTGCCTCTCTGTCTGTCTGTCTCTCTTTATACATACATACAAACACACACACACACACACATATATATATATGTATATATATATGTGTGTGTGTGTGTGTGTGTGTGTGTCGGGTGTAACAGAAATATTGCCCAAATCGTGTAACAGCAAAATTGTCCAATTGTTAGATTAAGCTTTGAACCGTTGTATATTAGAAATGATTAAAGATATCATACTGGAATTCTCTGAGGCTTTTATAGTACTGTTGGACTCTACTTTGAACAATAACTCTAAGTTGAATTGATGATCTCTATTGCTGTTGTAACCTTCTGATCCAGTTTTCCCCTCTACTGCTTCCTCTTAAGTAAACTTATTCACCGTTCTCTTGATAGTTCTTGAATGGACTCTGAAGATGGAAACCAGTGTGTGAATGTTTCTACTATTACTGAAAACCTGAATGATCTTCTCACCATTGTTCAGTTGTGAAGATATCGTGGGGCTGACACAAAACGATTTTAAACTGTTCTCTTTCTAGTTGAATAACTCAAAGTGTTTTTCAGTGATTCTTACGACAAATAGTGCCAAGATTGTTAAATGTCTTATCTGAAAACCTGAAAAAAAGAAACTAAATAAGTTTAGCGATTTTTTTTAGATATCAAACATTTTGTTGGATGAATAATTATCCCATGTTATTAAATGATTTGGACAATTTTTCTATTATACCTGGTATATATATGTATAACGTAATAAAAATATGTTTTCCACTTGTCAATTCTTTTATTAATATTGTCTTTAGATATACATTTATTTATATCTGTATTTTTACATATATATATATATACATATATATATATATATATATATATATATATATATGTATATATATATGTATATATATATATATTTACATACGCTCTATCTCTGATATTGAGCACTTTATCCCATAAATATAACACACCTTAAAACTATATTCCTTCATATATATATTTATATATATACGTTCAAATTAATGGAAAAATAATATTGCAGCAGTCGGAATATCTGTTTCAAATTAGTCCAGTTTAAAAGTAAATGCGACGATCACAGCAAATTATTGCATTCATCGAACAGTAACATTGGATTCAAAAGGTATGACAACAATACTCAAATCCCATATTAATGTCCACTTTTACGTCTTATATAGAAATGACCATCCTTTGAAGGTAGTACGTGCTTGCATCATTAAACATTACCGAGCTTCATCAACTCCGCGGGTGACATATTTGAGAAGCTATTGGCAGCCTGCACGACAGAGCTGTGACGTAATTGGAAGACCAGCTAGAGCCATAAACAATTCACAGTCGTCCGGTCGTATTTGATCTGATCTGTACTCTGAACCACTTGCAGTCTCTCACTGCTACCCTTAAAATACCTCAACCTTGGCAAGCGACTATTCTAGGTGTCCGTCCAGAACCGATTTCACAGATGTAGGAATATTCATTCAACCAGTAGTGTCAAGATCGTAACACCGCCTACGCGTCACATTCAACAAAAACAGCAATGCACCTAAATAACCACGCGGCATATCGAAAGCACTAATACGACCTTCTCAAAGCAAACGAATGTGTACGTGTGTGTCCCCCCTAAATTTAAAACTGTACAAATTTCATCACATTTTAAGATTATTTTTAAAATTATTAGAAATATAAAAATATCTACGGAGACCTAACACAAAACAATAGAAATAATAAGCTGTGTATCAGCAAACGTTGTTAACACCAGATTATCGAGTGATTGACGTCTGTGCTGCAAAAAGAAACGAAAATAGAGAAGATCAGGAGCGTGACCAGTAAATAGAAAAATCACTTTACATTTTAGAAATACAAGTTTTGTTTTAGCCTTTGAAGCCTTAAGTCACATGCCTAGATGTTCTGATGAAGCAGGTTATCAATTAAAGAAAATATATATATATATATATATATATATATATATATATATATATATATATATATATATCATTCACAGTCATTCGCAGACAGTACTGTTCGCCAAAGTGCTCCATTCATTTTACTGAAGAGCTTTGCATTAGTGCAGGTGGCTGTTGTTTAAAGAATTAGCTTATCACTCAACAGTGCTCAATTGAAATGTATTTTCAAGAGCTAAATTATGTCATTCACAGACAGTAATGTTTCGCTGTATCACAACTCCTCAGTGCGACTAGACTTCCGAATGCCTCAAGCCAGGATTGAAACACAACTAATTTGGTGTCAGCCAGAGCTATCTTCACTCGGTAGAGTTACACAACTAAATCTAGCGTATTGTTTTTACAAATGTAAACAAATGCCAATCAGCCAAAGTGCTAAGTGCTGGTCGTAATAGTAGTGCTCAATGCAAAATAACTGCTAAAATTATATATATATATATATATATATATATATATATATATATATATATATATATATATATATATATATATATATATATAACCACCATGAATAGACAAATTTTATTTGTATTTTTAATACTACCACACATGATAATAATTAAAAAAAATCAAGTACAAGCTAGCTAACCGGTTTCGAACCTCGCGCAATCGAGGTTAATAAATATATATATATTATCAATAAAAGGAATGGAATCCGAGCGAAAAAATGAGATGGAAATCATTTGGAAGCCAAGGCCAAAATCCTTCTGTTTTGGAGCGAAGCCTTCATTGATAAAATATATATGATCTCCTGTATCTTAAGGTGGTAATTAGAGTGGGACCTACTCAGGATGGAAAATCAGTCAACACTGAAATTAGCCGGACAACGGCTGTTATTTATAAAGTGTTCCGCAATGGAGGTCCAGTGTTGTCTATATATTTTATGTAAGTTCTTTTCATATCGTCTGATAAGCTCAATAACATTATCATTAAACAATGAAAGAAAATCACAATATTGATACATATTTTTTAATCCAATCTAAGCTTTCGGCTTACATAAGCCATTATCGAAGATGACAATTACACAATATATTAAGCAATACACGAACAAGAAATTGATGATAGTCTGTTTTTGTTTACATGGATGATTTCCAAGCAACGATAAACACGTGCATATAAGACGCTGAAAGCGAAAATCGCACCACAGCTCATGACGTCACACATGATCACGCGAGAGTGAATCCGATGAGTATTGAGTATGGAAAGTATTGAGTATATATATATATATATATATATATATATATATATATATATATATATATATATATACTTTCACCTGATACAAGGCTCAAGAGCCAATTAATGTAGTGAGTTAAAAAGTTGAAGAAGAAAGCTGTTGAAACTTGATTAATGTATGGAATAATAATGCAAGCACAAAATGAACTTAGAATAAAATGTATTGAAACAAGAAAGTGTACACAATATTTACATATAGTCTTTTGTATATTTCTGGGAAGACCGTTCCTGGAGAATGTGTTGACTAAGTCGCAGTCGGGCAGAGTCTCTAGTTGGATCTCTTGATTCGCCTCCCTGTCTTCCCGGTACCAACCATATTTATATCGTCGGTACTCCACTATGCAAATTAGGTGGATCCTACCACAACAAAAGCAAAAAAAAAAACAAACCCCAAAAACCAAAAGAGATAGAATGATAGTACCGCATTTGACGGTATATAAGACGCACAGGTGTATAAGACGTACTCCAATTTCAGCAGAAGAAATCACGAAAAAATTAGTAATTAGTAAAATTATTAGTAAATGGTACAATCTAGGCTATATTTATGAGGTAATATTTTGGTTAAACAAGCCATGATTACAATTAAACGAAAAATAGTAGAAAAAAAAGAACACGGGTCTATAAATACTTTATTATATCTTTTATATGATCTGTACAACCTGCGTCTTGTAAATGTCTTATTGGAATAATTAGGATATAAAAATTCTGATTGTATTTATATCAATGCAACCGGAAGTTTTGCATGAAAAATATTAATGAAACGAATATATTTTACAAATATATAATTTGAATTTATTGCATATAATTTTGATGTAACAGTACTAATATTAAACGTGATGAAATTAATATAATGAATATTATCAATGATAATATCTGCATAATAGCCTTTTAAATAATGACAATAGGTACATGAAAGTTACTCTAATATCTAAGCTAATATGAGATGTCAGATAGCTAATTTCGGCCGACTATCGCGAATTTTAAACCTACATATGGCATATAAGATGCATGGAAATTTTAAGATATTTTATTAAAAAAGTGCGCCCTATATGCCGTCAAATATGGTAAGTCAAATAGAAAAAGACCGGGATAGAAAAATAATGGGATAGAAAAGTGAAAAGAAAGAAACGGAGAACCAGGGTAAAGAACTGCTAAAAAATATAGGAAGATAAAGACGGAAAATTAGAACGAATGAAACAATTGGTAAGAGAGAAGGGGCAATAAAAAGGGAAGGAAAGAGATGCTTTTTAACAAAATGGAGGATGTTAGTTTTTGTGGGTGTATTAATAGAAATTTAAAAAAAAGATGGCCAAATATATTTTATTTGATTCAGACCTCATCTATCTATCTATCTATCTATCTATCTATCTATCTATCTATCTATCTATCACAATGCATTAATCATTGTAATTATTTGTCAATCGAATGTACGTCAAAATCCACCAATTACTAAATTACTTAAGTCCTGCGGGAATGTAAGCCAGTAGATAAAAGCGTCGTATCAATGAATGATTGATAAAGTCTGCAGAGTTCAATCCCTCGCGGTAATCAACACAGTCGAATATCACCTTTGGGGGACAGAAGCAGGACTTACCGACATAAAATGTGCCTGAGCCAACATGAAAGCGCCCCCCCCCAAACACACACACACACACGCACACACACACGTGTTGATACGAAACAGTACCAAACTGTAAGTAAAACAGTCTAGTACATTTTCGCTTAGTAAACTATTTGATTGACTTAGTCTCTTAGAGTCTAAAGGCTTTTACTTGAATATCGTGAGCATAGAGTAAAAGCTATTGTCATATAACATTTGGCACAGACAGTATTTTTGGGAAATCTACAGAAATATAGAAATTTGCAATTTATACCGAAAATTAATGAATTGACACATTTTTATACTGAGAAATCACTTACGATTTGTTATCGTAAATATATTCGTGAAACCTTTTTAAGCCAACATTTTTACTTAAAGTTATGCCCCTTTATTGAATTAGTTACGTATTTCACAACGACGTTTGAGCCTGGATAAAACGCTAGAGTATGTTTGCCCTTTTGAAAACTGGCGCATTCCATAATTTCTACTGACTTATTTGGTATTGTGACACACTGGTCTAACAATTAATAAATATCTCCACCCTCTATTCAGTTCGACTGGCCTCGTTATTGAAATACTTGCATATATGTCAACACCACACATGGTTGGTATTCAAACCTAGCTAAAGACAAGAATTTGGAACTGAGAGTTCCAAGACCCATCCAACTTATCTATGATTTTTGTCGAAGCTGAAAAATGAGGACTATTTTCCAAGCTACAACTGCTTTCGCACTGTAGCCTTTTGCTACTCTATTGCTATTTTCATGACACATAGACAAGCTACATTCCAGAGTTCAGGCTTACGGCAATATCAGGTTGTAAACACCGAGTCACACACCATCAGCGAAGTTAAGCAACGTCGAACCTAGTCAGTACCTAGATGGGTGGCCACTTGGGAATACCAGGTGCAGTAAGTATGGATGTGAGGTTGGTGTAATGGATAACAGTTTGGAATGGCTAATCGGAGAGCTGAGTTCCAAGTCCAGTTGCGTTCGTTATATTCAAATACGCTCAAATGCGTTTGGGAAAGTCAGAATTCGCCTATTTTCCCACATCTATGGCTTAATTAGTACGACTTGTATCAGTAAACCATTATTATCTCCGCAAAATTCTTACAGTCTAAAAGAAAGTTGTGGAGAGACATGGTCGCATACGCACTAAAGGGACACTGTGCATAGAAGAAGAGTATTAGTTATAGATAATAATGATGCTGTATTAGTTTCTGGAAGGCACTTTTTCTATGGCCTTGTAACTTCGGATTTCTGTTTTCTTTTGTCTCTTACTATATTACTCATATATTTATTTGGTATTTGCTTGATTCTAATGTTCCCACTTCGTAGCTCACGCCATGGGTCTTCTCTTGTGTTCATAATCATGCATTTAAACGTCTTACACTTAATAGTTAGTCTTTTCTTCTCGTTTTCTTTTACTACCTTATCTAAGAGTCATTTCGGTTTTCCTTCCGAATCTACGATCAACAGTCTTATCTGCACATTTATGTTGTTAAGATTACGTCGACCGATAATAAATCCTGGTAGGTCTTCATGTTCTCTTCAGATTATCTCTCTCTATAGGTCAAATAAATCCGGCTATCTATACAGCATAAAATCTGTGCCGAACCTTTAATCAAATGCTTTTGCCTAATCCACAAAACATAAAAATAGGCCTTTCTGAAATTACATTTAGTATTTGTAATTGCATTTGTTTCTTTTCTCCACTTTCTTGAATAAAACCATACTGTTCTCATTTTTCCAGCTATGGGGTAAATAGTAGAAGAGAAAAATCATTAAATGTCGTAAAAGTAAATCGATCAATCAATAAATATATTTCAGTTTCCTAGAACATGACAGTTGCCAGCATCACAGAAGATATTTTGTCTATTATTAATCACATTTCTCTTTAAATTCTCTTTCGTCAACATAAATGATTCCATATCGGTTGCTTGTAAAGTCCTATTATTTATTCATTTAATTTCATAGTCGTTCAGGATATCGATGTTTAGCTCTTCCGTTTGTGGTTTCTATCGTATTTTAACATTCCGTGTCCTGATTACAAGTTTACCCAAGTTGCAAATAACGACTAGATGACGGTCAGATAACACCTTTCGCATCTAAGGAAACTGACCTCGCCATTCACGTCGTTTTGATTTGTTAAAGTCATGATTTTTCCTGGGAATTACATGGAATTGTTTTCTGTTGATTTCACTACGGTGACATTATCAGGCCACCACCTCTAGTTTATCCAACTATTGAATCTTTTGAATTCGCTTTTTCTTTAGGTTCTTTATAGGTTTTAGTTTGCGAACTACAGAGCTGCTTTAAAGAAGGAGTCAATTTAGTTGTCGAAATTACGAAAAAAAAGTCGCTTCCTTATTCGGTGACAGTTATGGAGAAATATGTACGTCAGTGATACAAATATTGACCTGCAGACAAGCTGCTCATGTAAGGGTTTGTGTAAGAAGCTATATATATATATATATATATATATATATATATATATATATATATATATATATATATATATATCTATATCTATATATATATATATATATATATATATATATATATATATATATATATATGTATATCTTCTTACACAAACCCTTACTCGAGCAGTTATATATCGTCCCTATTAACACGTTGGGCGCTATTGTAAGTCGGGCTAATATGATGTCTAAATAGTCCACCACTAGTTTCCCTACTTCACGCCGCTGGCGAGTATTATATTTTGTTGATGTTATAAAGATTACCATTTCATTTCCAACCTCCGTTTTGGTTATTGCTCATCCAGTAACCTTTCCTAGGTTACAACAATATATATATATATATATATGTATATATATATATATATATATATATATATATATATATATATATATAAGAGGGGAACACCGCGGTCAATTTCGAGTTACGACTGTCTGTGTCATGCTTAAAGGCAATCTTCATGACCTGAAGATCGCGTTTAAGCATTTATACAGATAGTCGCCGTTTTTGTGGTGGTTTTAAGGGGGCAATATTGAAGGACACTTCATGACACCCTACTTCTTTAAACGGCTTTTTCGGTTGAATGCTACTGGCTACACTGAGGTGCTTCCAACATTTGTGGAGCCCTGGTCAGAACTTGTATGCGATGGAAGATCATATGTGTTTCAGCAGAACTCTTCACCATCTCGCAGAGCTGTGGCGATCCAAGATTGGAGAGCGACTAATCTGCACGACCACATTCCAATAAATATCTGGTCACCAAAACCCTCAGACCTTAATCCCGTTGACTACTACATGTGGGACGTTGGTGAACAGACGACTAAACAAAATTCCCACAATACGACTGATTCACTGAAAGCCGCTATAACGCGAGCAATGTCCAATATCATTAAAAACAACGCCACGCGTGCATGTCAACAATTCTGGTCCGCATTTTCACCGTCATTGCGGCTGAAGACTGTTACGTCGAACATGCATTTAATTTAATCATTACTGCATATGCGCACCAAGTTTTATATCAATAAATGTAGTTGTTTGTAAGATGTAGATGTGTTTCTTACGGTCGTCAATATATCCTGAAATACGTTACGCGCCTTGTATATCAACTGCAAACAAAAGAAAATAGGTTTGATTCGTTTGGCCGTATAATCTTTGTTGGAATTAAGATTTCTGAGGAATGAACATCAAACTAAAAACAAATAACATATAATTTAATTATATTAATAATTATTGAGTCAGATTGTTGTCTGCGCATACGGATTCGACGGTTGCATTATTTTTGTAAAAAATACGTCTTATTGTCTTTAATGATATGTTTACTTGAGCGGTGTTACTCATGGGAGATAATTACGACTGTATTGAAGCGAAAACATTCTCTCTGCTGACTGAATTCAGCATTAGAAATCGAATTGATTATTTACCAGTTTATTTGATCATACGGCGTGATTTCTGATATGAATCGCATACGAGCGCGGATACGCAACTAGACGTCTAAGAGGTTGCAGAAATATATGCAATGTATTTTCCAACGGCATATAGAAGTGAAGAATAAACGGAATTCATTATAAACGCATAAAACAATGTGTGTTCACCTCGTCTTCATCGTATATTTTACACACAATACACGAACCATTCAACCTGCAACAAACTCGTACAGTTATAACGTATAATATCAAATGTATGAAAAAGCACATTTTACAACAAACTGGTACATGTAAGCCCACAGTTCCCATATGTGTCCTTTATAAACAAACTCAGGATACATATATATGAATATATAAGAAGAGAGCTCTTTCGTTTCTTTCTTTTGAGCGTATATTAAAAGGATATTTTTGAGAATAAAAAAAAGATAATATGAAAGTGTGAACTCCCAAGTTGTTATCTAAAAGTACGGAGTATTTGACGCTAATGCAGTACGGATATTTTTTATCGTTATACCTTGTGAGTCCGTGTGCAAGCATCAGTAGTTAACTCCTAGAGGTGTCGATATAATCGAGAAAGTTACTATTGACGGAAAAAATTGCCGACTGTTTTGAAAGGAAGAAGGGATATGTGTTAGAGTTTCCTAAAGGAGTACATTGGAGAAAACTAAGACGCTATTGCTCTAGGTCGCTTACATTTTCTTTAACAACTGAAAAAATTCCGAATATTCTCGTATTACACACATTATCAATGTAATCGTTAGTTTAGAGTGTACACGTATTTGAATTGCTATTCCTGTTTTTTTTTCTTAAACAGTGAAATTAATGACACCCGGTTTAGACTAGAAAGAACGGAAGAGTAATGGACTGCGGCTTGGCCTGAGGAATCGGCGAGCCGAGTTCGAATTCCAGTCGAAATCATTACATTCACTTACGTGCTAATACCATTGGAAAAGGTATGATTCCAACTCCCTCCCCAGCCATGGATAAATAGAACCCAGTCTCTTACTATTTACGAATAACTGGGTAAATAGTAGGGGAGACTGGATTTTATATCCCTGGGTGGCAACTGTTCTAGTAAAAAGAAATCTCAGAATTCAAAAACTGTATGCAGCTAAGGAAACAATCGTATGCATTGAATCGATAATCGTGACTACAGTCGACTTCGATTAAAAGAAGATTGTGCCCTTGACAGAAATCGAAATTCTGTCCCCTTTTCTCCATCAGGTAAACTGCGTCTATAGCCGAAACGTGCCTTTAAAAATTTGGCCACGGAAGACCCGTTAAGAGTGCAAGGTTTAAATTACCTATTTAAGGAAAGCACGTTTCTCTTTTGGACTTTTACGCATCTATATCTGCTAGCTTTAGTTTTGTACCCGGAAATTTAGTTGCATTTTACTGTTTAATATCATTAAAAAAGAAAACAGGGATAACAATAAATACGCGTAAACACTAATAAATAATGTTTAGAGTAATAAGAAATGAGGTCGGTTTTATATATATATATTATTTAAAGGGCCTTGATTAGACACCTCGCGTGTCACTTAGCTGACCAAAGTGCTATAGAAAGACATTTATCATCCCACAATTTACAACAACCCTCAAGGAAGATCCTACTCGATAACACTATCTTTATAAAATAGATAGTCTGGTTAATAAAACAAGGTAAAAACAAAGGTACCAATGTAATCAGTACGAAAAACATTTATTACTTATTAACCACATGACAGAAATGAAGCACGGAAATTAACGTTTTAAGTCCGGAATTTTCAGGCACGCTTGTGTCCTTCATCAGCGGCGCGAGAAATAAACAGAAAAATGTTTTTCGTACTGATTACATTCGTACCCTTTTGTTTGCCCTTGTTTTATTAATCAACCTATCCATTTTAATTACTATAAGAAGCACACGTGGACCTCTTTCTTATAATTATATTTATCCAAAATTCATTTTAGTGGACTAGACGCCCGTTTCTTTTAAACAGTATTGACCGTGCCTACCGACCTGTGCACTCAAGTAAACTTAAAGAAGTGTTCGAACCGGTGTCTTGATTTGTAGAAGAAACGACGGTCTGATCCATCAGCCACGCAGAACGCCACAGCTCAACATGGTCCTATTTATCGTTTTAAGGAATGCACATTCCTGCGTTCAGATTTTCTCTAAATGTCCATATCGGTTCGATTTCATGTCCGATGCATAAACAAAACAGTTTCTAAAAAATTATGGATTTAGTTTTAATCCGATATTTCTTTTACTTCAAACGTTATAATATAGCTTCAAATAAGAAGTTTAAAGTAATAAATAAATATATATATATATATATATATATATATATATATATATATATATATATATATATATATATATATATATATTCGTCGTCGGCAGCACCCGCTCTTATCCGGGCATGGCGATCGTCACCCTCTCTCCTTATTTCCTTTCTACTCTCTGGTAGCAATGGCGGAAATGGCTGTGAAGACACATCCTACTACAGAAGAGTAGCCAAAGAGGGTTTGACGAGGCTATACGCGCGAATTTCGGAATATATATATATATATATATATATATATATATATATATATATATATATATATATATATATATATATATTCCACGGTTATATATATGGAGTGGATAGTAGCTCGGGTTGAGGAGTCGAAATCGTTACATTCAATTATGTCCTTTCTTCTACCTTGAAAAAGATATGAATTCATTTCTTTTTTCCATGTTACGGCTAAATTTTAAAAACTTAGGAGGGTCGTCTAGGCATTCTGTGTACCAGTATTTGTCTCTTCCAAAAAGTATTGTTGATTCTGTAAAAACATTCACCACAATATCAAATTATATTTCCGAGTAGTCTGGCTATTCATTTCTAAGAACCAAGCTGTTGGTCCCTAATACTACGAGTAAGTCCCTTTTCTCTTTTTCTATGTCTGTCTGTCTATACACAACCATGGACAAAATTATGTGGCAGGTATATAAAAGTTAGAAATATAATTGAAAATCATTTATTTTATCATTTAAAGAAGAAGAATAAAGCTTTTAAATAAATTTAACCTATATTTAAAACTTGGTGTGGGATGCTTTTATAGCTGCCTTTATACGCTTTTGCATATTAGAATCAGCTGAGCGCAAGTAGTTGACTCGATTTTCTGCCACTCTTCAGGAAATTTGGCTTCTAATTCGAGTTTTGAAGAATAGTTATGCACCCTCACTATTGTACTTAAGCATGACCAGAGATGTTCAATGGGATTCAGATCAGAGGATTGGGGATGCCACTTCATTACCTTCACTTCTTTCTTTTCAAACTAACCCTTCAAAACTCTGGAACGAAGAACGCGCAGCGCGGGCGGCGGCAAGACAACGACCGACGACGTATCGGCAGCAGGCGTTACGGGCGCGCCGCCGCACGCCGACTTTGTGGGAAAGTTTTTGAAAAAAGCAAAGGTTGTTACACGAAACGAGTTCAAAGTCTTAAAGTGGAAAGAGCCGGCGAGCGAGTCTTATTGGAAGATTACTCCATCTGGTATGTTATTATTGAATATTTTCTCTAATGAAGGTTGGAAACATTGGCCTAACATGCTGATGTAAGTGTTGGAATTCATTTTACCCTCACATGTGAATAACATTCATGAAATTCGACATGCAACTCCAAAGCATTACGCTCCCACCTCCGAATTTTACAGTTGGGGCAATATATTGAGCATCATATGCTTCCCCAAATCTTCAACGAACATAAGCAACTCCAGGGGTCAAAAAATGTGATAAAAAAAAAAATTAGGGATAATTTTCTATTCAATAAAAATACAGTATTAATAGACGTAATGAAATCAATTATGTTTAATAAATTAGTTTCAATAAATAAAGGAACTTCAAATTTGCTTTCATCAGGACAGACAACTGGGCCCATGCTCTTTTGCAAAAGAAAGTCTTTTTTCTTATTAACCTCAGACAGCAATGTTGTTTTTATAGCTTTACATCCTTTGAGGCCAGCTTCTACTAATTTTCTTCTCACTGCGAGTCGATATCACTTTGTTGCCTCTCGAAATTCAGCAGTCACGTTAGAAGAGTCTTTCTTCCTATCACCTAAAGATATACTCTTTAGCAGACTGTTTTTCATTGAATTTGTACACCTTTTTTGGCCTTGACCATCACGATTTTTGAAAGAATTGTTTTCGTTATATCTTTTAATGGTTGTTTTTACACCATTTCTTGATCATTTCACTTTTGTACCTGTCTAGGAAGATGTTCAGGTTCTACTGAACCATGTGAACTCAATAAGACCTTCAATACAGTTCACAATGGAGAAAGAGAGTAACAACATACTCTCATTCCTGGATGTTCTAATATCTCGAACAGAGCATGGGTTCAAGACCTCCGTATACCGTAAACCGAAATTCACCGGACAGTACCTCAATTTCAACTCCCACCATCCATACAGCACAAAGAAAGGGATCGTCCGCTGCTTACAACACTGAGCAAAAATCATAAGTGGCGACCCAGAGACATTAGATAAAGAATTGGTCAGTATAAGTAGTACCCTACAGTGTAAAACTACCGTGGGTACATGGCCGCAGCCCCCCAAAATTGGGATAGCGGGTACATGAAAAGGACAACAACACTCAGAAAACAGTCTACCTGCCTTATGTAAAGGGGTTATCAGAGAAAATACAAAGGATCTGCTGTCCATATAACATCAGGACAAACTTCAAAAGCTGGATGACACTTCGCAGATATCTCTCCCGAGTAAGAACATGACTATAGAGGAGAACATGACTAAAGACTGTGTGTACACTATCCCGTGCAGCTGCGGAAAGAAATATAAAGGGGAGACAATTCGCCCCCTTTAGGTAAGAAAGCTGTAACACGAGGGTAAGTGGAAAAATCAGGCGCGGCTGACCACATATGGAGAGAAAAGGGAGATCACTGCCCTCTATGGAATCAGATTAAGATCATAGACAGATAACATCATTGGGAAATTCGTAAACTTAAGGAATCAGCACATATGATCGGCCACAAAAATCTCCTGAGCCGACCAAACATAGAAATGAATACAATATGGAAACCAGTAATAAGGAGTGCCAGAGAAAAGCGATAATAATAACAAAAATTGCAATATGAGCTCTGGTAAACACATATATGATAACAGCAAATTTGCAATATGAGCACTGGTAAAAATGGTTGCTGATGACATTAGGTTTATAATACCCCGAAATTCATACACAGATGTCCACAAGGACACAAGTGGATAAAGACGTTAGTTAGACCCAGTTCAATACCTGGTTACGGCAGTGGAGAACTTGGAGAGAGTAATTAACAGGGAATAACTGATAACTGACATCCATTAGACAGTGAACGAAATAAAGTGTTCAGTTCGACATTCCAACCACCTGAAGAAGGTCGGAGCGTACAACGGCCGAAATGTTGTAATAAATATGGTGACAAAAATGAGGACAATAGTCCGAATAATGTAAACAGTGTACATTTCACCTTTCTTTGAACAAAGCAAAGATTTTAGTTTCAGGAGACATTTTTTAACAAAGAAGCACTTGTAACTTGATACGAAACTTCTTACTGAAAAAAATAGAAAAGATTTAACACTACAGATTAAATTTCAAATAAATGGTTTTACCACTTATGCTAAATAAGTAAAACTGAACACAAATCATTATTGGGACCCTTGAATGCCAGTGAAACATCAATTCAAGAATGCTTATTTTAGTGTTTTCAGCTAATATATGTACGAGTTACAATCATATTTCTAACTTTTCTAGACCTGTCTCATAATTTTGTCCATGTGTGTATATGTGAATGTACAAAGAAGTAGAGAATATAATTAATAATTCAAGAAAACTTTCTTAAATTATCTTTTGGAATGCTCTTCTTTTCGTTTTCTTTGTAAAATTTAGATACAGCTTTGTTACTTTAAAATAGCAGAAGGAATAATCATAGTTAACCTTATTCCCTGCTATGGAATACTCGCTTACCGAAAGTGGTCATCAATTGAGACTGTTTTCTAATTTTAGGAAATATATAAATGAATAACTAATTGGAAACATATCTGAGAAGATGCTGGAAATTTGTCTCAGTCAAGGAAAAGATTTTTTTTTTTAATTTTATATGGTCAGATCTTAGAATTAGGTCGGCGCGGGAACTTTTCAGCACCTCCTCATAAAACAACAAAAATAGAAATTGATTAAACTTATGGTGAAACCGTATCAAATAAGCTCACTACAATTTCCCTGCGTCAATTCTTTTCCCCACTAAATCAGTAGAAGCCAATAGAAAGAAGCAAAAACAGAAAACATCAGATTGGCAGACGTAATATTGTCACGTACAGATTATGATTTACTGTTCAGTCTCAACATTATAAAGATGAACAGCCAAACTTATTCGGCTTTTTTCATTATAGTCTTGTTTTCCCACAAAACAGATTTTCGACTTTAGCCGTCTCCGTGCCATTTGATTTCATTGCGTTTGTTAGCTATATCGATTTGCGCAGATCGGCAGGACATTGGCGTGTTTATCAATATGTTACTTATACATACTTTACTCTCTTCTGATCGGCCTGACAGAACTTCACTATGTCAGGTTAATGTAGTGGGAGGAAGAGATTGGCGGGATAATGACGATGGCAGCACTGTCGCTGATAAAAAGGTGATGTACGTTTGTCTGTCTGTCTCGCTATACGTCAGGCGAGAGTTGCAAACTTTGTATGAGTTAGTTCTCCCGCCAACATATGCTCTGTTTTCTCTGCTAAAGAGACGAACACGAATAGAATAATATTGAATCTGTTTGTATATACAGAAACAAAGTCACCGTCCTGAGCAAGGCTGAAAGTGGAAACTCATCAATACAGGTGTTGGATTAAGGCAAAGATTCGTATTGCTTGTTTTTGAAGCATCATGGATTCTGAAAACTTAGAAACTGAAAATCAGATTTATTATCGTGAAAGAAATATTTGTAAAATCTTGATTTTATTAGGGTTGTCATCTGATCTGTAAATTTATTACGCGCGTGCACACACACACACACACACACACACACACACACACACACACACACATATATATATACTGCGTATATTTTAGCAGCATGTTTTCATTAAGACATGTCTCATTAAATATTTTAGTCAAGTTGTGCCTGCTTATTTTTTTAATATGATAATCTCGTAAGTACGGACAAGTTTCTTAGTATACTTATTAAAGGAAGAAATAAAATTACCATGTTAGTGCATCTTCATTTTATTCCGAGAACTTAGCACAATGTCATAATCAGGGTCTTGTTTTTCTCAGACAAAAATATTCAGACATTTCAATGACTTAGTTATCTCCCCTGACGTTTGGCGCATGTTAACATCATTAAATTTAAAATTCGTACAGCATATAACATTTGCGTTTTTCACTTTTTCACAAGTAAAAATTTAATTTTCAGATGAACACAACAAATTTGTCTTAGCAAAATGATGAACACAAAAATTTTTGTCTTAATAAATTTTTACCGGAATAAAATGAATATGGTCATTTTCTTTATTCCTAGATAAGGGTACTAAGAAACTTGTTCGTAATTATGAAAGGATCCTACTAAAAATAAGTAGACAAGACTTGTCTAAATTATTTAATGAGACATATATATATATATATATATATATATATATATATATATACATATATACATATATATATATATACATATATATATATATATATATATATATATATATATATATATATATATATATATATATATATATATATATATAATGCCGTATCCTTCAAGACAAATTCAATCATGATCTAGCACAGATTCATCTTCAGTTGTAATCTGTAAATTGCCGGGCATTCTTGGGAAAGATAGTGTTGTAGTTTCTCTTCTCTTACCAAGACCAAAGAGCCAGAGCTCATTTGCTTTTTAACCAATGGGTGAAGAGACAAATGCCTTTTGCAAGGACAGTATTTGTTCGAAACTTATTGCAACAGATTACCTCGGAATTTGAAATCAGCTTTCTATGTCGATATTCGTCACTCTCTCTTCACCCCCATATATATATATATATATATATATATATATATATATATATATATATATATATATGTGTGTGTGTGTGTGTGTGTGTGGTATATATATATATATATATATATATATATATATATAAATTCAATATAGTCTTTCCATCTAATGTCGAGAAGGCACAACGAGTCACTTTCATGGAGCTTAGCATCAGCCATGCTGATAGAAGACAGAGAGAGGTCATTCTGGTGATTAATGGAGAGAAGTTTAGTTTTGGAGGCGTTAAAATTAAAAAATTAAACTTTTTTCCAAAAAATACACATGGAAATTAAACATTTTACTGTCTTGGCTACTAAGAAGACATTTATATTGGTAAAATAAACTTTGTGTTAAAAGTAAACTAGAATAATGTAAATCGATAGGTGAGAAACGTGGTCATATTTGGCAAAAGTCCAACTTTACTATTTGTCCAGTGGCACATTTAGACACTCCCAATAGTTTGTAACTCCTCATTAGACATGCGTTTCACAGCTTATAATATATCTGAGAATATATCTTTACCTAACGTAATGTTACTTGAAATTAACTATATTTTTAAATTCTCATTTCGTTTTCAGGTGTATGGAGAGTAGTAACAGATCAGCTTCCAATCGGAAAGAAAGAAAAAAATGCACCGTGTCCGTGGCATTCGCCGCCAATCAGAACGACTCGGAGGTATTCAGCTTCTTGAAAGTGGTCAGGTGAACATAAGCACTTTTAAATAGATCTGCGCGGATCCCATAGGGGTACGCAGGGTGTTTCACACCTACTTCGTGCCATATGTGATGGTTGTGGGTAACGATAACACCGATTATCAAGTCATGATACATCACATTTTTTTTTAGGTCATAAAGATCAATGACAATTTTACCGACTTACTAGACACAGGGGTCAATTCCTGGATGGACGGGGCGGAGATACGTTTTCCATATAGCCAAGTGATCCAGAAATTGCAGGCCAGTAATTTTCATGATCATACACCTTTAAACATATAGTCTTATAGATCTAATAATTTGTCTTTCTGTGTCAATGGGTTTTTAATATAAAGGACCTTTCTCGGGTATGTAATTGTTTTTTGTTCAATTAAAGTAGTAAAAACTATTGTATTGTCGAGCAGTCAGTTGAAGATTTGCATGTCCCGCGTTGGGCTCTTCTGGTTACAACTAAAAAATGATAAAAATTCAAATGTTTGGTCATTTGGTTATTTTGGTCATTTTAGACATATAGATAATTTACATTCGAGTGTTTTCAAACTTGATAGTTTTATGAATATTCTCGCCGTATTTTTACATCCATGTTTTATGCTAACCCGTATCTTTATATTTTCCTTTTTCTACTTCCTCTTGCTGCATTTCAAGCACGATTTTATAATCTAATCCTTTTAAACATTACATTTCCATCGGGTTCATGTGAAATCCAGTTTTGCATGCACGATTTTCAAACCTCCATCATCATTCAGTTCACTTTGCATATAAAAACTTTTCTTTATTTATCACTTTATATTTTTTTTTATATCTGATAAATATTGTTAAGTCCACAAGCATACATATGCATAACAAGCGTAAAGCAGTTATAAGATCCCGGAAACAAATTTTTCTGTCGACAAACTGACCTCATGACAAATTGAATGGTGTCGAACTGACCAGTGTCTGTGCACCGTTTTCAATATAATTAAGAGTAATTGATACATTGATACATTGTAGACTTCGCCCGATATAGACAGAATGGTAATGAGAGAAATCTCTTAAATTAAAAAAAAAATTCTTATTGAAAGCATGGCAATTAGTTTCAACAATTTTACTCATGAGCAAAACAATAAACACTTCAATTTGTAGTCCTATCTACTTACAATTTAACTGCAATCATGGCTGATTTATTTAAATATAAATCCTAAAAGACTCTACAGATAAAGAAGAGACTTAAGGCAACAGAGATGTGATTCTATAGAAGAATGATGAGAATACAATGGACAGATCATGTGAGCAACAAGGAAGTTTTAAGGAAAATGGATATTAAATTTATATTTTAAACTAACATTTTATACTTATATTTAGAATCAGAAAGAGACAGTTAAATTTTCTGGGATGCATAATGAAGAAAAAAGGTTTGAAGAATTTGACACAGCACATAATGAAGGCAAGGACCAGAGAAAATAAAATCTTTAATGAGCTTGTGTAAATGGGAGTTGGAAGGATACAAAAAGAATAAACATTGCTAAACACTAAAAATGATAGGAAGTTGTAGAAACCATGATCGCCCACGTCCCGAAGGTTTGCAAATTGAAGTCAATAGAAATTTAGAGTATTTTTGAGTAAGATCTTTCTGATGACACATATTTAATACAAATGGATTGAATTTGGATTTATAATTATTAACCGCTTGTTTGTTCTTATTAAGATAACTTATAAATGTTTTATTAGAAAATCAACCATACACTTTGTTATTTTCGCCAAGAGCGTATGGAGTCAAAGCACTTGCTAGTTGACTGTCACTATCTTTTCTAAAAGTAAACATATGGTAGATTATGATGTGTTTAACATCTATTCTAATTTCCGTGTACTTTTCTAATGAATTACTTTCCACTCACGTCTTTAGAGCTTCATCATCAAATAACTATGAAAATCACTGTTTAGGTTCATCTTTCAACGACGTTCCTCCTGAAACTTTGCAAACCGGTTTTGTAATTGTCGGTCAATTATGATTCCTTGACTATAAACACTTCGACGTGGTGTAATGGTTGGCAAGCTCGTATTTCTAGATCAGTTACGATCCTCACTGGGTAATCCACACTTTCGGCCTTGTGCCACATCTAAGCTACGTTTATTAAATTGCTATAACTCCTTGAATATAAGCATTACATATTTTCATAGATGTCTCCATAGTGTTATTCCTTCGCGTAGACTCCCATAACATTGTGTGACGTAAATGGATTTTCAATCCCTTCATTACTAGGTTTAAAAATATATATTCTTTAATCCACTACTTACGCTGCCACTGTCATGAAAAAAACTAAGGTATGTTAATGTGTTTCAAATTTATGCTTTAGTGTCATATAAAAGATGTTCCAATAATTTGGACCGATTTTAGATGTGAATTAAGTTTAAACATCTAATGATTTTTTTCTTTTTCCTTCAGATTTGGCGGTTGGGCTATATTATTTTTCACACATAATTGTCATGACTTCAAATAAAATGATCCAATAGAGAAATAAATAAATTTTCACCAATATCACTGCTTTATTCACTGCTGACTTTGATCCGTCTTAATGAAACACCCTTATATATAATCCGTATTAATGAAACACTCTTTATAATTAGTAGACAGGATGATTAATTTGTTTTACATTGCTTATCTACTGGTATAGGTGAAATTATGTGAATATATAACTGATAAAGGCCACAAACGATAACCAAGCAAAGGACATGTAACTGACAGTTTAATCAATCTGTGCATTGAAAGTCTTACGGAAGCATGACCTTATGGAAAATATGCCATCATCATCTTCATCATTATTATTAGTCCCATGACCGGGCACAGTCGCAAACTCGCTGCGCAGCTGAGTACCTGGCTAGTTCTGGACTGAAAGCTGGAAAGATAATTATTAATGTGTATCCTGTCTGGGGGAATTAAACATGGCGGAACTGATCCCTCTCGAAGTCAAACCATAATAATTGTCTTCCAGTTTGAAGGCTCGTCTTGATCAACGGAGGAACCATCTACCTTGACTGTTGACTTCAGACTAGGAACCCTCCGACCAACGATGCCATATCTTCACTGCACTTATTGCATACATCATTATACATCCCAATTTACTTCATTGTGTACATATATTTTAAGAAAAGAGATTAAATTTTTCTATTGAATATCTTTATTTTATTTCATAATTTCTTTGCCTCAGGGTTTTTGATAAGATCCAGAGACGGCTATGCAATGTGATTGGCCCTGATCTGTCATCTCGTCTGCAGTCGCTCTCTCACAGACGCGATGTTGCCTCGCTCTGCCTTTTTTACAAGTACTTTCACGGTAATTGCTCCGAGGAGCTGCTTTCGCTTGTCCCTAGGCCTCGTGAATTTAAACGTCCTACGAGGCTGGCATCCCGTTCCCACCCCTACACCGTTGAAACTGTTAGATGTAGGCGGCTCTTTTACTCTAATAGCTCCATGTCTCGCACATCTCGCCTATGGAACTCCCTTCCCTATTACTGTTTCCCTGACAAATACAATCTCCAACGGTTTAAGTGTAGCGTCAATCGACATCTCCAGTTGCCTTGATCTATCCACTTCCCTTCTCCACATCCTTTCATCTTTCATTCCTATCTGCTCTCGCACCAAATCTTCTGTAACCCCCTTGCCTTGATCGACCTACTGTCTTTCTCTTTCTCCACATCCTCTCCTTTACCACTCCTATCTGCTCTTCCTCCAACCCCACTATATAACCACATGCGTGATAGTGGCCTCCAGCCTTGCTTGCATAAAAAAAAATATATATATATGTGTGTGTGTGTGTATATATATATATATATATATATATATATATATATTTATGTATATATATGTACATATATGTATATATATCTGTATATATATATATGTCTATATATATGTATATATATGTATGAATATATATATGTATATTTATATATATATATATATATATATATATATATATATATATACAGAGAGAGAGAGAGAGACAAAGACAGAGAGAGAGAGAGCATAATGTATTTGAGGGCATGTGATTGTGTGACTGCAGTTATGTGATGATCAATGAATGTACGTTTAGTTTTTCAGGGCATCAATGGGGAAATATTAACTAACGTATGAGATGAAAGTACATGTTGTAATTGTTCCGATACACGCAAATCAGCAATGTCGAGATTGTACGCTTTTTGCAATCTGCCAGGTCGTTTGTGTATAAAGTTCGGAAGGAGTTGAAAGCCTTCAGAGGGAATGTCTTGTCAGTAGCGAAGCGCAAAATTCACTCACAGCGTTTGGACAGCATCAGGGCGCCACAAATCGTACAGCTAGCCATTTTTCTATGCACATCCCGTAATATCCACGAGGTCCATTGCCGGAGATTTCCAAGTGTTCGAGGGAACAATCCGTCATATGGTGCATGAAGACATTCATTACAAGTCACACATGAGGAAAGGGCATTTCATGTCGATACACACACAGGAACAACAGCTGCTCTGAGCAAAACGATTACTGAACAAGTTGAAACATCCAGACAAAACTGACATGCCCTGTTTTTGTTCTCGACCAGGATCAAAAAGTGAACCTGAGAATTTACAGGTAGTTATATGCGATCCTTCCAAATTCCGCTTATATTATTTCCACCAATTTACCCGCTTCTGTGATTGTTTTAAAGGTGGTGAGTAGTGAAGGAAACACCGTGTAACCACTATTCGTATTAGTGTCTTCGGCTGAATGCTGCTGACTGCACTGATGTGATGCATATATTTGTTTAGCCCTGAACAGACACTGTACGTGATGGTAGACCGTATGTGTATCAGAAGAACTCCCAAGATTAGATGCGGCCAATCTTCACAATCACCTCTCGACATCTGCCCACCTAACTCACCAGACCTTAATCCCGTTGACTATTTTATGTAGGGCGTTGTCGAACGAGAGACTAAACAACGTTCCCACAATACGACTGATTCCCTGAAAGCCGACATTACCAGAGTAATGCCCAATATTAATACAGACTATGTGATGCGTGCATATCAACGATTCCAGTCCCGTATTGCGATTGAAGTCAGTTACATTGAATAAATATGTAGTCCAACCATTACTGCATCTGTCTACCATGTTTTGTATGAATAATGTTGTATGTAAAATGTGGTTATTTTTTTACGGTCTTCAATGTGTCCTCAAATATATTACGCACCCTATAAACTAGGTGTCACCCCAAAATTGACATCATTTCAAATGTGAATATCTTATTAATTACAGGTAAACGAAATTAAATAGACTTCATACTGAACAATAACATATTTATCAAAATTCAAACAAGAAATTCAAAGAACTTCACAAATGTACAATATGCGAACCACCTGTGACACGACATACGTCAAGTCGGTAGTATAGCTCCTGCGAAATACGTTGTAGCATGTCTTGCATAACATTCCCCAGCGTCCCAGTGATTCTCTGCTTAAGTTCCACTAGGCTCGTAGGAAGAAGTGGGCTATAGACCCGTCCTTTCACATAACCCCATAGAAAAAAAAATCACAAAGTGTCAAGTCAGGTGATTATTTGTGGTGGTTATTTCAACAGCACATTGTCATCATTGACACCCGCAATCCACCTTTTTTGACTACAAAATAGTGTCAATTTGTGGGGACACCCTGTATATGTTCGTGTATATAAACCGTCAATTTAGTAATGTTCTGTCTAAACACGTGAATAATATCCTGGCGGACCAGATCGTTGTTATTAATGTCCTTTTGAAGAGTTTTGTAACAAAAAAAAACAACTTATGCTCCAACGTATATCAAGTAGTTTTCATCTGTAATGTTTCCATCAGTGAAATAAGAAAAGGTCATTAAAATCTTGCTGATGACAACCTTTGTGTTTGAATGACATATATCATTTGTTTCGGTGAGTTGTTCTCTGCTTAAAAAAAAATCATTTATTGTTTGATGTGCTAATAAAATTATTATTTTTTATTTTATTTCAATTTTGCCTTTCTTCTATTCTTGATTTAAAATGTTGAAGACACTTTGTTTACAAAATGTAAAGGGATGTGTCTTCTAATGAACCTGCTATCAGCTCGAGGCGTCTAAAAGGTGAGGTTAGTTGAAATACAGTCCTATTCAGTTGCGCTGGTTTTCACACAAATCGTCTCAGGAAAGCTATGAATCGATCTCTTCTCCATCAAGATATGGGTTAAATAACGGGATACGGAACTTTACAGCTAGGAGTGGCAACTACTCTAAGGGAAGAAGAAAAACTCCGAATTCAAGAATTTGCTCTGCTGTATTTCTCGAAAGGCATATCAGTGCAGAGTTAATAAAAATTGAATGTGTGGATAGCTATCTCCGGCTACACCATGAAGGAACATTGCATTTACTCGAAAAATCAACAAAAACAACAGCAACAAAAGAAACTATGTATAATTTCTTAAAGGGTCTAAAAACAAATATTAGTTAAATTTATTTTAATAATATATATGAAAAATGTAATCGCCTTCATTTCCAATTACAGCATCTCCAAGAGAAGGCAAAGTTTCGATTCATCGTTTAAAAAAATCTAGATTTCTCTCCGAATAAATGGTTGAAAAACTCTTTTCAAATTCTTCTTCGTTTCTACCATTTATGAAACAAATGAAAATTTGGGGTTGCTAAATTTGCTGAGTATGGAGGATATGGAAGAAGCTCCCATCCTAAAGATTTTATTTTTTCTTGTGTTTGTTTCATAGAATCTGCCCCTGCATTATCATATTGAAGAATTACACCTTTTCTGTCTGTCTATATCTCAGAGATGAGCTATTATGATTATTTACATTATTCGGACTGTTATCCTCATCTTCATTGCAATATTCAAAACGTTTTGGCCGTTGTACGCTCCGGCCTTCTTCAGGTGATTGGAATTTCGAACTGAACCCTTTATTTCGTCCACAGGGGTAGAGTGTTCTAGTTCCATGTGTTATACATGTTCACCGTAGTCTGAATGTAGAAAATCAACATAAGTAATTTGTTCAATGAAACAACACCAATATCTAGTAGCAGCTGTTCAATAATTCTTAAGGTCTTCCATATCAGAGGTTGGCAGTGAATATTCGGAGAGAGTAGGAAAGCGTAGTTCTTCAGGTCTTTCATCTGACAGGTTAGCAGTGGATATTCCGACAAGAAAAAAACAAAACAAAATGGCCGCCTTTATACACGTCGGATTGAATATTTCAAGTCTTCTGATTGGTTAACTATAAAATGAGTCAGCTCATTTTGGTTGGCTCACTAGTAAATAAGGATGTATCCAAAAATTGTAACCCCCCATTTTTGGGTACATTATGGAAACTTCCTTCAAAATATTAGTAAAGTCAATATTCATATGGAACAAATGCTTTAGTATTCATAAAATAATTTTTTTTTCCCCTTTTTTAAACCTTTTTTTTTTAGCATTCATAAAATAATAATTTTTTTAATTTAATTTATTTTCTTTTGAAAAATTTATATCCACAAAAATTAGTTATATCATTTGTCCACTGTTAAGTACTTAAGGTTAATAAACATTAACAACAATATTATAAATTTAGGTTGTGATCACAACAAAAAAGGTGGAAAAAGTTGTTATTTTACCCATAGCTGGAACCCATTAAAACAGTCACTATCACTCCGGGTCAGAGTGATTCTGGGAGTTTTTCAGCAGGAGCATTGGTCTAAAAGTAGGACTATTCACATTTATACCCCAATATAGGACAGTAACTAATGGATGCAGTTTTACGTCCTACCCAGGACTATAAGAGAACCTTATAAGTTAGTACCAAATATGAGAGGGATGAAAGCCCGTAATTTCAATTTTGTAATTGGCTTTGTAAACAAACCCGACACGTTATTTTCCGATTGAACATATTCAATTTGTATTGTTTTCTTTTGTACCTGATCCCTGACAAATTGATATTTAATATCAATATGCTTTGATCTTTGATGTATTATTGGATTTTTAGCCAAAGCAATACTGGCCTGATTATCACAGTAAATAGTTATAGGCTCACTTTTTATTAGTGTTTTAATAGTTGTTATTAGAGATTTAAGAAAAATAGCCTCTTGTGTTGCTTGCAACAATGCAACGTATTCTGCTTCGCAGGTCGAAAGTGAAATCATCACCTGTTTCTTAGATTTCCAGTTAATTATTGGATTATCTTTTGCCAATCTAAAGCAATATCCTGTGATACTTTTACGATCTGGTGAATTTACCCAATCAGCATCACAAAATCTTTCCAGTTGTAGTGGGTGTTTCGATTGTCGAAATACTAGGCACTGATTCTTAGTTCCTTTTAAATAACGTAATACTTGCTTAGCTCTTGTTAAATGCACAGTCCTTGGTTTATTTAAGCTTTGAGACAACTTAGTAACCGTATAGCAGATGTCTAGCCTTGTTGATGTCATGACGTAAATAAGACTCCATATCAACATTCTGTATTCTTTCTCACACTCCGCTATACCATCTACATTATTCATAATTGTGTTTAAATCCATTTCACATGGAGTAGTCCGCGTTTTACAATTTCGCATGCTGAATATTGATAAGAGTTTGTCGATGTATCTGGATTGATTCATTGTAATAGTGTTGTCCTTAAATTCAAGAAACCATGATAGTCGACCCAAGTCGGTCATTTTAAACCTTATATTTAAGGAATTGTCAATTTTTAATAGAGTAGCTTTACATTTTGAAGCAATTAATATATCGTCGACCCAAATAATCAAAATTGCTAACATTTCATTATTAAATGTCCTTATGTACAAGCATGGGTCTACTGTGGAGGGTTCAAAACGTTGTTCAATTAAATAGGAATGTAGTAATTTATTCCACGTTCTTCCGCTTTGCTTCAGCCCATATAGTGACTTTTTGAGTTTCCATACATAATTGTCACCTTTTTCAAAACCTTCTGGCGGCTTTATGTATATTTCATAGTCAATCGGTGCATTCAAATATGCTCCTTTGACATCCATATGGTGTATATCCATGCCATAATGCGCAGCCATTTGCGTTAAAATTCTTATTGTTGTCATGTTTGTTGTTGGACTGAATGTTTCTACATAATCTTCCCCGTATATCTGCGAAAATCCTTTAGCTACAAAACGAGCCTTATACACTGGCGAGCCATCCTCAGTTCGCTTTACAGTATTAACCCAACGGCTGCCAATAATATTTTTATCATCCGGGGCTTTTTTCAATTCAAAAGTATCATTTGATATTAAAGATTACATTTCCTTTTGCATGGCGGCTATCCATCGTTTGGAATTATCAGAATTTATGGCTTCTTGATAGTTCTTCGGGATACATTGCACCGAGTAGCAACAGTCAATGTCACAGATATTACATTGATCCATTGCAAAATAGTCTGGCTTTCTTCTAATTCTGGTCGGATAACGCGGAATTTGTCCCCCCTCATTAGTTGTATTTTTTTTTTAATTCAAGCTTTGCGTCTGATTTTTCCTCGTCTGTATCGTCTGATATAACACCTTCCTCTAATTGTGGATCTTGAACGGGTTTTCTATTTATAGGCCTTATCTCATAATTAGGCCATACTGGTTCGTTTGGGACCAGCTTCTCACAATTAATATTCTTTTCTTCGGGATCCTTTACTTGCTCAAAGGAATCTGTAAATCTGACGCATCTTATTTTCCTTATTATTTTACTTGCTTTGTCATAGCCAATAAATATGCCTCGTTCACTTTTTGGATCAAGTTTTGCCCTGTGGTCGACATAAACTCTGAACAAGATATCTGTTGATTTGGGGATTCAATCCCTATTTCTATACTTTGTCATTTTTCCTTTAATACATGTGTCACAATGCTGTAAGCCCTTTGAAGATGCAATTTTCATTCCAGTAACGTGTTCTTGTAATTTTTTAACATCCGAACTATTACAGTGACCTAATATTTTATGCCAAGTCGCTAAGTCGTGGGTGGCTGTTTTCACAGATTCAATACTTTTCAAATAATATAAACGTCCATTTTGTTGTATATTAAATTCAGTTCCGTCTGGGTATATTAACTTTGAATTGTCTCGGTGAAAATTAACTTTAACACCAGTTTTAACAGCAGACTGAACCGAGAAAATATTTTGTTTAAATTTAGGGATATATAAAGCCCTTTTTAATAAACATTTACAAATTTTTCCATTAGTATCTCGTAAATAAATACAGGCACCGCATCTTTTTAAAACTAAATTGTTAGCTCTAGTTCCGTCAGCCAATTCTATAAAATGTGTATCAGTTTCGAAATAGGAGTCAAAATTAATAAATTTTGTTTTTCTGAAATTACATGATTTTTCGCACCTGTATCGACTAGGTAAGAATTATTATTATTGGGTATAGTATCCAACTCAAATGAAAAGGCATATGTTCGCTCATTCGAAAAAGCTTTTACATTTTTTACAAAAATCACTCCTTTTATAAAATTGACATTTCGCACGTATATGCCCGACTTTACCACAACGAAAGTAGATGATATTAGAGTTTCTATTATTATTATTATTATTATTATTATTATTATTATTATTATTCCTGCTGTTGTTGTTGTTTTTAGGCCCCCTATTTTTAATATCATAATTCCTGGTCTGGTAGGTTGGAGGGATTACTTTTCTGAATTTTTTAAATGACGTCCTTAGTTGCATTACGTTTTTTCCTTGATTTGGGGGGTTGCACATTTTTTTCAGTTTCTTCATAACTACGTAATGCGACTTTAAACTCAGTGAAAGTTAGTTTTTTATCTTTTTGAGTTATGACTGGTTTAAATGTCAGTGGTAATCCCTTTAAAACCACGGCTATTAACAGCCCATCTGAAATAGCCTCACCTGACATTTTTAAGGCAAATGTGACATTCTCAGCCCGTATAACATAATCTGCTACGGATTCATTCTCTCGTCTCCTTAATCCGGTTAGTTCAGTATATAAAGCAATAATTTTAGGCTTACCTTTTGGTAAGTAGTGTTGATGCAATATCTGTAGCGGTCGGCGTCCATTGTCCTTGGCTTCTCGCATTATTAAAGACAAACTTCTGTCATCCAGGCATTGTATTAATTCAGCGAACACGGTCGAATTTTTTTCCATAAAATCATCGTCTTCCTTCTGGTCATCTTGGCAAAGGATGATGTCAAGAAGTTTTTGTATTCTAAAGTAGCCTAAGAAAACAAGAAAAAACAAAACAAAATGGCCGCCTTTATACACGTCGGATTGAATATTTCAAGACTTCTGATTGGTTAACTTTCTCTTGGTAAACTATAAAATGAGTCAGTTCATTTTGGTTGACTCACTAGGAAATAAGGATGTATCCAAAAATTGTAACACCATGTGCCGTGCCTCTTCCGGATGTCTCAGTTATTTCCCTTTAACAGAACTCTCCATGTTTTTTGGTTTACCACTGCTGTCGCCTGGTACTGAACTCACATAAAGGGTTCTGTTCGAAATTCCAATCACCTGAAGAAGGCCGGAGAGTACAACGACCGAAACGCTGTAAATACGGCAATGAAGATGAGGATAACAGCCCGAATAATGTAAATAATGTAAATACACCTTTTATGTTTACCATAGCGTGCGACTTTCAACGTATTGCTTTCTTGACCTGATCAAGTTAATGACAGTAAAATATCTGCAATGTTGGTCCTTCCATGTTCCAGTTATTATGAGCGGCAATTTCATATTCAACCCGACACAAAGCCAATGATGCTGACAATATATTGGCACTTGTTTCTCATTTTGTAATAACCACTGTCATTTTCGTTACTCTGTTTACATGCAAAACACATTTTTGATCACTTGTAAAAATTCGATGCAAAATTAAAAGGTTGGCAGATGGTGTCAAGTTGAGTTTAATTCTGAAAATCCGTCCGAATTTTTCACAAATCACTTGACATATTCTTAGAAAGTTGACCATGACACATTAAGCTGCTGCGCCAAATCTTATATATATTGCTTTGATGTGGATCCATTTTAACTGTTTCTTCCAACAGTTAATCATTTAGAGTTACACCTCTTTCAGAGCGAGGTTTATGGGATATGTCACTTGCCAGTTGTAAACCTTTAAACGACATCAGAAATGGAAGACCCTTCATTACAAGCAGATACACTACACAAGTGTTTTTAAATAACTCTGTATCCGTACTGTCATTAAGATTTCTTGCAGTAATCAATAACCAATATGTTCCTTTTTAAACTTATAATCTTTCACGGTGTTAAACGCTGAAATGGGCTATAAATGACACACTGTCGGATAGAAGGGATTATAAATTAATTCTAAACGGAGTTTCCTATCATTCAAACTTGGTTCTTCGTCCTAATTCATAATGGTGAAATACATAATTACTTTACGAATAACCTAATAATACGTATGATATACATGTATAATATAACGTCATAAAAAGGTTTTTAGAATGTTTTTTAAATGAAATTCTTATGACTTGGCTGAAATAAGCGCAAACATCCAATGTGTCTCCTTGTAGTAAATAGACGATTCTAATACATACTTTGTTATTTATAAAAAATTGCATACATGCATCTAAAGATGAACAAAATATACGCTGCCCCGGAATCTACTTCAAGCGCCACATTTTGTTGATTATCGAGTTTGTGAAGTGTTCACAATTTGTGCTCACAGCATGAGATATTTTATAGATGATCTGATAAAAGGGAAAGAGACAGGAAGAAACAAAACAAAGACAAACAAACATCGATTGCATGAAAAAAAAAAAAAATGAAACGCTTCCTCCGCCCGCGGCAGAATACTTAACTCAAGAGTGAGCCGGGCTTGATGTGAGATGGGTGATTTTATCGAGTCACCATCTCTGGAATGGTTGTGGGCACTTCGACGTAGTGCAACGGTTATCTGCCTTGTCTCGCTAGATCAATTACGAATGAATAGTTAGTTCGATCTTAACCGTGTTCCCCATGCTTGCCTCCTTGTCTCACATGTAAGCTACGCTTATAAAATCACCATGAGAGAAATAACTTCCTTATACAGACACTTCGACGGGGTGTAATGGTTAGCAAGCTTGTCTTGCTCGATCAATTAAGACTACGTAGTGAAGATGGGGGCTCCAAACTTGGGACCTTGTGCCACACCTAAGCTAAGCTTATAAATCGCTGTATTAAGGGCACTTCGGCGTGGTGTAATGGTTAATAAGCTTCTCTTGCGGGATCAGTTACGACTGAGTAGTGATTCTCAGTGTGTGTTCCACCATTTGGGTCTTGTGCACAGTTTGCTAAATAAACGCATAACTATGTGTTAGGAGAAGAGATGGATTCATACCTTTTCCAAGATTATTTGCACGAAATAAACGTAACGAACTCGGCCCTGGAATTCTGAAATCCATTACACTATATGGACATTTGATTGTATCAAGTGTACATATTCTGCGATGGCGCATTGTGGCGAAGTGAAAATTGAGGCGCTAACGTAACAATAGTAATTATCCTCCATGACAAAAACCAGGTTGTGAAACTTCTTGAGGTTAATTCTTGACAAAAGTCTAATAGAGCTGTCCATTACAAGTTATTTGCACTAGATTAACGATGGTATACATCATCGCAGCAGGCTCTTTGAAAATATTCTGTCCAAGACGGGTTAAAATGACCCCAGCGCGTTGTTTTTAACTCTTTATGCTTCTAGTGACAACTCGTAGATCAGTGGTAAGATTATTTGAATCGAGGTTGCGTGGTCCGTAGATCAATAGGCTAATACATTTAAAGCAAAAGAGGGGAAAATCTCTAGCCAGAGGGAGTCCACGGCAAAGCAGGTGCCACTAATATGATAGAAAATATCTGTGGAACAGAATGAATCAACAAAAAACACCATGGCAATAGAACACGGCCCTTAAGCCATCAAGCTAGATTCCAAGCAGAGAAAGACCATAAACAAGGCAGCAGTACGGATAAAAATCACCAGTGACATGTACAAACCAAAAAGTTGCGGAGAAGAAGCAAAATTAACTAAAGTCAATAAAGTAAAAAATAAATAAACAAAAATTAATAAATATTGATTTTAGCCAATTTTGTTTATTTTAATGTCCTTATTCCGATAAAAAAACGTAAAAAAAGCGGGAGAAATTTTCAGATGAGTTGTTATTTTAATACAGCTTGTAAAGATAGGGGTCTTTCTTTTTTCTGGTTTTATCTGACATTTTAATTTTCCGTTAAAATATGAGTTGACATAAGTATGATTAGGTCAAAAAGGCATAAGTAAGATTAGGTCGAAAAATTGGGGTAAAAACAAAAGCAAAGAAAAAAAAGTAAGAGCAATAATCAACTTGATTTCTGTCATTCTCACATTTTCTCCCTGATTTCTGTCTTTTCTTTCCTCTGTTATTTCTGTCTGTCTTTGCTTATCTCTCTGATTCTGACTTTCTTTTCTTTTCTTTTCTCTCTTATTTCTGCCTCCCTCTCTTTTCTCTCTGATTTCTGTCTTTTCTTTTCCCTCTGATTTCTGTCGTTCTCTGTTTTTCTCTCTGATTCTGTATTTCTCTGCTTATCTCTCTGATTCTTTCTTTTATTTTCTCTCTGATTTCTGTCTTTCTCTCCTTTTCTCTCTGATTTCCGTCTTTCTCTTCTTTTCTCACTGATTTCTGTCTTTTTCTACTTTTTTCTTTCGTTTAGCTTTAATGTTGTAAACAATTCTTTTGACTTCTTTGTAAGATTTCCGCCTAGACAAACCTTTTGAGAACAAACTGGGAATTTGCTGTAATCCCAAAACGTATATTCCTATTCATTAACAATTCTGCCGGACTAAAACCATGTTTCAAGGGCCTAGTCCTGTAATTCAGAAGTCCTATGTATGGATCACTTGCCTTTTTAACAAGTTCTTCTCCGTTTGAACTTCCCTCTCAGCTTGTTCATTTTCTTGTGGATAATGTAGGCTACTACTGAAGTGTCTGAAACCATAGACATTTGAGAAATTTAGAAATAGATCTGAGATGAACTAAGGGCTACTATCTCGGGGATAGCGTGTCTGGCAAATATTGTCTTGCAGTATTCAGCCACTTTGAGAGAGTTAGTCTGTCTGAGGAGTGAGATCTCTGTCCATCTAGAGAACTAGCCAACAATTAAAAGATACCGACGTCACTTCAGTTCAAATAAATCCATAGCGAACTTTTGCCATGTGTAGTCTGATAGCTTTGTGGGTTGAAGTGGCTCCGGTGCATATCTTCTATCCTTTTCACATATGGCACATTATTTAACCTTCATTGCTATCTGCTTTGATAGGCCCGGCCACCACATTGTATCTCTTGCTAGTGCTCGACATTTAATGCCGTGATATCCTTCGTGTAAACGATTTAATACGTACTTCTTTCTGTAATTTTGCTGGAATGACCAGTCTGGTCTGGTAAAATAAAAATCCTTGTAGAACTGATAAGTCTTGGCGTACAAAACAATATAATTTCTTAATTGAAAGAAAGAAAAAACTTGTAATTCCAACGAATGATTTATTTTTTATGGAAATATTTCGGCCAGCAGTTCCTAGTCTTGGATACTCCTTAATTTGAGGAAAACAGTACAAGGGAGTTCGAAACGCTTAAGAATTTAAATCAAGGAAGACAAACCGAGTTGATGACGTTTACAACGTAATAGCAAGTCGAGGCATAAAAAAATCAAATTCTTAAGCATTTCGAAATTGTTTGTACTGTTTTACTCAAATTAAGGAGTGACCAATACTGGCAACTGCCAACCAAAATATTTCCATAAAAAATAAATCATTCGTTGGAATTACAAGTTTTTTCTTTTTTAATTATGCAACTACCAACGGAAACAAGCATCCTAACTTCAATATAATTTCTGTTTGATATTTTTCCTGACTAGCATTGGCCAGTGCTCTAATTTACAAAATTTTATGACCTGATTACAGATACCGTCAGATAATTATTTTAATTTCTTTCTAAAATTGATTACTTATCGAAATATTAGCAATTCCCAAATTAACAAACGAGTTTTTTCTGATTCGTTCTGTATATTCTGACGAGTTGGACTACTAGTAAGAGCACGAGATGGTGTTAGTTGTTACTAATTCTTTTCTATACTCGTGGTCTTCATTTTTTTCTGGAATTCACTCTCCTGAGTTGGTTAAGAGTTTTTTTGTTATTGCTGATGTCCCCAATAATAGTTTCCTCAATTTTTCAATAACACACAAATCCTGTTTAGACTTTGCTTTTGGAGCTTCTAATAAAGCCTCCACACGACCGATAACTTTTATAATGATCGTAATCTGGTCTATACAGTTGTTTGTTACATTTTTAAATAATTGGCGAGTTTTTTCTAAAATAACTTCTGGGAACTACCATTACATCTGCTCCAGTATCCAATACGAAATGAATTACTTTACTACATCACTTTATAATAACTTTAACTTCAACTTGACAGGTTTCTGCCGTGGCTACGTTAATTCTAACGTTAGTACTTATAGGACGTAATTTGGTTCTTACACCCTCATTTCTCGAATTTTAGACCTGGCACTCCTTGCATAATGTCGTTTTCTTCAACACTTTCGGCAAATTGCACATTTGACTGGACAGTCATTTTGAGTGTGAGATGGAATATTGCCAGAGCGTATGCATTTATTTGTACTGCTTTTATGGCGTACTGCATCACGAGGCTTCTTTTTATATTTCTTTGGTGTTTACGCTGCTAACGTTTGCTTCTGTTGCATTTGTGACTAAAGAAATATTTTGAGTTTCTTTCTTGGAAGTTTCATAGGCCCTGCCTATGTCTATACGTTTGTCTAGGGTAAGACTTATCATTTAAAAACTTTTCCCTGGCTGTTTCATCTTTAACCCCTACAACTATTTGGTCTCGAATTACTCTGTCTTGCATTTCACCTAAATTTTACTAACCGCGGGAGTACAGCGACGTATACTCCCATACGCTCTAAAGCTTCTTGCTTTCAAATATAAATTTTGTAAGCTTCGTAAGCTTCATGGATTTCCCCAACAAAAAATTCTTCGAATTCCTTTATTAGTACTTCCAAATTTTATTTCTCCTCTTCTTTATCGAATTTTAACCCTCTCTTAAATATCGTATGCGTCTTCTTCAATTATTGACAAAAAGACCGATTTTTGGTATGTACTAAAGTTCTTTGTTGAGTTTTACTTGACATTTGAATAATTTCGAAAAAACCTTTTTCAGTTAGTTGCCAAATTCCCTGAATAAATCCATTCTTACAGGAGCTTGGACGTTTGCCGTACACTGTTTTTGGTTATCCTTTCCTTTTTCCGAATTTTGAGCAATGGACAAGTCGTCAATTGGGCTAAACATTATTTTAAGTAAGAAAACAAATTTGTTTCTTTTTTGTTTTACTTTATGAAGTGTTCTTAGTTTAAATGCAAAGAATTTTTTTTTTAAAAAACAAATGACTTTACTTACAATTGTAATTTTTTTTGTTCATTTTTATATTCTAATGCCTTTTATTTTCGTGAAAACGTTTTTTTTTTCTTACGAACATTATGTGGTGTAAGTTCTTCCTGACACCATGTGGCGTAATTTAAGTGTATTAAAATACGGGAGGTGGGAAAGAAGAGAAGTTTAAGTCTTTGAATATACATTTTGACATCCAAACTAGATATCCCGTAGAATTTAAAAAGTTCCCATCCTCATTGATGCTCCGTTTTTATAGCGAAGGACAGATACCATTTCTTGACAAGGGAGGTAACTGTAGATTACTCTACAGATACAGAGTTTCGAAGCATGTTTCATAAGAACGTTTGTAGAGATCTGGTATGTTTGCCGAGTTTTGGCGTCATCAATTGAGTCTTCAGATGTTTTAGTTGCTCATGCAAATTTTTAAAGCGGCAGTGAGTCGACGACATCCTTTGGATTAAATTGCATCTTACTATTGTTTATTAAATCCGTGAGAGACTACGCAGTGCACCGGAAAGAATTGACTCCTGATTTTGAGTTATTCCTCATATAATTGCAGATATTTACGCGTAAAATTTCTTTGTGAATTATTCCAGAATTCTGAAGAAATTTTATGGCGTTTTTGCGTCTTTCAATGTAGTAACATTTTTAGCTGTTGTTGCTCTGTCAGAAGAAAGATAGTCTTATGTTTGATGAAAGGTCCAACGCGGAGAGTCAGATCGCGTGTTCTGTGTTGAAATATGTTACAGCGAGTCGTTTCATGTTGAACGTTTCGCGTTTATTTTTAATCTTTTTACTAACAGGTAAATGCGTGAAATAATGAACTGTTTATTTATACAGAATATTCGATATATTATTTGTGTGCACGTGTTACGAAGGTTTTTCTTCAAGTTTCAGTAATTTCTCCTGGGTTCATAAATTTTCTCGGTTTTAAGTTTGATATTGAGATGGAGAGTAGTAGTAATAATACTGCTATGAAAATATTTTCCTGAAAAATTGTTTTAAGAGAAAGATTTTATAAATTTCAATTGAAATCAGGCTGCGAGGTTAACAAATACCAAATGTTTCCTTATAGGGAAACGGCTAATATTACTATTACTATTACTAATCGTGGTTGAAGTTTGATATGTTTGCTGGTGGTAGAATTAAAAACATTGGCCCGTTACCGTTTTTGATAACAGCAGTCGTAGAGGTAGAAGGGTTAAATCATAACGTAAAGATATAAGGTCTTTATTGGATAACACTGAAATACATTATAGTATAAAAAGAAATGGTAAGTTCAATCTAAGGGAAACAATAATTGAAACAAAGCAAGTTCAGTCGGCCAATGATGACAATTCCAGAGCAACGTAACTATAAACAAAAATTTTTTTTCTGTCCTCTGCCAGCCGCTATGATGGAGAAAGCATTACCTCGAACCGTCGCCAGTTAGACACGCTGCAAGAGCCACTCCGTTTCAAGAGGCTTGTTCCTTAATCGAGACGCCATCGCGCCAATCCTCCGAAGGAACACCATCGAACGAAGGCCAATAAACCCTGAAGTCTCCACTTCCACAGGAACTGTGACTGAAGCAAAATAGTTAATAAACAGTAGTAGTAGTAGTAGTAGTAGTAGCTATCTGTAATGTTTCTCTGTGTGAGTTGTAGCTCTTATAAGAAAGTTCCCTAATGTAGACTTCCATGTTGTAAACGGGTTACTTTGTCTTTTAGTTTAGTTTTGAAATTTGAGCTTTTGCGCTTTGCCTAGCGGGCGTCTTGACAGACCGGGTGGGGGTAATTCCCACACAATTTATTCTTTATTTTTGCGTTTCATTTCTTTTTCTTTCCTTCTTTCATTTATTTTATTCTTCGATGTTTTTATTTTTATTCTATACTTCATTTTTTAATTCATTTCCACATATAAAAAAAATCTCTCTATTCATGTGATTATATTTGTTTCTTTTTATTGTCTTTTTCTCTCTTCATATTCGTCTATTTCTTTACGTATTTTCATTCGTCTTTCCTTTTTCCTTTATTTACTTCACCTCTATTTTCTTCCACATTTCTTAACCTCGTTCACTTTTTTTAATTATATTTTCTTATCCGCCTTCTCTTTCCTGTGCGCCCTGCGTTAACGTTTCTCGTTCATTCCAGTTGTTCGTTTTGTTTTCATACTTTTGAAAGTTTGCTTTGGCAAGAAGTTTAATTAATGTTGCGAGTTCGATCCTCACACAGTCCTTGACAAGTATTATATTGTATAATTTCTCTCATTTGTTTCAACGTGTCAGCTGTACTTTCGGCACGATAGATCGTTGGATTATCTCCCTTCTCTACACCCGTTACTTTTATTATCTCCCTTTCCCTATCCGTTATCTTCAAATTCTATTTCAAGTTGCTTCTGAATTTATCACTTTCGAAACACATACATAAATATGACGTGGTGTAATTGTTAGCAAGCTTGCCTCGCGAGATTAATTATGACTAAAAATAGAGTTCGATCCTCACTTGGTACGCCATACTTCTGGCCTTGTTTCACATCTAAGCTACGCTTAGAAAATCACTATAGAACACCTCGACGTGGTGTAATCATTAGCAAGCTTGTCTCGCCAGAATAATTACAATTGAGCATTGAGTTCAATTCTCACTGGATACTCCTTAATCTCGGCCTTGTGTCACCTCTAAGCCACGCCTAGAAAATCATCTTAAATATGACAATTGAGCAGCAAAATTCTGAACGGTTTTCTCTTTGCTATTAATCGCAGTTGATCAAACCAATTTATATAACATATCTTTCTCTTCGCCCTGCTAAGTGTGACCCGTCTTTCACGCATACATGTACAATTCATCAGCACTTTGTGAAAACAAGGGAGTAGAGGATTTTCTGGTCAATGGGTCCGTGAGGGGACGAGAGTGAGGTTAAGAACCGACGGAGAAATTGAATTCAAAATTTTCAAGAATAAATATCAACACATGGTGACATGTTTATGCATTTCTATTTTATGGAAAAAATCTCTAATAAACTGGAAAAAAATTAGTCCTTTAAGACTTCAACGGACTAAAGTGATTTTTACATTGCTGCGACTACATATGTGCACAAAGGAAAGGGGATGCTGAGAATTTTAAATTTAAATTTAATTAATATAAAAATTTATATTTTGGGTCTATAAACTTAAGTTGTACTACAAACGTAGGTATATATATATATTTATTAATATATAGTTCTTAGCTCTGTCTGAATATATTGAGCACTGTTTTGTTTACAGCTTATATTAAATAAAATAAATATTCATTCGCTTATCTGTGTAGGCACGCTAATGCAGGCATATACAGTTGCTAATATCTAATTATTTGGTTTATATCCACACGTCTCTCTCTCTCTCTTTCTCTCTCTCTCTCTCTCTCTCTATATATATATATATATATATATATATATATATATATACACACACACACATACAAATTTAATTAAAAAAGACTGACAAGGTATTGCGGTTAATTTTGTTTTATTTAATTTTTCTTGTGTTCTCATAATTTTCTTCTTTTCTGGACATAATTTATATAGAAATTGTCCGAATGTTCTGTATGACCGAACAGTTTCGCTTATATTTTTAGCCATTGTCAAGGATGATTTTAATTTTACTTTTAACTGAATATATGGAATGTTTTATGCATGTATCTAGTGTTATAGGAATGTTTTATTTTCCAAACACGGTCAGCGCATTTTGGCCGTGTTGATTGTTGATGTTATTGTGTGTTGGCTTTTTCTTTTTTTTTATTAATAATGCTTATATTATTTATAGCCTTTTTTACATATGAATATTTGTATTATTAGCGAGTATGTTGCGGTGGGTCTCCATGTATATTTCAATGCGACCTAATTGAGCTAAATTCGTGCATATGAAACGCAGGAAGCAAAATATAATATGCAGGAATTTATCGTTGCATAACAATCTTTCATAAAAACAAAAGAAGCTATCATTGTTACAATATCCGAATAACCATTCTTAAACAAAAAAATACCATTTTCTTATATAATTTATTTACTTTTTTGTAATGTACTTGTAATCTCTGATGATGGGTTATGTAAGCCGAAAGCTTAGACAGGATTAACAATAAAAACATATATCAACATAGTGATTTTGTTTCGTGCTTCAGTGATAATGCTAAAAGGCTTATTCGACAATATGAAAAGAATTTACTTAAAATAAATTGACTTGTCTATATTATTTAATGAAACATGCATATATATATATATATATATATATATATATATATATATATATATATATATATATATATATATATGCATATATAAGTATTATATTATTCGTTCATTCAATGCCATATATGAAGTTCCATATTGCGTAGCTGTTCCATACTTTCTTCTCTGTAAAATGAAATTTTCCCGCTTTTTTAAAATACTTAAAAGATTTTTTCTAAAGGGAGGACATCTTTTGCTGTTTCATTTCTCCTTCGGTTTTCGGTGTCATATTTTTCATCCTCTGTTACAATAGTCCCCAGATATTTCAATTTTCTTACTTTGACATCTCTAATTTGAAGTTCGCGTCTTGGGCTGTTTTTTTTGCTGACAAAAATTCTGTTCTCTTACAGTTGGTGATTAGTCCTTTATTGCCTCTTTCATTTACTGCTTTTCTGGGATTTCCTGCAGTTTCACTATGTCATTTTCATATTTATGTTATTAAAATTGTACACACTAATAATAAATCCTGGCTGAGCTAGTTATTTTAGGATTGTCTCGCTGTAAGGTTGAAATAAATACGACGAGAAAAGATTTATACGAGAATTAACGAAGAAATAAATAAGTTAATAAAGGATAGATGTCACTTAGTTTAGCTGTTCGAGTTTAAAAACCAAAAACATAAAAAAATTACTGAAAAGGAAAAAAAAACAACACAAAAGTTAAGGTACTATCACAGAAAAGTAAGTGTTAAGAATAAAAGGAAAAAAGGCACAATAGTATTTCCTCGGAAGGTGAAGGTTGCGAAAGAAAGTTACAGTTCCAAAAAACAGATATTAAATAAATAATAAGGCCAGCGAAAGGATGTACTTATTAAAAAGGACTGTTTGGAAATTTTAATAGAAACATTAAATATTGTCCATTTATTTTTGAAGATTGAAATTCACGAAGTAGGCGAAAACCTCAAGAATTATTCGTCATACGCTTCATACATTACGCAGAATACAAATCGAAATAGATTGGCCTAGAATTTTGCTCGCGGCAAAGGTTTGATTAAATTTACAGGATTAAATTTACCGAAATCGCACAAATAACCAAAATATATGAAGAAGGTCCACTTCAATTTTGGAGTTCGTTTATTCCGAAGAATTACCAATTTGATGCAACTCATTTTAGTAGAAACCATATTGTTTGACACTTTTTTTGTCTTTAAATTTTGTATATAGGGAAAGAATAATGTTGTTTAGTGGGGCGTTATAATGTGGAAAAAAATAATGGCTAACGAAGTGATGTCAAGATCTTGATACCTTGTTCTGTCTTATAAAATTTACGCAGATTGTTTCAGACGGTATTACAACGATTTGTTACGATAGAAATAGCATGCGTTATTACATATGAGTGTAAGTGTTGGATTATCCTCATCTAGTGTGTTAGGGATGTCTCCTAATGGGCGGTAGGTGGCGTTGCATAACGTAGTATAAAAAAAAGGCGACACAATCATTATTTCGTTTCATTCTTCAACCACAGGATGCCGTACGGACAAGGTTATTTCCTCTCTGGGTAACTTCTTTGTCACAGAAAAACCATATTTGAGATACATCAAAATATTATAGCTACATTACATTCTGTTCAAAAATCATGCGGTCACAATTTTAACTCCAGTACAATCAAACACATATATATCTCCCTCCAGCATCAGCTGACATGAAGTGGAATGACTATATTGAATCCATTGCTAAGTCAGTTGCTAGGAAAGTTGGCTCACTGTGTCGTGTGAGACAATTTTTTTCATGTATCATACATATCTATAACTCTATCATTAATGGTCCTTATCTGGTGGTTCGGCTTTAGTCACTTTCTTAACGCCGAATATTTTAGATTATAATTCAGTTAAGTGTATCAGACAACACACTTAATGATAATCCCCTTATATATAGTGGAACTGCAAATACTAAAGTTATATATCATAGTTAAGATGGAAAATTTACCCTGTTCGAAAGTGTTATTATCTTTGAAAATACTAATAAGAACACAAATCTAAATCCCTCATACATAACATTATTGTTTATTCAACAATATGTATTTTCCTGTAACCTGGTTGTTACACGTGTGCACATTTTAAGCGCCGCCAGGTTGATCACCTGTTTACATGTCAGAGGCAGCCATTGACATCACGTAAGGCGCGGATCTGCAGTTATTGGCTAATATGCGAATTTTGGCCATCCAGCTGATGTACCTGTCTTTGTTTGTTGGCTTGCAGTGACACTGTGTGCGAAGTCTACTCTGGTATCATCCGAAGTGAGTCACATAGATTATAAATGTATAGTTTCCACTTCTTTGGACACTTTTGAAGTTATTATGTTTCCTTTTGTTTTCGAGCAGAAGATAAATAGGTATTAAATTATAAATATTTTATATTATATTTGATGTCAAGAGAGGTAGAAAATAGCTAATGTCATCAATTGCCTGCAGAAGAAGGGGCATTTATGACATGGTTGCTATACTGGGTGATGACACTCCAGCTTTATCAAAAGTGCAAAAGCGGGCAGGTAAATTTACCAGGAGCAGGGAGAGTCTTGAAGGTCTGGACATCCTGCCACCACCGATGTGATGGATGACAAGTGATTGACTATAAATCAAATAGCCAATGCTATTAGCATATTCAGTGAGAGAGAGTTAAGAATATTCTGCACAATGAACTTGCCATGACGGAGATTTCTGCTCGGCGGTTGCACATTTTCTGACACCTGTTCAAAAGTGCACCAGGCTGATCACATATCGGAAAAAATCTGACATTGTTTAAGACGGATCCAACTAGTTTCCTAGATTCTTTCTTAAACCAGGATGTGTTAGGATCATCACTTTGAGCCAGAGACAAAGAGACAATTCATGCAGTTGAAACACCGCTCCTCTCTTGAAGGCCAAGGTTTTTCCAATTGCAGGGTAGGTGATGGCCTCAGTTTTTTGGGATGCAAAATGAATTGTGTTCATTTAATACCTTTAAAAGAGTGTCACAGCAATTATGTTGAGTACTATGCTAACTTGCTGAGGCAGTTGTGAAAGGCTATGAAGAGCAAACGTCAATGAAAAAAAAAACTGACGAAAAAAGGCTTGTTTCATCCGGACAATGCTCCAACACACAGGTCCTTGGTTTTAATGGCTTCTGTGCGTGACTGGCTTTAAAGTTGCTGAACCCCAAACCTATACTCCTGATTTTGACCCATAACTATTGTTATGGGAACGTACCCATAATAGTAATGGACTATCCCGTACACCATAAATACTGCACAGATAGAGAAAGAAACTCTAGGATTTATCTTCGCAGTCACGAGGTTTCATAGGTACATCTATCGTAGACATTTTACTCTTCAGACGGATCACAAACCATTACTAACAATTTTCGGTTCGAAAAAAGGTCTACCGGTTTACACTGCAAATAGGTTACTTAGATGGGGAACAATTCTTCTGAATTATAATTTCAGATTGGAATATTTACCAACGAAAAAGATCGCGCATGCGGATGGTCTGTCGAGACTTATATCAACAAAGACAGAGCCATTGGAAGATACGGTAATAGCAGCCTTAAGAAACGAAGAAAATATCAGGACAGTACTATGTTGTACAGTTAGAAACCTCCCAGTCACACTGCAAGATATAAAAAATGAAGCCAAAAATGATGAATTTATAAATGAAACAAAAGAAAAAGTAGCAGAAAAAGATAAGCAAATTTCTGACAGCTTTTCTCTATGCGACAATGTGTTACTTTACAACGAAAGGGTTGTAATTCCCAAAACATTACAAAAGCGGATCTTAAAGGATTTCCATAGGGACCATCCTGGTAAAAATAGAATGAAGTCGTTAATGCGAAGCTATGTATATTGGAAGAATATGGACCAGGATATTACTCAGATGGTGGAAATCTGCAAGGGTTGTAATTTAGCAGCCAAAGCACCGCCAATCATCCATAAGCCATGGTCAGAGACTGATCGTCCGTGGTCAAGAATACACGCAGATTATGCAGGACCAATTGACGGTTTTTACTATTTAATGATTGTCGATAGCTATAGTAAATGGCCGGAGGGGTTTCGTTGCAAAAGTCCTACTTCAGAAACGACCATAAATTGCCTCCACGAGCTATTCGCTCGGTTTGGTGTAGTGGATTACCTAGTCACAGATAATGGAACGCAATTCACATCAGCAGATTTCAAAGAGTTTTGCGAAATTTATCAAGTAAAACATATAAAATCCCCGCCTTATCACCCAAGATCAAATGAGCAGGTGGAGAAATTCGTTGATACACTCAAAAGAGCGCTACAAAAAGCCTACGATGTGCCTACGGAGAAAGCATTACAACAGTTTCTTCAGGTATATCGAATAACGCCAAATAATGCTACACCATCAACACTATCAGAAGTGATGTTTGCTAGAAAGATCAGATCTGCATTTGATAAATTGCTACCAAGTAAAACAAAACAAATAACACAGTCCTATGCACCAAAAAGAAAGTTTCTCCCAGGAGAAATTTTTTTTAAGCCTATAAAAATAACACATCTTACTGGGAGCAAGGCACAATTGAGAAAAGAATTGGCAAGATGGTTTACATAGTTCAGGGACAAAAATTCTCACACAGGAGACACATAAACCAAATAAGGAAGAGACCGTTACAGGATGCTAACGGTCCACCTCAAGAAGAGGTAATGTACACGATTTTCGATACGTTTGATATAAAAAGACCACAAACAATGCCAGAACCAAGAAAATCGTCTCGGAAAAGAAAAATTACAGAACATTTGGAAAATAGATCCAAAGAAAAAAAGATATTAAAACCCCCTGCTACGCAAAAGTTTCGGAAGGGGGTGTTAAGGGAACTTACCCATAATAGTAATGGACTATCCCGTACACCATAAATACTGCGCCTCAAGAGGAAGCAGTAGTGTGAGTCAGTGAGTGAGTCAGTCAGAGACAGAGTCGCGTCAGACGATTACTGTAAGACATTGGAATAGTGATACTTCGAGACAACATAGTTCTCTCTAACCTAACCTGATTGTTATTACTAACACTTCTACTTCTTTTGTATATATTCCTGTTTGTAATATATCTGTGTTATTCCATACCTGTGTTCGAGTTATTCTTCATTGGTTCTATCTTGTACCATCACCGTGGTACAAGGAACTTGGACCATAAAAAACTATCATCTGTTCCCCAAAAGCAATTGGTTAGGAACCACTATTGCAGTGATGATAACGTCATCTCTGCTGCTGCTGACTTTTTTGACAAACAAGATGAAAGCTTATTCAGCAATGGGATCAAAGCGCCACATCACCGATGGGAAGAAGTGTGTGAACCGCAATGGGGACTATGAGGAAAAATAAACCTCACTGGATCATATTCCATGAAAGTATCTTGGACAGCCGATGAACATTTCAGTCGACCTTCGTACTCTTATTACTACTTCAACTCTTAGACTTTTAATATATTCTTCTCCGATTGTGAGCCTCCTGAGTTGGACGTAGCCTTTCCCCAGATTAATGGCGATGAATGGGTCATTATCCTACCACGCTTGTTCAATGTGTATATTTGCGCGTAAATGAATGCAACGAACCAGACTGGAATTCGAACTAGGATCTCTGATTTATCATCCCGAGCCGTTATCCATTACTCCACCCTGACATCCAAGCTTACAGTAATTTGCATTCCCAAGCTGTCGCCCATCTCGTTACTGACCAGTCTCAACGTTGCTTACTTCGGCGATTGGGCGAGAACTGTTGTTTCAACTTGATATGACTGTAAGCTTTAATGAATTAATAAATTCAATATTCCTGACTAGAATTCAAATATGTGATTTGAAAATTTTAGCTAAATCTTTTGGAAGTAATCTTCGGTACACGATTAGAATTTTTAGCTTTTAAATCAAAGAAAAAGTCATTATAAGTTCCAAAGGTGTCAAAGAATCTATGAGTATTTACAGCATAGTGTAATTTTATGATTCAAAACAGCAAGAACACAAGACTGTCATACGTAAAATTATTGTTTATTCAACTTCAGACTGTCAGTTACTATCGGCGTCTATAGTTTTGGGGTTTTCTCTGAACGTGGATTCATCATTCTCGCGAGAATGTAAGATACACACTTCTCCCTAGCAGCTGAGTGCGTATATATCTACATTTCATCTGCTTTGTCTAACCTGTACACATACCAATCACAAATTGGTTCACCACCTGTTCATGTTTATCACCTTACATATCGAGGGTAGTCATTGAATATTTTATGGAGCGCAGTCTGCGTTTGGTGGCTAGCAAATGATCTCTCAGTCCAGCCCCTGACACTTGACATCTATCAAGCTCCGGCGTAGCACTAAAAGGAAAATACATTTTGGCAAATTCTCCGATTAGTCTAACACTAATGAATGAAATGTATAATGTAAATATATTCCTAATGATTTGTCTGCAGAGATATTGCAAATGATTATATTATAGAAATTTATTGAGAATATATCGGCTCGTGATGAAAAAACGGAGAACCGTTTTGAATGACAGTCGAGATCGTTACTTTCACTTAAGCGCAAATAGTCTTGGGAAAGATATGAATTCTTCTACTGCCTCCCCCCAGCTATACGTTAAAAAGCAGAACATAGTCAGTCCTATAACTTTGGTTGGCAACCAGTTTACGATAGAAAGAAACTGAAACCGACTGCGGATAAAAATCTTCTGCCTAATCAGCCATGAATCGAAATAGGCATAATCGTACAAGCGTGTATCACGCATGGCCTCTCATTGGGAGATTGGAGGTTTTGAAGAATGTGTAACTCCTCTTAATTGTTGTTGTTCCCAGGTCCACCCTGACTCGGGGTGGTAGCGCCTGTTATGATCCTGCTCTGGGCAAATAGTGAACTCCCAAACAAAAATAAAACATTACGATAGCATGAAAATACATTTTTATAGTAATAGATTTTTTATATAGTAGTTGTGTTGTCCTCCTTCTAAAGAGTCTATCTTCCGCCTACTATAAGATTAGTAGGAGAGAAGGATTCGGGGAACAGTCGACCAGATTGTTCATCTGTCGAACTCTCTGCCTCGATCAGAGAGGGCCCCGGACGAGGCTTTGCCGAAGGGCAAAGTTTCCTCCGGGGAGGTAGACAGGCCCTTAACCCGTTTATACGGGTTCAAAGGGAATATTTTTGGCCGAGCCTACGGGCTCGGAAAACCCATGCTTAACTGGCCTCGTGCCACATACGACCCATGTGTGTGTGTGTGTGTCGGGGCGCTTAAATATAACAGTTGACCAATTTGTGCATCTGTTGAACTCTCTGCCTTGAGCAGAAAGGAACCCGGATGAGGCTTTGCCGATGAGCAAAGTTTCGTCCGGGGAGGTTGACTGGCCCTGAGCGGTTATAAGGGAATATTTTTGGCCGAGCCTACGGGCTCGGAGAACCCACGGTAAACTTGGCCTTGTGTCACATACATCTCTCGTGGGGGGGGTGGCTGTTAAGTATTAACAGTGAATAGATCGAGCGCTAGTTCATTCGATACACTCTCACTAGTCGTATAATACACTTCTGGTGTACTTACTGCTTAATATGCGATATATCTGCAAACCTGTTTTTTGTCATTACTTAGCCATTTACTTGGTCACAACAATAGTAAAATTTGCAACAATCCTTTTTATCTATAGTTGAAGTATTACAGTTACGTTCAAAATATATATAGTCGAAGTCATAAAATTGTGTTTAACATATTTCGATTTCGGTATTAAATAACCCATAGAGATTAATATGCCGCCAAACAAAATCAACCAAATCATACTAAGCAGACCGACTGAAAATAAACCAAAATAGGACGTTCACTTTTCAGCGTTGCAAACGAAAGAGTGATAGTGTATTTACTTTATGGTAAAATAATATAGGATATATCAATCTAGTTATGTGATATCACTAATCTATCGTTATTTCTATGGTAAACGTTCAGATGAGCTACAGTTCTTAAATCCACCAGTTAAGATCTTCCTAACTAAAACTCGCCGTGCCATGTACACTGGGTTGAATCGCTCTCATTATTTTCGTATTCCATTGGGAAGAAAGAAGTTGTACTCGGAGATTTTACATTTTTAAGAAGACAAATTTATCTCGAAACCGCTCTTCCTTTGTGGGACGGACTTCTGAGAGAACCCTTCTCCAATCACTACACCCTGAACTCCCATAAGCCTAGGGTTAACAGTAATTTATCCTACATGTCTTACTTACTTACTTACTTACTTTGCTTGTGTCCATACAACAGCCTCATTCAGCAAACCTCTAGCTTGCGTAAGAGTTAAAACTTTTATGTTGAACGATTAATAATACGAATGTGTTATTTTTGCGTTGTTTGTTAAATGATTTTACAGTGTAACCCGGATATAAGAGACCCGGATATAAGAGAAACCGGGATATAAAAGAGATTTTCTCTGGTCCCAAATTAGAGCCTGTGTTAATGTATATATAATAGACAAAACACGGATATAAGAGAAACCCGGGTATAAGAGACTTCTTATCCGGTCCCGACAACTCTCTTATATCCGGGTTACACTGTAATTTCTTTTAGAGTGGCCAAAACATATATTTTTACACCACTTGGAATAATGCTAAAATTGATATTGTTTGTAAACAGAGTAGATATGCCATACAGCTAAGTATATATTAGCATTTGAATAAAATTGAATCAATATTTATATGCAAAAAAAAATTTTTTTAATGAAAAATTCGCTGCATTTTTCCTGTAAGATGGGAATAATGCATGTTCTAGTTACAGCAGTATCTGTTTTTTTAAATGCCTCGGAAAATACCTAATTTTAAAGAATTTGCATTCTTGTAAAATTACTCATGAATGCTGTTTTTGTTTTTAACAGAAGCATTTTAGATCCTTATGTCTAACCACTACGTGGAAGATTTTTTGTATTTTCTCGAATATTTCATGACTTTTATTCGACTACCTCTTCTTTTTATAGAAAAGATTATTTTCTGACGTTTAAAATGTGTCAGAGTAGTCGAACTTTAACTACCTTCCAATGTTTTAAAAGCATTTGCATTAAATAGGAAACCATTAACCCGTATATCCTTGTTTTTATTTCTTTAAGATTTAATATAAAAAATATCACGAGGGGGGAGAAACCTTATCTTTCCTTTTCCTGTCGAATTTTGAGTGGCATATAGTAAAATGCACACAGATGACATAGAAAATTTAACTTTTTTCAATATCCGTTAACGAATCGACCTCAGGCCAGCAACTCGCAAATCAAGTTTCTGATTTCAGTAAATTACGTTTTTGTTTTCATGTAGTAATATCATTAATAAAGAATGGATATAAATGAAAAATGAATAAGTGGATGAAAATGAGTTACAAAAAGTATATATATATATATATATATATATATATATATATATATATATATATATATATATATATATATATATATATATATATATGGCCTAGTATATGTACGCATGTGCATGTGGCTTTTATTCAGAGAACGATGATGTTTAAGAGTAATTATTATTATTATTAATATTATTATTTTCTGGAATTCAAATAAATTTTCCATCTTTTAAAAGTTTGTAAAAAAAAAGAAAAATTGTATTTGTTTGTGGGATTTCGATATGCAATCCAGTAAATTTAATCAAACCTTTGCCGCGAGCAAAATTCTGAGCCAATCTATTTCGATTGGTATTCTGTGTAATGTATATGAAGCATATGACAATTTTTGAGGTTTTCTCTTGCTGTGTGAACATTTCTATCTTCAAAAGTAAAAAAACAAAAATAAACTGACAATATTTGATGTTTCCATTGAGATTTACAAGTAGACCTTTTAATTTATACGTTCTTTCATTGGCTTTATCGTTTAGTTAATGTCCTTTTCTGGATTTAGATTTTGTCACTATCTTCACCTTCCTGCGAAATACTGTTGTCTGTTTTTTCTTTCATTCTTAACTTACATTTATGATTGCTTTTCTGTAATACTTACTTCCTTGAATTTTGTGGATCTTTTTGCCTTTCAACCAATTTTTCAAGTTTTAGTTTCGAAACGCCAACAGTCAGATTGATATTGATTTTCTTTATTATTTATACTCATTCAGAGATATGTGAACTGTCAGCTGTGTACAACCGCTTTCTCAGATCGATAAAATAGCTTTCAGCGAATGAAGCCTGTTGGTCTTCTTAGCGAGGTCCATCTTGGACGGGCGCTACAGAGTCGCAAAGAACAGTACTAAATAACAGAATCCAAATCCCATTACGACTTTCAAAGAGGCAACAACTGAAAGGGATAGCATATGCATCTCGCAGGAAAGATAATAACGTAATCAAGATGTTTATATTCGACACTACTTCGAACAAAAGGTTAGGAAGGATGTCTCTATAAATACTGGAAAGAGCAATAACAAGTACTGGACTTGAGAAACCTATTTTCCTGAAAATTGTTTTAATAGAAAAATGCTCAACATAAAGTAGCAGTGTTTTGTCGGTGAAAGAATTGTGAATTTGTTTTTAATATGGAATCGGCTAATATTACGATTAGCATTAATATTTGTCCTTCTTTTTCTATTCATCCACAGGCTCACTAGGTAGGTTACTCGCTGTTTCACACTGTGTCTCTTGCAGTCAGCATGTCCTGTAAGTGTTAAATTCTCTAAACCCTCGTCATTATGCGTCCCAAAAAATTTAATCAGTGTTTTTATGATTGTGAGTATAGTTTTCCATGTAATTCCTATTTTCTGTCAAATTTCCTCAGTTCTTACATGTTCTGTTCATGGTATTCTCAATAGTAGAATCTATTGCTTTAATACTCTTCATAATCTGTGAGAAGATGCAAGGGGTTACTAGGAAGAGAATGGGGAGACTTTAGTGAGCAGAAAGGATAATAAAAGAACAAACAATGGTGGTTTATGTTCATTAAACTTTTTGAAGGTTGCAGGTGGTAGGGAAGTAAGAATCTGGAAGAGGGTTCCAGAGGTAAGTGTATTTACTTGAACTCCCACGGAGTCAGGTTGTGACACAAGGTTGGTTTTTAACGTGGGGACAAGTGTTTTCACTCGGGCAGCTGGTCTAAGCTGGTCATAGCTGGTCTTGGCTTGTCATAGCTGGTCCAGGCCAGAGCCGGTCCAAGCTAGTCGTAGCCGTGATATTACCATTGACGAATCCCTGTGCCAGGTAAGTATGTTCCAGAGGTAAAGTATGAGAAAAGAAACTATTAAAATAGAATATACCGTTACATCTTGCTATTTAAACAATAAAGCGATGAGACCATTTATCCAATCTAGTAGCACGCTTAAATTCACGCAATCGAGGTAGCAAGGAGGGGAACTCATTGGAACAATTGCCATAAAAATGTTTTGATTGCTAGAGCATTTCATATCATGTTGAGCATTCAGAGAGAAATAAGTGGAAAACAGTCTTTCAAACCTTTTCGGAACCCCCCCCAGATTTCCTGAAATGTGAAATCGTTCAATTGTAGTTGTTGAATATGAAAGTAATTCTGGATATGGGTGATCATGGCTCTCCTAAACTTCCTATTTCTTGTGGGCCTTAGCAGTTTCTCACCCGTTGCTAAGGTTCCAGTCACCAGTTAGGTAGGTGACTCTCTACTTTCACCTATTTCTCTTGACATGTGGGGGATACGTTTTCCAAGCCCTCCTTCCTCATTATGTGTCCAACGAATTTCAGCTATCAATTCCTGATTCTAAGTATAAATGTTCTTTTTTTATCATTTCATCCCAAGCAAAGCCTTAAAACCACTAGGATCCAAGGAGTTACTGAGTGTCAGAGAATATGAGAAAAACTACTATTAAGGAGATGAAAATGTTTGATCAAAATTTAATTTATCAAAATTTCATAAAATTAGGTAAGAAATTTCAAGAAAAGATTTTATTCATTTGTGACTAAGTCCTGAAAATCTCAATAAAATCCAACAATTATTAGATTTTTTTTAACCGGAAAAAGGCGCTAAAATCCCCATAGTAATCTTTGGCCCAGAAGATGACAAAAAAAAAATCTAGATTTTTAACCAAAATTTCGAACGCGCTAGAAAGGATTAAAAAAATTAATGCATTTATGTATATATATATATATATATATATGGGTGTGTGTGTATACTTAACATTTTTCATGAAGCACAGTTATTTACTACACGCTGATCCCAAGTAGCAGGACGAGGAGTAACAGTTGATACTGTAATCCTCGGGATAAGAAAGAACCACACAAATACAAAATAAACCTGTAATATTTTGACGAATTTAATGACAATAAATAAGCCAAAATGGAATCGTGCGAGAAACGAAGGGGCTGAAGTAAAATTTGGTTGAGTGAGTGAGGTAAAAGGGAAGGGTAAGTCAATGTAAGAGAAAAACAAGACAAAATAATTTAAAGAGGAAAAGTTTTTAGAGATTAATCAAAGAAGTGAGAATGGCGAGAGAGAGAGAGAGAGAGAGAGAGAGAGAGAGAGAGAGAGAGAGAGAGAGAGAGAGAGAGAGCATTAACCTAAAGCGGGTGGAGCGTGAGAGTGAAATATATAGAAAAAGCGAGGGAACATGCGATTAAATAACACGTAGAGACGTAAGAATAGAAGGGGAAATATTTTTTTCTTTTACTTTTACCGATGTATTTTATACTCTGTTGCGACATTTGGGGATTTTGTTTTACTCTTATTTCCAGAAGTAATCTAATGAAATTGATCCTTATTTATTTATTTATTTAATTTATTTATTTATTTTTGTTTGGTACAATGTATTGGAGATTTATTATTGAGAACACGGGAGGTTACACACGCATGCTCACAAACGACATACACTCACGTAACACATCCAGAAACAACCATCTATAATTCCCGACAGAATGTCCGAGATGTGTAGTAATTATTATTATTATTATTATTATTATTATTATTATTATACATGAATTTATTCAGAACCTTTCCATCATTTGATTACTTTCACAACGTTACGCTCATTGTACTCTCTGGCCTTCATCAGATGTCTGCTGCATTCTACCTGATCCTTATATTCAATTAACGATAGTAGAATGTTCTCATTCCATTGTCCATGTTAAAGAGCATCTTGTATCAATTGAAACTCTTCTGCTTTAATTCCTGTAGTTGATATTGATATTTGCTTTTACCACTGAACCGGATTCTCTGATTTTCGTTGCCTGATCAGGCAATGCACTTAATCAACTCTCTCATCCATTGTTGCGTAGGACAGTCAGCTAGTGGGATTCTGGCAGCCTTAAACATTACGCCTGTTCTTTTCTAATCAGAGCTTGCCATTTTAGCTTAATGCTGAAGATGAGTAAAAATTAAATCCGACAAAGTCATTAAATTGGAAACAAGTAGGAAAAAACCTTCATAAACTGAACATAACAATTTCCAAAGAATTAATGGACTTATTTTTAATCCGTCAGTTTAATGACAAAAGTGCGTAGGTGTAGGCTTTAAGAAACCTTGATTCAACTGACATTACATGGTTCGCGTATATTGACCGTTTATAGTCCGAATAAACAGAAATAGCTCTCTCAAAGAGGAGAGTAACAAAACAAGAGGAGACCACTTTTGATTATTCATAGCAGTCAGGTTTATTACTTCAAACGTTATAATTATGAAAATGGCGAATTAAAAATAAAACCCATTAATCCTTTAGAAATTGTTTTGTTTACGTTTTGGATATGAAAATGAGCAAATTGTTATGAATAATCAAGAGTGGTCTCCCCTTGTTTTGTTATTCTCCTCTCAGAAAGCTATTTCTGTTTACTGGGACTATAAAAGAACACTATACGCGAACCTTGTATTTTCAGTTGAAGAAAGCTTTTTTTAAAGCTTACACCTGCGGACTTTTGTCATTACACACATATGGTCTTTCTGGAATAGTACTCTTGGTGAAGAGGAGGTGCTTTCCTTAAAAAAGAGAAAATAGAACCTTCATTAACTATGACGTTCTTCGTGACCACGCAGTAAAGTAAACCGTGTTCTTTCCTACTAAGGGGGATAAAGGTTCGATACCTACTGGAGAATACATTTACTTTATTATCATTACTCGAGTGCGCAGGTTGATTCGGTTGACATAATATACACGGTTTAAAATTAAAAAAATAGGACATCTATTTTAAATACGAGTGTCTACCATAATAATGTTTGTAGTAATAAAAATGAACACATCTCGCTACTGTCATCTTCATCAGTAATTTTGTAAATAAAATAATGCGTAGATTTTTATGTTTTGTTTTCATTGGTTGTGTAGACGTCACGTGATCATTTTATGGTGTTAGTATGTATGTATCAGTTTTGTTTTGTGGACGTCATGTGTTTACTTTATGGATTCTGCGTGTGTATTTAATAAAACGCCATCTATTATTATTCATATATATCCCCCCACCCAGGAAAAATATTAATAATGTCGAACCCAATATCTAATTCAGATACGAGGATGAAATAAACAACGTCCTAACTTTTCTCAACGTTATATTAATCCGAAACAATGACAAATTAGATTTCTAGCTTTATCGAAAACCAACAAATAAAAACGACCTAATTAATTTTCTTTTTCCATCACAAAATAAAACTAGGATTTATTATACGTTTCACAATGCTTTCGGCCTATGTAGCCCAGAATACCTAGATGAAGAAGAAAATTATATTGAAAAAAAATCAAAAGTCCTTCACTACATATACTCGTAATGGTGATTTTCTAAACACGGCACAAGGCCTAAAGTAAGGAGCACCCAGAGAGTATCGAATTCTCCCTATTAATTCGTAATTGATCTACTGAAACCATCTTGCTAACCATTGCACCACATCGAATCCCCAAAAATGATTTTCTAGATTTTAAAGCCGAAAGTGTGGAGCATCCACTAATCATTTTCCAAGCGTAGCTTAGATGTGGCTCAAGGCCTAAAGTAGGGGGCATCCAGTGAGGCTCGATCTCACTACTCAGTCGTAATTGATCTAGCAAGAAAACTTTGCTAACCATTACAGGACATCGAAATATTTCTACATAACTCGTAATGAAAGAATAAATCTCTAAATGCATTTATCTAAGCGAATGCTCCCTAACGCGCATAAAGGATTGAACAAGGGTCGACCGAGAGCAATGCATTAAATGTTATATATGTATATTTTCGTACTTATGCATAAACACATATACACGTACACGCACACAGATTTGAAAGGACATAGAAAAGTTCTCGGGCGTCCGAGCGTCTTTTTTTCGGAATAGAAGACGCACTCTTATTTTGAAAAAGAAAAAAAAAGTAGTTTTATTTTAAATGTTTTTATTGAATAAATATTCAATCTGACACTTTAAAAATGAATATATATTGTTCAGAACAAAAAGAGCGCATGAAAAAAAAAGACAGGAAGATGTGGAGGGACTTGATCACCTACGTTCTGAAGGGACACGTTATATAAAAGAAGAATACCACCATAATGAAACGAACACCAAATTGGTCGGTTCAGCAGGTTGAGAAAACTGATTCAGCTGATATTACAATTCCAGTGAACAATTATTTGCAACAAACTGATAATATTTTGCTCTGGCAACCATCTTAGAGAAAGACCATTCGCTTTCCTTTCCTTTCCTTCCTCCTAAGTGTTCTTTTTCTGTGAGGACAGGGGTTGTTGGGTTCTTTCCTCCCTTTACCTATCTTATAAGGACGAAAGATATAAAAATTTCTACAATTTTATTTTATTTAACATTGGCAGAAGAAAATAATAATTAAATAAAACAACACAAACGTGCAAATTTGAAATTTAAATCTACCTCCGCCTAAAAAACAAAAAACAAAAACCTACACCAAGTTGTTCAAAACCTACAAAATCCTACTTGCCTTCACTATCGCTTGGAAAGGAAACTTTAGTCCAATATTATGATCACAAGAATCTCATTCCCGTTGCTTTCATTATCGCGTGGAAAAAAAGAAACAGACATCAGCGATTATACACCGAAACATAGAGTACTTCCCCAAAACTGACCAAATAACCGAAGGTCAGATATTTTTGTAATCACATTTCGTTAATCAGATATTTTTGTATCGCTTTTCCGCATTACCTCGGAAGACGGAAATGCATAATAGTCGTGTACACCAATAGATCAGTATGAACTCGATATGCACGCTTACACTCACAATCAAGCACACTCACATACATAAGTATGTATAGAGCTGGCCACTCGTATTCGAGGATACCCGTCTACTAGGGCGGCTAGCCAATCCCTATTACAGGCGCTTGATCAGGCGCATTTGTTTTATTCAACACTCACAGAGCCTACCAGTAGTTTATACTGCAGCTATACTGAGCAGACCTTACAGTTTCTGGGAAAGAGCCTGTTATCTAGCGTGATCAACAATTTGAACAAGGCCAGCACGCTCAAGCCCTCGAAGGCTTCCAAAGGTTCCAATTTCACTCACAAGGCTTGGGTCAACCGTGGTATCGTTTTCAGGCGCTGTCCACACTAGGATCGACCCCTTCAGACTGATAGCATCAAGAAGTCACCTTCCTTCCTGACAAATCGACCATGGTGAAATTCGAACCCGTGTCAGAATGCGAACTTTATAACCACTCAGCCACGCGCCCATTTATAGCCATTCAGCCACGTGCCTATACATAAGTACAAATATATATAGAGGAAAAATTCTAAATTCAAGCTTCTTGCCAACATGATACAGTCAGCATGGCTGAATAAGGTCTATTAGTCGAAATATCTGACAGACCTTGGGCAAGGTCTGAATTCTATCGTAGACTAAGAAAATAATAAATAAATATCGTGCATTTCCACGTATAAGACGACTTATAGATAAGACGAGACTCAAGATCTAGTTAAATTTTCGTGATTTTTCTGATATCCCTAATACAAGACAACCTAAAGCGTAGGCTAGCCTACGTACGGTAGCCTACGCAGCCAGTAACAGACTTCTCATAATGATTCCAACGAATATAAAATAAAGCTGATGTTATTACAAAATGCTGTTTTGGTGACCTTTATTAAATCAAAATACAATGATTTTCTAAGCGTAGCTTAGATGTGGCACAAGGCCGAAAGTATGAAGAAGGAACTCACTATTTAATCGTAACTGTTTTAGCGAGACAAGCTTGCTAACCATTACACCACGCCTTGGTTCACAAGAAAGAAGTGAAGTTCATAGTGATCTGGCACAAGGCCAAATATATGGTGCAATCAATGAGGAACGAACTCACCACTCAGGCTTAAGCTTGCTAGCCATTACCCCACGTGAAAGTGCTCAAAATAGTCCATTAATATAAAGTATTAACATGAATCTTTATGAAAATAACAATAACGAGTTTATTCTTACGACTTCGTACGAATGAAAACAAAAGTTGCGTATTCTGGAATGAGAAATGAAAATTTTTATGGGATCTTATTTTTTTTTTGCTTAAACTGCAAAAAATACCTTATAGTATAAGATTTTGGAAAATAAAGTTTTCCAGTTATAGTAAATGTTTTGTTACTTAACACCACAATGAAAATTAATTTCAATTAGTAATATAGATTTTATGTTAATTTAAATTTTGTTATTTAACGCTACTATAAAAAACAATGATTAGTGTGCACGCACCCATAGCTCTACAAATCAAGAACGAAATATTTGTTTACGTTACTTGCTACTTCTGCATATTGCTCAGCGAAAATTTTGCAAAATGTTGTGTAATCGTCTCTTGAATATTGCATTTTAAAATTGCATTTAATGTGAAATTAAGAAGTAAAAGTAGTTTTATTACATTTATAAATGTAGTACAGCATTATAATGTGACTTGTTTCAACTAAAAATATTTGCACCTGTAGTTATCATATCGAGGCAGTTGTTAGCCTACCACGATTCATGGCGCAAGCGTACTAGCCTACTTACCAGTGCCGATACACTATAGGATTTAAAGCGGAAATTTTTGTAACTACTGTATTAGACGACCCCAATTTTTGGAGGTAATTGCTAAGATTTAAAGGAAATGTATACGCGGAAATATACTGTTCATAAATAAATAAATAAACATCGTGTTGTCTGTTTTACTAGGCAGCCATGTTTGTCGTTCTTTCCAGATGTAGCCAACGACAAGTAAATCCTCTCCTCGACATAAAAATATTAATCGCCAACAAATACTGCGGTGTGTATTTGTATCTGTATTTATGTGAATTAAAAGAAAAGACAGCAGTAAGTGAACCTGAAGTTACGAAGAATTCGACTTTCTTCTTATGCATTTATCTATACAAATCTTTTATCTCTCAAGAAAAGAGATAAAAGTCCTTTAAAGATTGAAATTATTTAAACGAGTCTCTACTTATCTTTTAGTTCGAGAAATGAAAACCACATCTCTTGTCGTGCTTTGAAAACATACATTTACAAAACGCATCAGCACATATGTGATTGTTCCATCACAGATTATTGCTGAGAAACTAAAACTTACTTTTCAACTGAACTACATTCTATTCTGTTAACAAGTCTTAAAATTCAATTAAAAATATCATAAATTCAACGTGTCTGTTTACAATTGTTTAACTTCCGTCGATCCAGTTCCACAATTACTAAACATAGTGGAAAACTTCTATTTATTAAGGTCTTTTTTCGAAAAGTTTGCCATCTGAGTCCACCAGAAAAAAAACTCACTACAATATAAGACACGTTCGGTGGAGGAGGAGCGTATTCAACATTTAATAATTTTGCGGTATTACTCGCTTAAAAGTTTTAGACAGTTTTGATCAACATTTCTTTTCAGGGTTAACCGTAAGGAAATGTAAATGTAAGACTAGCTTACACGTAAGTAAAATAATAACAATAATAATATTTATTATAAATTTATTAGAGGAAATATCAAGTTTTAGGGAAACGTTGTTGACAATTATGTATTTAGTTACATAATAAATAAAAATAATATATCGATTTTTTGTTAGGTATTTTTAATTTTCTCTTTTGTTATTGGCAGCATTTTAGAATACTTTTGCTGCAATGCTAAGTTTCCTAAGTTGGACAAACTAGACCTTTTTCGTTTACGCTTTGTTACCTCTCTTCATTGCTGTTTTTACATCGCTTTCTTCCAGTCATTTTGATGGGAAATAGCGAAATTCTGAAATTTAGAATGATCTTATTCCTTTTAAAACAAAGCCTGTAAAAAGGAGTATTTTAATTTTAATTTTGATAAAACACTTTAATGATTTCACTATAATTATGTAACAATTCCATGTAATGATATTCAGCAGACAAATCTACGGTTTATGTTACATCATCTCATTGCATGATTACGAACTATAAACCTAAAATGAGCTTGAAAAAATGTGCAATCGACTCTAATTTTTGGAAATGATATAATGCATAATTTGAAGTGAAAAAAGAAATTTCCGATTTTTTGTTGAATAAGCCCTCCTCCGTCGAATGCTTCATATATTGTTTAAAATTTGCTATATTCATGGCGGAAAAGTGCTCAATAGCAGATACTGATAGTGTGGCCATATATATCAATATATCAGTTTTATTCCACAATCTATCTCCAGTATATATATATATATAATCGGTATCACCCCAAGCAAGGCAGTACAGCAACTAGTACGCAAGGGGTTACAGGGTGTGGAGAAATTAGGAACATAAACATTAGTAATGAGGAGAAAGATAAAAGAGCAACCAGGAAGACAGTAGATAACGATTAACATTGCAGATTAAACGGAGTTTCACAAGCAAGAAGTGTGAGATATGAAACTGTTAGCATAGAAGTTACGGCTCCATCTAGCTAGCTCGACTATAAATTGATGTGATCTTGGCGCCAGTCTAGTATTGGGCTTACATTCGTTTAGTCTAGATACCATAGCGAAGAGCTCATCCGAACAATTACCATGAAAGTATAAAACAAAAGCACACAGAGGCAACCTTAAGGCTGTGGCCAAGTGACTGAAACCGAAACGTCAGATCACGACCAATAATATTGCTGATTTTTCTGTGGATCTTATCAAAGAACTCTAGGTAAATATCAGGGGTACCGGACCGTATATGGCGGAAATATTCTAAGCATGGACGAGTGGTAGACTTATAGATATACAAGATAGATTCCGAGAAAAATTGCCCCGCCCGACACAGAGAACCGACTTTCTTATCAGCTGATCTAGCAATTGATTCAATGTAGTCTTTCCACCTCATGTCAGCTGAGAAGGTTAGCCCTAGAAGGCTCAGTGAGTCACTTTCTTTGAAGATAGCAACAGCCATGCTGATAGAAAGCAGATTTTAGGCCCCTCACGTTTAGTTTTTGTAGTGCTAAAATTGACAAGCAATCTTTTATCCCAGTCAATGACGGACTTAAGGCCGTTTTGTGCATCAGATGTCATTTTGACCTTGTCTGACTGATCAGCCTTACTGACGAGGCAGGAGTAAATGATAGTGTTGTCAGCGTAGATGCAAAGTTGAGAGCTGAGTTCATCAGGAAGATTACACGCGCGCACACACGAACATATATATATATATATATATATATATATATATATATATATATATATATATATATATATATATATATATATGTGTGTGTGTGTGTGTGTATTATGGAAATCTAGATTTAAGTTATTTTATATTTATGGGTGGATGTGCTCAATATCAGGCATAGAGCATGTATAAAATAAAAGTGACCTGAATATTGTGTTAAAGCATGAAACAGACTGTCGCCACTTGGTGTTGATCTCAGCGTCCACTGAGATAACGTGCCCAATATCAGGGATAGAGCGCATGTAAATATAAAAGTGGACATTGAAATCAACACCAAGATGCGACAGTCTGTTTCATGCTAAACTCTATCGTCATGGCCTGACGACTGAGTTTAAGCATGAAACAGACTGTCGTATCTGGGTGTTGACATCAATGTCCACTTATATATATATATATATATATATATATATATATATTGATGGATATATGATATATATTGATGCATATGCATATGCATATACATATACGTTTCTAACAACGTGCATACAGGGTGCGATGGATAAATTGTCGTCTAAATTACGCAAAAATGAAAATAACATGACATCGCATTTTAACAGATATATTTATCAAAATTGCACAAAAATATCCTGGAATAGCAAAGATTAAATTTATTCAATAAAATCGACATTGCTTCAACCACGGCCGCCAGACGAGGTCGGAATCTTCTGCAACATTTCTGGCTGGACGGTCTTCTTGTTTAAGTTGGAGGAATGCTGCCATAATCCTTGCCTTTAGTTCGTCTTTGGTATTACCAGAAGTTTTGTTGGTCTCTCATTGAGCTGCGTCTCACACATAATAATCACGGAGTTGCAGTCAGTGGAGTTAGGTGGACAGATGTAAGGGGTGATGTGGTCGCAGAAATTGTCTGACAGTCATGTCTGGGTTCAACCTCTTGTATGGCATTGTGCAGAGTTTTCCAGCAGCTACCTTCCAGATCCAAAGCAGCACTACTTCAGCAAGGCATTTGATGTAGGTCTCCTTGTTGAATCGGAGGCCCTGTGGGAAAGACGAATGGAGGCGTAAATTTGCCTTCACTAGCCAAACGTCCTTGTAATCACCTTTAGACTAACCCAACTCTTTCCTAATCTGCTTCACTATCCTCACTCAAATTGACACATAAATACTCTGAAATGTTTGTATTGGAGCTCCCGGTGTGAATGCCAAGCAGTCAGCATGCAGTTACCAAATTCCTTGCGGAATGAATTGCGTCATGATGCTCTTTTTCTTAAAAACGGTGTCTAACTGACTCTACTATACTGTGCAGTCAACAAAATCAAAAACAAGCAACGTGCATGCACGAAATTAAAAATATAATTTACCCATTGCACCCTGTATATATATATATATATATATATATATATATATATATATATATATATATATATATATACATACATATATATATATTCTGTTAGAAACCGTGGTAGCATAAATATCGGTGTTTCCACTATTTTACATCTTAAATTTCCTCATATTTTCTAAAATTTTTAAAATGGTATTGATAATTCAATATATTTAGTCGTTCCTTTTGTACAAAATGTAAAAATAACAACCGTCTTTACGTTCATAACTCAATCCATTCTAACCCTGAAATTTTCATGAAGTAAGCACAATTTTCGGGTGAAGAACAATGCACGCACACACACACACACGTCATATATATATATATATATATATATATATATATATATATATATATATATATATATATACAGAAATTTAATGTTATTATTAGCAGTCACATAGTATAGTAATCAAATATACGTTGTCATAATTGCCTTGAAAATGTAAATTTTACGATAGAACGAACGTAAGTAAAATAGATTGACGAAATACATTGACTATATCCATTCAGCTGTCCATCGGTAATGGCCACATTTCTGGCCATATAGATTACACGTTATCACGATGAATGACGTTAGATATTCTTAGACAGTTGTTTGGTATAATAGCTTTCATTACAAAAATCTTTTTAATTACAGTAGTTAAGAATTTGCTATTAATTAAACCGAAGATATTTAAAGGCATAAGCCAACAGGTTGGAATTCACATTTTACATATTGCTAACTTCACGAGATTGACACTACTCAATCAAGTTATGAAAGGAATGTCATGTGATTCTCTATAAGCCGCAGTAGTCCTTTCAATATTTTGCGCGGACTTTATAAATTAACAAGAACACATTTAATATCAGACAATATTTAACCCAAGAAAATCTGTCACCGGGAATTGTCGATTTATTTCATCGACAATTTCTACTATTTCAGGTTTTAATTTAAATACACGTGGACGCGTAACAGGATAGGGAGTTCAAAATAAGTTTGAAAATATTGGAAAATGAATAAAACATTCCTTAGAAAGGATAAATGAAGATGACTTATAAGAAACGAGCTGATAATAAGGTTACGCTGCAAGAAGAGGAAATATTTTGAAGAACTTATATAACCCGAAAATATAATTCATTTTCGGCCGATTTAATTAATTGTAGACTCATTGGCTTTTAAAACAGTCACCGTCTTATCTGTTTCTTCTGACTACATAGTGTCTTGTTACAAGATCTTTGGCAGATATAATTGGGACAAACATCTACTCCAGAGATTGCAACCAAACAATCAATAAAGAATAAACAGAGACACAAACGAAGCAGATATATACGCGCATATATGCATCCATATTTCTTTGACGTTTATCACGTCTGTACATAAATTCATGTTCACGTTAGAGTGCCTGTTGTCGTGCGATTGTTAACACTTCCGTCTCACGGTACATGGCAATTACACTTGCGTTTCTTTTGATGTCTTACTATTATAACCTTCTTTTATGTGTCGTGACTCTTCAAGAAGGAAGCGATCATGGCTTTTCATAAATTCTTATCCTTTGTCGTTGATAGAATGGCTGTGGTTTTATTAGCTCCCGCCCTACTGACTTTTCTTATATCTAATACAGAAACTATCTAGAAACATTACTCACTATTTCCTGTCCTTTTTATATTCAGTTTGTCCTGTGAAGATCAAACCTCCAAGACCACTTTCCTCATTAAGTAACCCAGAAATTTCAACAGTCTATTTCCCATTCTAAATATGTGTTCGCTTTTGTTTTCATTTTTCTTAAAACATCCTCGTTGCTCGCATGATCCATCCATGGTATTCTCAGCAACCTTCTGTAGAACAATATCTCTCTCGCCTCAAGTCTTCTATTTGTCTGTAGCCCTGGGTATGACGATAGACTACATCCGGTAGTAAGGCTTCTCATCGGGAGATTGTCGGTTTTGAGGAGCGTGGTATCACATCTTAACCACTGTTATTCCCAGGTCCACTCTGACCCGAGGTGGTAGCACCTGTTAGAGCCCCAGCTATGGGCATATAGTAAACACCCAAACACTATGAAAGTATAAAAATACATTTTTATCGTAAAAATACCAGCAATACTTTTTTATATATAAAATACCAACGATACATATTTATAGTAGAACTACCAACAATAATTTTTATAGCAAAATAAACAACAATACATTTTATATGTAGTTGAAGTCTTAAAACTATGTTCAAAATACTTAAATTTTGGCATTAAATAACCCATAGAGGTTTATATGGCGCGAAACAAAATCCACCAGCCAACATAAAAGAATATCCTCATGACATTAATCCATATAATATCTGACAATTTCTTAAAGAAATCAAACTGTATTTCCAAATATAACTTCAAACCTACAACATAAAACACACATGTCACCGCCTCAAGTAATTATGTTCACGCGAACATGCACAAAATTTGAGTATCATCCTCCATGTATTCAATTATGAAAGCAGAATAATCTATCTCATATATCTATTACTTCGAAACTCCCAAGAAAATTAAATTTCGTCATGAGGAGTTGATATACTGTTAAACAAACCAAATCAATCAATTTCTTTGTGGGGAAATTTCCCACATTCCCTGCCATATAGGAGGATCGATAATAGGTCGCCCTTTTAAAATACCTTTTGTTTCTTAAAAATCTTCCCTGTTTGTTAAGACATCTTTCTCTGTTCTAACATGGTTTCGGATTTCTGCGTCACCTTTTCCGTCGTATGTTAATAACAATTTCCACATATTCAAATTTCTGTACTTGATTTTGATATCGCAAATTTGAAGCTCGTAACTTGGGCATTTTTCTCTTGTTAACGACCATAGTTTTCTTACACATAATGCTTAGATCTTTCTTCACACCTTCTTTTTCTTCTTTGTTTAGGAATTTGGCTATTGTGTCAATTTCTAGCCTAAATGCGTCTTAAACTTAATAGATATCAACTTACCTACGCAGATTTATATTTAGACACATGAGTAGCCCGTTGTGGACCATTATTCAATAAGCTAATATTGCAAATCCTTACGATATTGTTAAAATTGGATATTACATATACTGTACTTCTAGCCTTGTGTCAAACAAAGCTCTGTTTAGGATATATCATAGTTAGCAAATTAGCTTAACAAACCATTGCATTACATATTAAGGTCGAACCCCACACATAGATCTATGCAATAATCTACGCTTATCTTCTCCTAAGTTCTGTGTCCAGTAGCTTTTCATAATTTCCAGTCCTTTTTAGCTCTTAGTAAACTTTGTTTTTTCCTAGATCTCCTAAACCATGTTTGCCAACTATTTACACAAACTCCTTAAGCAGATGATTTGCTGCTTTCCTCTATATGGCATTCAATCTGTCCTGCGCGTGTTGACTTTTCCAAGCACTCTTTTCACATTATACTCCCTAGAAATTTCAATTGTCTATTTCAGATGATGCGCATAAGTATCCATGTTTTAATTTCATTTCCTCTAAAACTTCCTCACTGCTCACGTGTTTAGCCCATGGTATTCTCAGCATCCCTCTTTACTGACATATTTCTGCTGACTCATGTTACCGTGGCCTTAAGTTAAGAATTGTTCCTTCTTAACTACGATACACAACGTACCACAGAAGATTTCGCCGTTAATCCCAATTTTTTCTCAAATTTAGGGAAACACGAATAAGCCTTATCGAGACGACAATCCAGTCCCAAACGAGGAGGGAAAAAGCCGTATGACCCGGAAGGTCAGTAATAATAAGAAAATCTGTAATTATATGGTCCAGCGTCCACTACCATAGAGGAGGATCGATATTGCATAACTGTTCAGTATTCTTTTCTTAGTTTCCAATGAGATTTTCCTGCTTTTTAATATTTTGCTTAACTTTTGCAAGGCAACTTTCGTTATTCCAATGCATCTTCGGATTGCAAAGTCACATTTTGATATCAAAACGTTTCCTGGATATTTAAATTGCCCTTGTTTAATTTTGGTATCTCCAGTTTACAATTTATATGTTGGGCTATTTCCTTTGCTGGCAACCATATATTCTCCCTCGTTAGGGTTGTTCGTTAGACCGTTCTTCTCGCTTTCTTTTGCTACTTCCTGTGGCAGATCCTGCAGTTTCCTTTCTGCGTTTGCTATCAATTATGGTAATACTTTCTTGCTATCACCACTGCTGGTTTGGCAGTTACGGGAGATAGTTAACACACACACACACACACACACACACACACACACACACACACACACACACACATATATATATATATATATATATATATATATATACACACAAGTATAGATATATTCGTTTTGTTTGTTTATTTTCACAACTTTCTTTCTTTCTTTCTTTCCACAAATTCCATTTCCATTCTTTCTTTCTTTCTTTCTTTCTTTCTTTCTTTCTTTCTTTCTTTCTTTCTTTCTTTGCATAACTTACTTACTTATTTTCTTTCTTTCTTTCTTTCTTTCTTTTCCATAAGTGAAAACTATCTCCTTATATGTAGCAATTATATCTATTATTATCCAGGCAAACTCTTTCCTTTATTTCGCCACGACACACAGTTGTTTTCTTTTAGAGATTCGCGAAATTGTCGTAGTTAAATGGTAATAAGGAAACATTTAGCATTCGTTGACCGAGTAGCCGTTTTTCAGTTCTCAGTTCTGCCACGGAGTCATATGAGCAGATGTTAAGATTTTTAATCATTGATCTTAGAAAGCGGTTGCATACAACAGACACTTTAAATTTTTCTGAACGGGTTTTTGGTAATTTAAAACAGTTAAGTAGTTGCTTATTTCATATACGGCATGTTAAGATATAATCATTTATAATATTTTTGTCAGGGGCACCTCGTGGCGGGCTAATGGTTAGAGAGCTTGTCGCGGAAGAACAATTATTTCAATTAGTGGTGAGTTCGATTCTCACTGGTTGCCACCGACATTCGGCCTTGTGCCACATCTAAACTACGCTTGGAAAATCACTTTTTCAAAATATACTATGAAAAAAATATCAAAAGAAATTACTTCCGTTCATACATGACTTATTTCCCTTTACACCCATTAAGCGGTAATGTCGTTATCACATTCAGTGTAGAAAATGACGTTGAATAACTAAAATCTGAATAACAACAATATATTCGCATATTTATAAAGATCTCAAAGGATCAGATTAAATTGAAAATGAATAATAAAGCAGTTATATGGAAAATGTGATCTTTAAAGCTAAATAGGGAAATTATTTATTGATATTAATCCAGAATTGAAATAACGATTATATAAGGTAGTCAATAAAAAGATCTCATTGTAGTCAGAAACAAGAGAGAGTGTATGTTTGTCAGTAAAATGGGACTACCAAACGCACAAGTTATCGACCCATTATCAGACAAGGAAAGGAAATTACAAAATCTACAGAAAGCAGCGAAGGAGAGAGAAAAGAGGTGACTAAGCAAAAACTACAAGAAGACAGTATGCACGGTCATCAATAAAAAGATGACCCCGAGATGCGATTTACAGGTCGGGGACACTGAAATCTAGCAGGTGCGGAAATTTAAATATCTGAGAAGTGTTCTGACAGAGGACGGTAAGCGCGACGCTGAGATCCGATGACATATTGGAATGGCCAAAGACGCATTTCAAAAACTAGGCAGTGTATTACGAGATAGGATTTCTTTGGTAACAAAGAAAAGAGTTCTGAACTGTTACGCGATATCTGTCCTCCTTTACGGCAGCGAATGTTGGACGGTGTCCTCAAAGATGGAGAATAGACTTGCGACAACGGAGGTATGGTTCTATATAAGGATGCTAAAGATACCATGGACCGAACATGTAAGCAGCAATGAGGTTTTGGAGAGGAAGCAAACAAGGAGGAAGCTTATACTTAACATCAGGAAGAGGAAGCTGAAATTTCTGGGACACGTAATGAGAAAAGAAGGCTTGGAGAATCTGATACTCACAGGGCGGATAGAAGGAAGAAAGACAAGGGAAAGCAA
>OZ038475.1:62454098-62536598 GCA_964036315.1 Acanthosepion esculentum | reverse complement strand
CAGACAAAGAAATACGAAAAATAACACGCAGTTTTCACAATTTCTTTCGAAATAGTTCAATTATTTCAATGTTGTCTTTTGTCCTATCAGTATATATACTTTTCTATCTAAATTTTGGCGAACGAGACAAAAAATTATGAAAAATAAAACTTAGTTTTCACCATTTCCTTCGAAATCATTCAGCTACTTCAATTTTTTCTGTTATCTAGCCATTACACCTTCTATTATATAATTTATCTATTCTTTTTATCCATTTATGTATCTATGTTTTGGCGAATCAGATTAAAAAATTTCGAAAAATGATCCTTAGTTTTCACCATTTCTTTCGAAATAGTTGAGCAAATTCAATTTTAACTTTCCTTTCACGAGTTTATCTTCTTTTATGCAAACTATCTATCTAAATTTTGGCGAATCAGACAAGACAACTACGAAAAAGAATACATAGTTTTCACCATTTCCTTCGAATTACAAATTATAATCCAATATCTGCATGATTTTTAATACGTTTTCTGTACAGCACTCAATGCGGCAGTGGTACTGTAATAACTTTCTTTGCTAGGCGGTGTAAGCTTGTCTCGCTAGAACAATTATGACTGAGTAGTGAATTTGATCCTCACTGGGTGTCCCCTACTTTTGGCCTTGTGCCACATCTAAGCTACGCTTGGAAAATTACTATCAAATGCACAGGAGATTTCTATCAGGTAGCAAGTTTTTTCCTCTTTACGTCTTATTATTATTATATATTTTATGTTTACTTCAAAATACCGTCACCTGTATTGAAATTTTGTTTCTTTTGTATCATAATAGCATCGCGTTTCTTTCTCATTTCCTTACAGTGAATGCGATATAGGATCTTTACGTATATTATTATATACTAATATTTCTTATGTCAATAGTTGTAGTTTTTTGTTTGCAAATAAACAGTTAAAATCGTCTAACCTCATTATTACCAATAGCTCGAGAACTTAAAAAATATATATTACTTATGATTTGTCATGCTCTGCGGGACGGAGATTGCATATCCAATGCCAATAAGAAAAAAAATTCAAAAAAGCGGCTCAACTTTCTGGTCTTGGGCGCCAGCAGCGGATTACCTCAGTAACCCTGAGTTTTTGCTTACCTGGCAATTGGCTCGGAATAGGCTACCTCTCAATGACAAGGCCTTCATACAGGGATTGGCGGATTTGCCATTTTCCTTGGTTTAGAGGAAACGGCTTCGCACGCCTTCTACCATTGTCCCCCTTATCGGACAATGTCGGTGAGTTGACGGCTCGTCTCGCTCCCGAAAAGCTAGTGCTCATTGATCGCGCATACGCGTGTGACAATGTGTCGCCCCCGTATTCTGGGGTGAAACGAATGGTGTTTCTGACGCTGCTGGCCACGGCCCGAATGGTGATTTGGATGACGCGACTGGAGGAAGTCTTGCGAGGCAACCGACTTTCTCATCAGGATCTGATCGGATTCTTTGAGCATCAGCTCAAGATGAAGATTAGAACTGATAGAAAACGCTTGCATTCAACAGTCTTCAGCGAAAGGTAGGTGACGGAGGCGAGCTTGGTTCGTTTGAACGGGGCTAGCTTTGATTTTCTCTTTTAGGTCAACTTACGTCGCATCGGGGTGGTTTCCTGTGGAGCCCTCCTCTCGGTTAGGTTAGACAAGCTTTTGTGTACCTAATTAATGTGAGTAAGTGTTGTTCCTGGCCTGCTCCTGGCTGCATCTTTGGTTATGATCCAAGTCTAGATTCCCAACCTCCCCAGTTTGTTTTGACCCGTTTTTTGATCTCGATTAGGTCAGCTTTTATATTTCCGATGTCCGTATATATTTTCTCCTTTGCCACTCGCTTAGCGAGAGAGCTTCTTGATTTTTTCCAGTGGGCAGATTACAGCGGCTTCTCTTTTTTGAGGGTTGGACGAGCCCTACTAATATCAGTTATGTTTAGTTTGCCTCGTGTTAATATTTAGTTTGTTATTGAGTTCATCTCCCTCCCCTCTCATATTTAATTACCCATACATTTTTAATTATAAATTTTATAATCATTAGATTTTTATGGCATGGGGCGCGTTTTGTAGTTTCGCCTGGAGAGGACGCGGTATTATGGTGTATGGAGGATCGATTGGTGACGGACGAGTTTTTATGGTGAATGCGAAAATTGTAATGAGTGAATGGGTCGTGAATCAGATTAGCTAGGTATAAGATAGTGATGACCAGCCTCAACCCCTCCCCTTTTTCGGCCTTGTGCCATAATTATGTATTTTGTACATAATAAATATCACTTTACATAGTCGGCAATCAAAAGCTTATGATAGAAACTTGCGTTTGTCAGTGATCTGATTTATTTTGGGTGAGGTAGTAATACACAAAAAGAAATATTCTAATAAGACGTTAAAGTTATGGAAGAACGGTATCAAGGAAGTTTTTTTTACAATGAGGTTCACTCTGCACAAGGCCCAGGAGCCACTTGAGGTAGAGAGTTACAGTGTAAGAGTCACAGTTTATGTGGATATGTGGGGAAGATTGCGGTTAACTCTATATTTGAACAGGTTAAGATTATAGTGATCGGGAAAACATCCTCTTGGGAGTCGCTTCCACAGAGCAGTGACTGAAGGTGGTTCGCTACAATGGCGAGTTTTAGCCGTGAAGGTTAGAATTGGTGGAATTAAGGAATGTAGTACGTCTGAACACTTTGCATAGAAATAGCATTAAAACAGTGAAAGGCTTGCGACGTTTCGAATGTGAGAGAGGAGTTGTAGGTTGATAAATAATCTGTCACCCGCAATGACGCAGAGAGACTTTTGGACTTAAAAACACTGGGAAGTGAAAGCTGTGCAGCTCCTGATCAAATATGACACTATTACTCTATTTTAGACCTAATCTGGATCTTGTAAAGGAAGAGGATAGCACTAGTAGTAAAGGGAACGGATAACTTTTCCAGTATCTCGACCGATGGATCGTACGTATGAGTTCCATTTGATGTCTGGGTTGATTTTCAGGCCCATTAGTTCTCTAGGCACGGGGCTTTCCCTATGGGTCAAAAGAAAGATGGTTGATTACTGCTGGAACCTGAAAAAGGATAAATCGATTAAACATTTACGAATATTCAATGGGAAATAGTTATTGCCATGACTACCAATTGCTCTCAATATTCGAATTTTAATCACTTCACGTGCTACATTTTTGTATGTCAAAACTTGTGTTTTATATCTCACACTAAGGTTGTGTTTAAACTTCAAACGTATTATTTTTTATTCACATATTCAGTCACATAACACAATAATGACCATTTTCCTAACGTATGATATGGTATTCTGATGCAGGAAAACTATATCTAATGGTGGGACACGGATGTTGTTGATTGCAGCAACCCAAAATTGTTCAACATTAGACAAAACATCCCATGCACCATTTCCAAAATTAAAAAGTGTTGGACTGTGTAATTAATAAGACTTGCGTATCATTTCCACTTGCATTATTTACATTATTCGGACTGTTATCTTATCTTCATCGTCATATTCACAACGTTTCGGCCGTTGTACGCTCCGGCCCTCTTCAGGCGATTGGAATTCCGAACCGAACCCTTTATTTCTTCCACCGGAATAGATTGTTCTAGTTCCACGTACCATACCTCTTTCGGATGTCTCAGTCTGAATAATATCAATGATGCAAGTAATCATAATACCTCATCTCAGACCTATAAACAAATATTATTTCCAATTATAACTTTATGGGATGATGCTTCCAAACACAATGAAAATATAGAAAAGGCATGCTTTGTAGAGTTGGTTGATTTTTCACTTTTTAAAAATAATCCACACTGCACTCTATTTGAAAGCTGTGGATAGCTATCATAATAACTGACACCAAAAATGAGATTCTTATCTATTACCAAGTTTTGCGTATTTAATTTTAAAGATCGTCTAAAAAAATGTACAGCAATACCTAATTTCCGCGAATTTTCGCTCACAAACTAAATTTAAAATGTTACTATTTCAAGAATAAATCCAAATAAAGTTGATATATTTTGTATTTTTATATACACTTAATGGAAAATATATTCAAATCAGAATTCTAATTTTGAATCACCAGAAACAAAATATGCAATTTTTCTTCGTGCATTCGTTAAGTAAAAACTGTTAAAAAATTGTTAATGATTCACAAAAAGACTACTTTATGAATAATATTTATGAGATCATTTTTTCGATCATAATTAATAAAATCAAAAAATAAAAGTTTATATAACACCATAACCGCTGGGCCCAAATTATTTGGCAAAATGTTCTAAATTTGTATTGTTTATTAAAAATCGCACTAAAACTACAGTATCGTAATGTAGTTAATTTATTTAGTATAATTTCCCTTTGAAGTAAATGAAGGTCTCATTTGGTGGCACAATGATTTAGTAATAATTTGCTTGTGGCATGCATCGTGTCCAGATAAAATTTGTAAAGTTTCAGAAAATTATAAATTTCATAAGACTGTGCTATAAGGTTTAGCCTAAACTTAATCTTCAAACTCGTTTCCTCATAAAATGGTAATGCTGTAGAAAAATATTTTGTATCATTATTTATTATGTTAAACTCCAAGTTTCAAATTGAGTGCAGTAGTACGTTTTCAAAATCGGCCTGCCCTATTGCTCAGTATCGCCGTCACTCTTTCTCTTTTTCAAATATCGTAGTAACTTACTCTCTGAACTAACGTGTCAAAGTCAAATCATCGAGAAGTGGACAATGTCCGTCTCAGTAATTGTTGGTTTTGTACTGTTATATATAAATTCATCACAATATTTCGGCCAATGTTTTCTCTTGTATTTTACATTGGTTGAATGAACACATGTATAATAGTAACAGAAACCATGACTCAGAAAACCTGACATTTCTAGGCGTCGCCTCTGAAGAATCCCACGTATATTTATGCTGTAGTAGAGTTTATTAAATTCATATCAAGGTCACCTTTTGATCCAGCATTTCCGCTCTTTAAAACGAAATAATATGCAAATGAGTAGCCACCTGAAAGGGTCCTCTTAGGCTAAAACATTTAATAATTTAACAATTTGGTTTCCATCGCGATCGCCCAATGCTTTAAATACTGACTGATTTTAGTGCCGTTCTTCTAGTAGCGTTAATATCTAGTGTGATGTTACCAGAGTACTTTCTTTGTCAAGCTATGATATACTTCGATATATATATATATATATAGTCAAACCTAATGAGCCAGACAAACCTACCAAGGTTTCACTTAGGCAGATCGTCAGGGTCAGCTGACCCTGACGATCTGCCTAAGTGAAACCTTGGTAGGTTTGTCTGGCTCATTAGGTTTGACTAGGTTTGCTCTACGTTAGTATCGAACTCTTTAGTTAGTTGTTTACTCGTATCGGGGTTTTTTCTTTGGGCCTTGAACCTGTATCTGTGCGATTATTTTCGACAGACTTTCATGTTACTGGCTCTTTCTTTTTGAAAACCTTTTTTTCCCTTCGTGATTGATTTGGCTATTGTTAAATCAAGAATTTGAAGATTTTTCGTCACGAGTATAGTTACCTATATACATATACATACATACATACATATATATATATATATATATATATATATATATATATATATATATATATATATACCGCCTTACAACATGGATTATTTTAATTTTAAAATTCACTAACTTTATTTTCACCCCGAATAAATATAGTCACTTTACTTACAATTAAAAAAGGAATTAACAATTTAATATTTTCAAATCTTTTGGTTTAAATTTATTTTAAACAAGTTTAAACTATTCAACGCATAGGGATGGAATGCAAGTTTTTCACTATTAAGAAATGAAGATATTAGAAACAAAAATTATATTTCATTCATAAATGAGAAATTATTCGTGAGGTCATTTTTTAAAAAATATCAAACATGTGTTTCTATCTCTGGTGTGTTCATTCAAGATGTGGGAGATGATGATTACCCACAACGTCTTATGTTTTGTAGCTTTTAACAAGGTCTGTCTTTTCCCTATTTCCCCCATGAACCGATCTGGTGTCCATTTTGCACTAATTCGTTAGGTAGGGCACTCATTGCCTACACTATGGCCTGTGAGTGTCAACTTCTCTAATCCCTCTTTCTTCCTTATGCCCCTAGAATTATCATTTTCTCTTCCAAGTCCAAGTATCATTTTAGTTTCCATTTTCTTTAGCACTTATTTTGTTCTCTTGTTCTGTCTATTGTATTCTCAGCTTTCTATAGAACCACGCCTCTTTTGCTTCAAGTCCTTAATCAGTGAGTAAATTGTCCAACATTCACTGTCATATTGGAGGATTAAGATGATTTAGTAGTTCAACACTATTTACCTTGTTTCTAGCTAAATCGTCTTGTTGCTCATTGCTTTCTAGAGCTTTTGGAAGGCGTCTTTGGCTCCTGCAACGTTCCTTCTGATTTCTGAATAATTCCTAATATGCCACATATTCTTCAATTCAACATTCATAAAAAGCTGACTCAGAATTTCTTTTATCTACGTGTCACTTCAGGACATAGGTGATCATGACTCTCTACAACTTCCTATCCACTGTAACACTGTGTAACGCTTGTCCTCTTACTGCCCTTTCCAGTGACTGTTTTGTCATTCGTTTGCACAAGATTGTTAGAGAGGTTACGCAATGTTTTCCTCTGTCCTTTCTACGTTCAATATATTCTGTGAATTTTCTCAAGTTTCCTCATTAGCTGTCCCTGAATATTTAATTGTTTCTTTCTAATTCTAAACACGACTATAATTTTTGTTTCCATTTTCCTTAAATTTTCCTCGTTGTTCATATGTTCAATCCATGGTATTCTCAGCATTCTTTTGTAGAGCCACATCTCTGTTGTCGCTAGTTTTTTCTTCGTCTGTGAGGAAATTGTCCCTCATTCCCTGCTATATAGAAGGATCTATATAATATAGCACTTCAACACTCTTTGTGTCTCCCAGTAATTTCAGCTTTCTCTTTCTGATTGTGAGCAGCATGTATTAACGTTCCGATTGACTATAAAACTTCCCTCTTAGGCACATGCCATGCCTACTGGATTCTTAACGTTTGACTGTATAAATACATCACTATTGACTCGAGTCTTTACAGCATTTACTGATATATAGGAGGATTGCTTCCTTCCTTTTTCTGTCTGAATAAAGACTTTGGTTAACATTATCACCGATTCTTTTGCAGTAATCCGATGTGTCAGTTGCTTAACTTGAAATTTCTTCGCCATCATCGGCTGCCACCTGAAATCCAAAATATCTTCTATTTTATTCTTCAGTTGCTCAAGCAATCATTAAAAAGAAATTAAAACCAAATATGAAACAAATATAAAACTGATCTGAAAAGAACGCTATCCAATTATTTTCAAAATTCAAAGCGAAAAATATAAAAAAGGAAACTAAACAAAATTAAAAAACAAAACAAAACTAATTCTTCTTAATATTTTGTTATTTGAAAATGAATAAATTTTTCAAAACAATTTATCATGCGAGTGGAATGTGGTCGTGTGTGATGGGATCAAGATAATCCAGTCTTTCAAATAATCTGTTCGCTTAGGCCGACCGTTTCATGAAATTATTAATCATTGTTCTCATAAATTTTGAGAGCGTTTCGAAAATCTTCAAAATTATATAACGGAGAAATTATGTCAGCTCAACCAAATGGCTAATCATTAGGCACACACGCACACACATGCATTATTTATGCCTAAGTTCTGTTATAGCTGATGGTTTTTATTTGAAAAAACCAAGCTCATAAAACGATAAGTCGATATCCATAATCAAACAGACTCAATAACAAATTCACATGATAATCCATATTCTTATACAGTCGGACACCTTTAATCCAGCATCCTTGGGGCCAGGCCACTACCGAATAAAACTCATTGTCTCGTTAATTCACTGGAACTTTTAGTCTTGTTTTGTATTTGAAATAAGGATCTATTTCCTACCGGTGCCTAGAGGACGCGGTTCATACCAAAGTAAAAGACCAGAATATCGAATGGGAATTTTCAAGGCAGGAAGATTGGCATATTTTATTCTTAATTTCTCTAACTTGGATAGTATCGCATTAATATTCATTGACAGTTACTATCTAAATTTCTGGGATGAGAAATTATCATTATTTAAACTGTCTATATACGAACTAATGTCCTCATCTTTGTCGTTGTTATCACTACGTTTCGACCGGAAAAAAGTTAAGGCACAACGGTCGAAACATAGTGATAACAACAACAAATACAAGGAAAATAGTCCGAATAAAAAATTGTGCAAATATTCATTGACAGTTGCTGATATTTTTAACGCATCGTCCCTTCAGCACGTTCATGATTTTCCATATATCGATTTCTGTGAATTGACATAGAAAGCTAATGGAGAAATTTCGTGTCGCTTTTTCCACTATTTAAAATTCAGGGTTTTCCTTCTTTTAGACTGGATGCCACCAAAGAGTACAGTCTAGCCATAGCCGCACGGAGAAGAGAGGGATTGATTTATTTTCCAAAAGCATTCCAGCAAACTGCCCCAGAATTTGAACTCTAGTTATTCAAGAGAGTAACGGATATTGACATTATCTTACCAATGGAATATGTAGGAAATGAGGCTAATTTAACTATGTGGACATAACAAGGCGGGTTTTAGCTGTCAAGGACTGAACTGGTGACGCTGCCAAATGGGCTTCGTCTGAACGTTTGCCATCTTGCGACTTGGGTCTATGGGAACGGGACTGCAGAATGGAAAATCAATCATCACCCACAAGGCCGTCTACAAAATTGTTTTGTAGACGTTTACATTGTCAATAAATAATCCGCAGACTTATGCATTTGATCAATTTTTTATGTGCCCTGCTCCCTCGGAACGAGGGGCATGATGGCTCTTCACCGCTTCCTTTCATTTGTATCTCTAAGAAGCATTTCTTCCTTTACTATACTTGATAGTTCCTTCTATACCATCCATTGAGATAAACTCGTTAGATATGTTATTCGCTCTTCCCCCTTTGCCTTCAGTAAGACTTTGAGTGTTAAATTTCTTTCTACTTCCCTTTAAATTCAGTAGGTCACGTGAATGTTACATTCTCCAAACTTTCTTTCCTCTTTATATGTCCCATATATTTGAACTCTTTCTGATTGTACATACAATACATACATACATTTCCTGTTCATTGCTATCTTGATATTCCGTCTATGGTATGCATAATCACGTCTTTATCTGTGAGGAAATTTTCCAGAATTCACTGATATATACATAAAAGTAATAATAGCCATTTCCTTATAGAGAAACATTCGGCATTCCTTGACCGAGCAACCAGTGCCACTGTCTGTTGAAATTAATCAAATTTTCCTAATAAAAAAAAAACATTATCAGGAAAATGCGTTTCTCATGTACACTAGATGTTATCACACTTTCCAGTATTGATGGGGGGGGGGGGTTCCTGTTTAACCTTTTGTTTGAAGTAGTGTGGAGAATCAACATCTTGATGATGTCATTATTTTCTCTTCCAGTTAAATATGCTACTTAAATGCTAGTTGAAAGTCCTCAAATTATGTGATTTCTGTTATTTATTTACGATTCTGTAGCGCCAATACACGAGATTTGAAGCAGTATGGTTCTCGATAAGACACACAGGTTTCGTTCGCTAGAAGCTATTTTAATCAATGATCTGAGAAAGTGGTTGTTTACAGGTGACAATTTAGGCATTTCTGAACGGGTCGAGCATCAAAGAAAGACATAGGAGTACATATATCATATAGGAGGACAGATATCATATGGGAGGACAGATATCATATGGGATTTTAACTCAAATAAACTTTACTCAGCGATTATACCAGACTTGTAAACATAATATAAAATTGTTAGAATTTTTTTATTTTAATCATTTCACCAAAGCAAAGTGGAAATGCCACTAATACGCGGAGGGTTACAGGGAGTAAAAGTGTGAGAAAAAAAAAACTGCATTTAGAGAGCATTGACGAAAGAACAAAAGATGGACGGAACTCAAGACGATAGAAGTCTTTGGGTTCAGTAAGTCAGTTATGCGCATGCGTGATACACGCTTAGACGATCACGTATCTTTCGATACATGACTGACGGGGCAGATTTTTTCCGCAGTATGTTGCCATCCAAGGCTATAGAACCCTGTCTGTTCTGCTATTTACATAGCTGGGGGGTGGGAGAAATGAAGGATTCATATTAGCACATAAGTGAATATAATGGATTCGACTGGAATTTGAACGCGGCTCACCGATTACTGAATCCGAGCCGCTATCCATTACTCCAACGAGACTGCTGAAGTCTTCGGCTTATATTAGTTAAACCATGATAAACGAGCCTTAACTCTCGAGATCAATGTAATTGAGCAGTGAACTACGTGTTAACCAGTTCGATTACCTAACCCCTGAGCAACCACAGCGCATACTAAAGGATGGACACTGGTCCGTAGAGAAGCAAATATATTCTGATACATAAAACCATAAAGAAATTTACAGATTCACTCGCGCAGAAGACGAGAAAGTGCGTGGGTACGAGATTGAGAAGAATAACTATTTCGCATTAAGTTTAATGGAACGGGCTATTTGATTTATTTCTATAAAAACATCGCGTAATACTCCAAGTCACTTGCAGCGATTAAAGTTAAACAGAAACCTCGTTCATAACTGTCAAGTACAGGCTCATATGTTCAGGTCGACCCGTACAGTTTAACCTCGGCTCGTAAAAGCACACTCAATATATATTGTTACCAAACTCATATTTGTTCGCGCGCACACGCACACCAACGCACACACACACACATATATATATAAATATACATGTGTGTGTGTGTGTGTGTAAAGGAAGAATATATATATATATATATATATATATATATATATGTATATAAAGAGAAATTCATTTATATATATATATATATATATATATATATATATGTATGTATATAAATGAAATTATATATATATAAAGAAATATTATACCTGAAGAAATAATATATATATATATATATATATATATATATATATATATATATATATATATATATAAATATACATATGTGTGTGTGTAAAGGAAGAATATATATATATATATATATATATATATATATATATATATATATTCACTTATATATATATGTATATATATATATATATATATATAAATGAAATTATATATATATATATGTAAAGAAAGACGATACCTGAAGAAATAATATATGTATGTATCTGTGTGTGCGTAAAAAAATATATATAAAGATAATCACTTTCTTATTAACTAAAGAATATGCATATATACATATATAAATAAATGGAATTATATATATTATAACACACACACACACACACACACACACATATATATATATTTGCATATAATTATGTAAAAAGAATATATATATGTATAAAGGAATTAACTTTTGAATTAATAACAATATATATATATATATATATTAATAACAAAATATATATATATATATATATATACATATTAAAAGATTATATATAACATACATTAAGAAAGTATATATATATGTATATATATGTATATATATATATATATATATATGTGCATATATATATATTTCACTTTGGTATGAATAACAGAATATATATATATATATATATATATATATATATATATATATATATATATATATATATATATTATATTTATAATTATATATATTTATATATATTTACATCATATGTAATATATTTTCCCGCAGGCATTAATAATATGAATCTACATATATAGATACTTGTTATAGATACATGATGATATACATTATTGCATTTTCTTAATATATATATAAATATATATATATATATATATATATATATATATATATATATATATATATATATATATATATATATATATATATAGATAAATATATATATAAATATTCCAAGTATATGTACATACTGTATAAGATGTAAGCATTCAAGCTTTGAAAACATGAATATACATTATTTGTATTTTCTTTTCTTCATTATCTTTATATTCCGTTTTTTTTTACAAAAATATGCATACTTTGTACATACAATCATTTTGTTACGTAAAAGCGGCAATAATTTATTAGATCAGATCAATATACAATACCCCATTAAGAGCATCATATAGATTGTCTATTAAAGGAGATTGTAAATCGAAATATTTTGAATGATCTCATGTATTTTCTCTTTGAAAACGTATTTCCTGATTTTAATCTGTTACAGCGCTTTTGAGTGCAGCAATCTATCTTATTGAAAGGCACCTACATACCTACCTAATTGTTAATCTATTAATGTTTTCCTTATTTTCCATTTCCATCGCTATATACAGGGTGCGATGGGTAAATTGTCAACATTTTATATTTTTAATTTCACGCGTGCACGTTGTTTGTTTTTGATTTTTTTCGACTGCACAGTATAGTAGGGTCAGTTGGGCACCGTCTGCGAGAAAAAGAGCGCCATAACGCAATTCATTCAGCCAGAAATTTGGAAATTGTTGGTGAGGCGCTCAGACACAACGCGGAGGCCTACACGAAGCTTATTGAGGACGTAGTGCTGCTCCGGGTCAAGAGGGTGGCTGCTAGAAGACCCAATGTCTGGCAACAGGACTCTGTACCATGCCACACAAGCAGGAAAACCCAGTCATGGCTGTCAGATAATTTCTATGACCACATCACCTCTTAAATCTGGCTACCTATCGCACAAAACTTCAACCCGCTTGATTATTGCGTAAGGGGCGTAGGTGAGCGAGAGACCAACAAAACTCCATGTTACACCAATGATGAACTGAAGGCAACGATTATGGCAGCATTCACCAACTTAAACAAGGAGACCGTCCAGAATATTTGCAGGAGATTCCAAATATGTCTGGAGACAGTGGTTGAAACCAATGGTAATTTTATTGAATAAATTTATACTTTAGTATTTCAAGATATTTTGTGCAGTTTTAGTAAATATTGGTGTCAGTATTATTTTCATTTTTGTGTAATTTAGACGACAATTTATCAATCGCACCCTGTATATATATTTTATCTTTGAAATCATTTTTTGTCCGACATTATTTCTTATTACTAATGTTATTTTTAGTGTATGCACTTTGTCATCCCTGTTTTTTTTTTTTAATGAAACCGTGAAATTAATAAAACCCGCCCTAAATTGAAAAGTCACTAAATAAAAATTGTACTTCCGACAGGAATTGAACCTGCCTTTACCAGTTCAGCTTTGGGGAAACCCTGACAGAGAAAGTTAGATTTACCTATTGAGGACAGCACATTTTTCTCATTGGATCATCTACGACTCTATATCTGGTCCCTACAACAACAACAACAACAACAAAAAAACATCATTAGAAGCGTGGGCATTTCTGATTATTGGAATCTTCTGGTGACAGTGATGAAAAATAAATTTCCTACCTTTTAAAGTTGACGCATAAAACGCCATATTTTTAACATTATATTTAGGCCACAGATAAATGGATAGTTGAACTGTATTTTCTAAAATGAGAAAAACGTTAATTTTTACCGAAATTTACATCACAATAAACTCTGATATTCTAAGGAGTGGAACTATCTCTCTATCTCAATCTTTCTATCATTACCTCTCTCAGTATCCCTCACTCACTCTCTTTCTAATCCTCTTTCTCTCTTATTTTCTATTTTCTCCCTCCTCTCTCTCTCTCGCTCTCTATCTATCTATCTATCTAACTATCCTCGACACTGGGTAATTCCTAATGAACTAAATTTACAAAATATCATTATTACGATTACCATTCTGGCTTTGAAAAAATTAAGTTTAATAAAACTTAAAATCCCCCATATATATATTTTTAGTAGATATTTGAGTAGAGCTTTCGTTTATTTATTAAACAGTATATCTATTTTTTTTCGCCTACCGACCTGAATATATAATAATAGTATATATTAATAAATATACGTATTATCCCTCGGCGTCAATGGATAGTATGTATATTTATTAATATATATATATATATATATATATATATATATATATATATATATATATATATATATATATATATATATATATATATATATATATATATATATATATATATATACACACATATATATACTTATATATATATATATACATATATATATGCATATATATATGTACGGATATATATACGTATACATATATACGTATATATATATATATATATATATATATATATATATATATATGTAGTGGCTGATGATAGCCGCCTACAGAACGACTTGAAATGGGCTATCTTCTATGTCGAGGTGATTTTTGGATTTTTGCTGTAATATATATATATATATATATATATATATATATATATATATATATATATATTTGCCAACATGACATTTATTTAAAATATATATAGACATCTATCTACATATAGATGATAACGTTCTGACTAATTCTATATAAATAAACCAACTTTTCTGATTCATATATTAAGAATATATAATCATTATTTAACCTAAATATACCTATGTATCTTTCGCTCTGTCTCTCTGTCTGTCTGTCTGTCTGTCTGTCTGTCTCTCTCTCTCTCTCTCTCTATATATATATATATTACTCTATGTTTGTATGTATATATTCACCATTATTTTATTAAAACATTCCTTCAGATCCCAGCCCTCTCATGTTTCTCTTGGTTTTTTTCTGCTATCTACCAATCGATTTAGGTATGGATCGATTAATTGATCGTTTTCGTTTCGTGTCGTAAAAGACGATCAGTTTCGTATGCCTTCGGCTCACTTACCCATAAGTGGTGGTAAAGAACTCCAGCCTTGCTTTACTATTGTTGAGCACATCAAGGTTCGGTTTCCAAAACCATGTTTTGATTCCCTTTAATTGATCGAAAATCTTCTTTTTAATGCTCACGTAGCTTTTCACATTTTTTCCCTTCAAGTCATAAGAGAACGAATTGTAAATAACAAAAAAGAAAATCATAACAACAACAATGTCTGATTTTTCCGGATTAGATTAGTTCGATATAATGTCCCCTGTTTTAGAGCACTTTGACGTGGTCTAATGGTATGCAAGCAAGTTACGAGTGAGTAGTGAGCTCGATTCTTACTGAGTGCTTCATACTTTCGGACATCGTGACACATCTTAGCTACTTTTAGATAATCGTTTCGTGGGCATCTCGTGGCGGTGTTATGGTTAGCAAGTTTGTCTTGCTGGAACAATTACGACTGAGTAGTGAGTTCGATTCTCACTGGGTGCTTCTTACTTTCAGCCTTGTGCCACATCTAAGTTACGTATGGAAAATTACTATAATGTTACGGGTTTCAGGAACCTAGTGATCGTAGAAATCAATAACAAGCTGAAACATGGTTTTACATAAAACTAAAGTGTATTTATCGTTTTACGCTAATGCATTATAATATCGTTGTTAGAAATACAATAAGAGATTTGGAGAAAATAGATTTTAAACAGAGAAAGACTCATTGAGGTAAAATATTAAGCATAATTAATAATGAAGTTTGGCCGAAATATTGTTTTAATCTGTTTACACCAAGCAAGGCGAGAATAGCACTAAGACGCAAAGGCGGATTATTGAGAGTGAAAGAGAATGAAAATAACTTAGAAGGAACCTGACAATCAGCCTTAAATAGGGAACAAGGAATAAACCTCTCCTCTGTTTCAAAAGAGCGGGGAGGAGTGTGAACTGTCTACTCCTATTGAGGAGGCAACTGAATAAGTAAATAAATATCTATTAAACAAAATTTTAGAGTTCAGGCGGAGTTGTTAGAATTATAGAGTTGAAGTAAACTTTAGAAGGATCCGGAAACCAAATCCTAAACAGGAAACAATGGATAAACTTCTACTCCTGTTCAGATATACGGGGAGGAGTGTGGACCGAGTGATAGGTGAACCTATTTACTCCTATTATTAATTTAAAATTAAGATAGTGAAATCTGGAAGTGAAAGAATTTAACAAACGACTTTCTATGAAAAATAAAATTGCAGATGACAAATGACTTACCTACTTTGTTTAAATTTTCGATACATAGCAAAGCTTTAGAAGAATGAAGCAGTCTTCGACACCTATTCATTTTAGGACACATTTGGCTTCATTTAGTACTTTTCCGCCCATTAAGCCCAAACGGTCGAGAGATTCGTGTGGTGAGTACCTGCTTTAACGTGCGGACACTTTTCGTTCCAAGGTATTTCCGCTTTGGAGAAAGAGAAAAAGAAGTAAAACACTTTGCATGTAAAAGAGAACAATATAATCTCATTTTCATACTTGTCTGCCTCGCAAAGAAGAGAATGAAGAAGAAAACAACAGAAAAGTAGTCAGGTTTAGTGATGAGAAAGAAAAGAAAATGGGAAGAGGAGGAATAAAGGATAAACGGAAAAGGAATAAAAGAGAAGGAAAGGAAATAAAATAGCCGGAAAAAAGGGAAAGAGAACAGAAGATTGATTGATTGATTGATGGATACGTTTTTTACGGCTTATCAACCCATTGATATTTAAAGCTAGAAAATTATTTTTAGATTGCAATAATTTTTTGAAGATAATAATGGTTTACTAATAAAAGTCGTACTAATTATCCCATTTCTGGGGAGAGAAGATGTGGATTCTTAACTTTCCCAAGATTAGTTGTGCATAAGTGAATATAATGTACCCAACTGGAATTGAACTCCGTCCTTCGATTAACAATTCTGAGCCATTATCCATTAAACTACCCACACATCAAAGCTTACAGCGCCTGGTATTCACAAGCGGTCACCCATCTATCTACTAACCAGGATCGACGTTTCTTAACTTTGGTTATCGCACGGGAATCGAGGACAGAAGTAGTGGAAGGAAAAATAGAAAAAAAAAGAATAAAGATTGATTGATTCGTTTTCAACCCTATGTAGGTTACTTAAATCCGGGCAATAATTTTAGATTGTAAGAATTTTTTCGGAGATAATAATTATTTAGTGATACATCTCTTACTAATTAACCCATATTTGTGGAGAAGAGGTGGCTTCATATCTTTCCCATGGGTATTTGCGCGCAAGTGAACCTAACGAACCAAACTGGAATTGAAACAAAACAATTCCAGACCATTATCCATTACACCACCGCACATTCAAGTTTACAGCAGCGGTATTCCTAAACGATCACCGAGAGATTATTGTCAAAGAAAGAGATATACAGTCGGTAGTCAGAAGAGATGAAAGTAGAAAAAGAAAGTGATAGAGCAGAAAGTAATTTCATGTCGTATAAAAATTGTTCTGTTTAACATTTACATTGAGGAGCAGAGGGACACTTCAACGTGGTTTAATGGTTAGAAATCTTATCTCGTTAAATCAATTACGACTGAGTCGTGAGTTCGATGCTCACTGGATGCCCATACGTTTGCTCTTCTGCCACATATAAGACACACTTTAAAAATCACCACATCGTGGACGGCAGAAAAAGAAGGAAGAAAAGTAAACCCTAAATTCTTAATTCTTGTCTTCGAGAAAAAAGGAAAGAATAGATAATTAACTGAACCTACTTGTCGAATTATGACATCCAAAAAATTAGGTTGAAGTATTCTCACTAATCTAAATTTGACAGAAACCATCGTTGTTTCTGTTTTAAGATTCGCAATGAAAGGTTTAGAGACCATTTCTCTTAATTGCAAGATAAATAAGAAAGATAAACAAGAACAGTTTATAAAATGCGAAATGCATGCCTAATGTTCTTATTACGGCTTGCATATAATTTTTTCCTCTAATTGTATATATTGTTCACAATAGTATATCAATTTTTTTGAAAAATCATCCTCATCCGCTTTTGACGTTAATTCAATTGAAAGTGATGGCTCACCATAGTATGGCATCATTATTCAGTCGGAACCAAACAGTCCTAATGGTAACAACGATTGGATTCAATTTCACAACCCTTTCATTTCCACAAAACTAAGAACTCATCAAACTTCAGAAGCATTAGAATTTAAATACCAGCGATAAAAAAACAACAAATCCTCACCGCAACAGCGATGCATGAACTTAAGTGAGCCGTAATGGTTTACGAGATTTCCGTTCCAAACATTGCTCTATTGTCTTCTTGTTGTTGTTGTTGTTGTTGTTGTTGTTGTTGTTGTTGTTGTTGTTGTTGTTGTTGTTGTTGTTGTTGTTGTTCTTCTTCTTCTTCTTCTTCTTCTTCTTCTTCTTCTTCTTCTTCTTCTTCTTCTTCCAGGTACTGTGTATATTCAAGATGTTGGCGATCGTGTCTCTCCACAATTTCCTGTCCTTTGTAAAGTTTCTCTTTTAGCTATGTCCCCTAATCACTGCCAACGATTTACACAGGTTCATTAGGTAGGTTATACGCTGCTTTCCTATGTCTCTCTTGCCTTCAATACGCCCTATGTGTATCAAATTTTCTAATCCTTCTTTCCACATTATTGGCCCTAGAAATTCTCTAAAATTTCAAGTTCGGTCCATGGTATTCTCAGCACACTTCTTTAGAACCACATTTCATTTACTTCAAGTCTCTCCTTCAAGTTCATACTCATATGTTAGCTACTAAATATTGAACTTTTGGCCGTATTAATTGTCTGCAAGACTCACTTGCTAACGACTACTCCACGATGTTGAGATTTGTAATAGTCCTTTATTGATATTAACTTTGTCTGGATAAATGCTTCAGAAATGACTCTCCACAATTCGAACTCATCAAATGTTATTCGCTGTTTCCTCCTGCATCTCTTGCCTTCAATATATCATATGAGTGTTAGATTCGTTTAATCCGCTTTCCTCATTATGTCACTCAGAGATTTTAACAGTTTCTTTGCGTTCGCTGTTCCAATGCGTCTCCAGATTTCTGTTTCACATTTTCGTCAACTGTTGCGATACTACGCTCATGGTTAAATTCATGTATCTGCTTCATTTTCATGCCCCCAATATATAGCTTACATCTTGGACTAAATTTATGTACCTGCTCGTTTTTTATGTCCCCAATATATAGGTTACGTCTTTAACTCGATTTATGTACCTGTTTGATTTAGACGTACAACACATGTAGCTTATATCTTGGACTAAATTTATGTACATGCTTGATTTTGATCTCTTCTATCTATAGCTTACATATTAGACTAAATTTATGTACCTGATTGATTTTGATCACCCCAATATATAGCTTACATATTGGACTAAATTTATGTACCTGCTTAGTTTTGATGTGCACCATATGTAGCTTAAATCTTGGACTAGATTTATGTACCTGCCTTGATGTGCACCATATGTAGGTTACATCTAGGACTAAATCTATGTAACGACATGATTTTAATGCCCCCAATATGTAATTATTTACATTATTTACACTATTCGGATGGTTGTCTTCATCTTTATTGCAATATTCACGATCTTTCGGTCGTTGTACGCCCCGGCTTTCTTCCGGTGATTGGAATTTGAACTGAACCATTTATTTCGTCCACCGTGGTATATTGTTCTAGTTCCACGTGTCACGCCTCTTCCCAATGTCTCAGTTATATCCCTTTAACACCAACTGTCCAGTTTTTTGTTCACCACTGCAATAGCTAGGCACTGAACTGGATCCAACCAACGCTTTTATTCACTGGACCATGTGTCGTGAATATGCAAATAAAGATGAGGACAGGTAAATAATTACAATACCTCATCCCAGTAATATAGACCCCAATATGTAGCTAATATCTTGGACTAGATTTATGTACCTGCTTGATTTTGATGTCCCTAATATGTGGCCTGCATCTTGGACTAACTACCTTTCTGATTACTATGTTTTCTGTTTTCTTGGTGTTAATAGTTTGCCCTATATTCTTGATTTCCTTTACGATATCTGAGATTTCTTTCTTTTTTCTTTTCGAGTCTACCATTAACACAGTGTCATCCACGTAGCATGTTGGTCTAAGTGAATATATGGAAAAAGCCATAGTCAGTGTGGTTATTAAAATTGTTCGTCTTGGCAGAAATAATGTGCGATATAGTTTCAGATTGGAAAATCGCCATTATTTAAAAAAAAAGAAGGAAATAACATTCTGTAACCGAATTTTCTCCATATCTCAAGCATTAAATTCATCCTTATCTTCTCCGTACTAAGTTATGAAATTGCAAAAGTTTCAATATTTAAGTAACGTAAAGTGTGCTTCGAAATTGAAAGAACTCCTTCTTTATAATTGAAGCCAGTGGTTGAACCCATTAAACAAGCATGATTTCGAAAGTAAGCAAAGTGTCCCGACATCGAAGGTATGATAAATATTTCCAATTCTCTACACATAATCCCATACTAAACTGAATTTACTAAATATGAAGAATTAAACTAGTGATGTGCTATCATTTAAAGTTTGAATTTGGAGGTAAAAATATATGATCTCTTTTTGATACCATTTGATATTAAAGATATATTTGATAAAAGGTCAGTTCAGTTACGGACATAAAATTAAACAATATGTCGATCGACAAAGCTATAAATATCTCAAATATAGCCACAAGAAATAATCCGAGGTTTCAGCTACTTATTGCGGACGTTAAAATAAATTCGGTACAGATACTTAATCTGCTGAGTGCAGTAGCAGAGGACAGAATCTATGACACAGAAATCTAAAGACGCACAGAAATAGAGAAAAATGTCTTCCAGAAACTAAGCAAAGAATTAAGAGAAGAAAATATCGCTAGAAACAGTGGAAAAAGTGTGCTGAATTTCTAGGAATAATCTAATATCCCACATGGCTACAGAGATGTGGTTCTTTTTGTTTTAACTGTTTCACTACAAGCAAGGCGATAATGCCACCAGGACGCTGGATATTACAGGGAGGTTTGGTTTGGTTTGTTTTGCTTCATGGCATATCAAACTTAATGGGTTATTTCATGCCGTCAAGATTGCTGGTAATATTTTTTCCGAAAATGTATTGCTGGTAATTTTGTTTTCAAAAATGTATTGCTGGTAATAATGTATTGCTGGTATTAATTTTTTTTCTTTAAAAATTTATTGTTGGTAATAATTTTTTATAAAAATGTATTGCTGGTATCAAGATATATTTTTACACTTTCATAGTGTTTTGACTCCAGTTTGGGGGGGTTAACTATTTACCCATAGTTAAGACCATAACACGTGCTACCACCCGGGGTCAGGATGGACCTGCGAACACCAGCTATTAAGAGGTGGTTCCACGCTCCTCAAAACCTTTTGATCAGAGGCCTTGCTGTTGGATGTAGTTTAATGTCTTACTCAGGACGCGGATGTTACGTTACAGGGAGGGAAAAAGAATAAGACTTTAGTTATGTGAAATGAGGAAAGGACAATAAATGAACAGGGTTCAGGAAGACAAAAGATGGTGATGGTAGGGAAGCAAGAAATCAGAAAGGTGTTCTAGATGCGAGAAATACGAGATAAGAAAGTGTTAAAATAGAAGTTGCGATCGGATCTAGGTAGTTCAGCAGTAAAACGGTGAGACCTTGTTGGCAATTTAGTAGCACGCTTAAATTCGTATAGTCGAAGCACTACGGGAAAAAGCTCATCAGGACAGTTGCTATGAAAATATTCGTAGACTACAGAGACAGAGGGAAGCCACAACACGTCGGTGAGAAAATGGCTGAAGTCGGGATGCTAGATCAGGATCTGTTACATTACAGACTTTTCTTGGAAGTTTGTGAAGAATTTAGAGATATACCAAAGGAGTACAAGACCATATATAGAAACAATACTCAATGTACGGACTAATGATAGATTTATAAATATGTAAGATTGAGAAAAATTTCTGGCACGTCACAGGGAACTAATTTTCGTAGCAATCGATTTAATATCGTCACTCCACTTCCTGTCAGTGAAAACGTGGGACAAAGAAGGAGTGTTGCTCTCCTTGCAGTTAGAAAAGTTTCTCTGTTGTGAATAAATGAAAACAGTTTTGGCGGCGTAAAAATTTACTTGTCTCGTGGACGTCCTTTTCGAGAGCAGTTACTAGTTTTACTTTGTCGGGTCTGTCGGACTTGCTACTAAGACCGGAGTAAATGCTCCCCTGAAAAATACTGATAATATCACGTATAAAAAAATATTAGAAATAAGCAAGTTTAAAGAAAAATAATGAACTTTTAGTTATATTCAGAGAAAGACAGTTGGAATTTTTTTGACATATGAGGATTGATTGATTCATTTGTTATTTAAGGCTTATCAAACCTTTGTAGGTTATTTAAGGCCGAAATACGTTTCGGATTGTAGGGGATTGGTTACTATAGCTGGTGTTCCCAAGCGATCCTTCATCTAAGTACTGAGCGTGTCTGACATTGCTTGACTTTGATTATCGAATGAGAACCGGTATTTACATCTTAATTGACTGTAAGCCATATAAGGAAAGAGGTCTTGGAGCATTTAGCACTCACAAAATATATGGAAAGCCGATGAAGAACCGACCTTCGGAGTTTGTATGAATTAATGGCATAACAGGCAAATAAGAATGACGAAGTCAAAAGTTATTAGAGAAACACGAGTGAGGAAGATGTGGAGAGGTATTATCACGGTACATAAAAGGAGAAATTATAGAAATATTTTTTAATCTTGTCGTTAGTCTGTGAGAGATAAAGATCAGAAGGAAAAGCACGATTAAGAAATTGATGTGCCGTAAATGGAAAGAGAATGGGAGAGAGAGAAAAAGAAGAGAGAAAGAAGAAGAGAGAAAGAAGAAGAGAGAAAAAGAAGAGAGAAAAAGAAGAGAGAAAGAAGAAGAGAGAAAGAAGAAGAGAGAAAGAAGAGAGAAAAAGAAGAGAGAACTTGTGGAAGCGAAAGAAGCAAATCATCATGAATAAATGTTCCAACCGAACATAAAGTGCATTAAGATTCCCACAGGACCACAAGACTACTCCATGATGATTTTATTTCGAACGAAAAGTTCAGGGCCCAGTTGGAGGTTAGCGAAGCTTTTACACCAAATCACTTAAGATTGAATTGTTGAGGGGGCAGGATGATTCGACCAAATGTGAATGAGAGGGATGTTTGAAGACAGTTCTTTCTTTCGTATAAATGATATTATTTTTCTAATCTTTTAAAAATATATTAGGCATGAAGCTACAGGTAAATATATTCTATCGAATTATTTTGCTTTTATATTAATAGCTGCATTATATATATATATATATATATATATATATATATATATATATATATATATATATATATATATATATATATAATATATATATATAATATATATATATATATAATATATATATATATATAATATATAATATATATATATAATATATAATATATATAATATATATGTATAATATATAATATATATATATATGTATAATATATAATATATATATAATATTTATAATATATATATAATATTTATATATATGTTGAATTAATGAGAGTGAACTGTATCGTGCGGCAACGGCTTAGTGGTAGAATTCCTGACTGACGCCAATTCTGTCGGGTTTCGGTCCTAGCTAGAGCAACCGGACGTCTAGCCACACTGGTGTGCTGTGATACAGCGAAAAAGTCTGTCTGTGGATGACAATATATACATGTGTGTGTGTGTGTGTGTGTGTATACATATAAATATAATACGAAAGAACAGTAAAATTTATAATCCGGTGTTCTTATTGATTATTTTAAAAAAAAACTGCCCATTATAATTCTGACGAGCATCAACATTATAAATTTACTAATTTAAAAATATAGTCCCATAAAATATAGTTTCATTTTCAAGCGATTTTTGGAATTCCAAAAATCACTTGAAAATGAAACAGTACTAGGGATTTTAATTTAATTTTATAATTAAGTTTAAAGTTTAATTTCCGTTTTTGAAACATGGTAATTTCTGTGTAGCGATGGGACCATATTTTTAAATTAGTATATATATATATATATATATATATATATATATATATATATATATATATATATATATATATATATATTAAGAAATAATGCGATTTAATTAATATCATAAAGTAGTCATTCAAAGAATAAATCAATAAAGCTAATGTAATTAATGCCGATATCTCTTCGCTAACAGATTAAGAAGGCATTAACTTACTGACCACTGGCTGAACGACACGTTCCTTGTTTTATTAATCGTATTATGGATTAGATGTTCGGTCCATATAATTTGCAAGCGCTTTCGGTGAATACATACACCATCTTCAGGTATAGATGTTATTTTTTTCTTTTCTGCACGTTTAAAATATTCTTAACTGGTAATACCAGCACACTTTTTAATAAAATATCTTTTGTAGTAACACATTCATTTTATCTTGGAGGTTTTACTCGAAATCACGTAAAATTGAGAAAAAAAAATCTGTACCTGAAGATGGCGTATGTATTCACCGAAAGCGCTTGCAAACTATATGGATCGAACATCTAATCGATAGTACAATTAATAAAACAAGAATCGTGTCGTTCAGCGAGTGGTCAGTAAGTTAATGCCTTCTTAATCTGTTAGCGAAGAGATCTTGGCATTAATAACTTTATTGATTTATTCTTTGAATGACTATATATATATATATATATATATATATATATATATATATATATATATATATATATATATTGTCATCCACAGACAGACTGTTTCGTTGTTTCACAGCTCATCAGTGTGGCTAGACGTCCGGTTGCCTCTAGCTAGGATCGAAACGACTTCTACCAATAAGCCGTCAGCGCACGGCAAGAATGAAGGTGAATTTTAGCGTGTTTATTTTTAGATTTAGATAAACACACAGTGACTGCCGAAGAGTCGTGCACTATTAGCTTAAATATTCACTGTTTACAAACCCACACCTCAAACTAAAGAGCTCAACCGAAATTAATTTTTCAGGAGCCAATATTTTTGTCGTCGACAGGCAGACTGTTTCGCTGTTTCACAGCTCATCAGTGTGGCTAGACGTCCGGTTGCCTCTACCTAGGAACGAAACCCGACTGAATTTGCGCCAGCGCACGGCAGGAATGAAGGTGAATTTTAGCGTGTTTATTTTTAGATTTAGATAAACACACAGTGACTGACAGTGACTCAACTCGTATCCAAGAATTTAATTTCTTCTTTGCAGATCGCTTCCTTCATGATGATGGTGTTGTTGACTAAGGAGGCGAATTCTTGCACAGCAGAGTCGATGAACATTGTCTGCATGGTAATGTCGCAGAGGACGTCTTTGATTTTGTTGAGCTTTTTCTCTTATAGTTTGACTTCTTCCTCATCTCTTCTGGTGGCTTCGGAATTTTCGCTTCAGATGGTGATGGAACACCGCCAGTTGGTCTCGGTTTCGGTCCTGTGTTTCGCGCGATTTAGGATCAAGTCCAATGGCTTTCAGTGTTGTTTTCAGTTGGTCCTTGTAATTTCGATATGGGCAACCACGTGGTCTTTTCTCCGACGTGAGCTCGCCGAACAAGAATTGGCGTGGAAACATTGACTCTTCTGTTCGTGCTGCATGTTCTACCCATCGAAGACGAAGTATATGATGGAATAAGCAACAAATAGGAAACGTTTATAAATTTGACCTGTTTCTCTTTTATTCAAGCTTCATCAGAAATGAAATGTGGCAGCGGAAAGAAATTTTTAGTATTTTCTTATTTTTGTGTTGTTTGTTTTTCTTTGGTTAAGTAGGCCTCGCGTGTATTTATCTTGTTTGGTAACGTTCCTTTGTATAATTCTTGTGTGTTTGTTTATGATAATTTTAGTTGGTCTATGCGGATTTTTTTGATAACGTGTCTGCGTTTGTGTGGGTGTTCATGTGTTTACGGGTAGTGAACATTTAATTTTCATCTTGTAGTGTCGGTATGCAAATTGGGAGATATTTTGTGTTGGATTGAAAGAGTTTCCTTTACATTGGTTGTGTTTGCGTATAGTGCGTTTTAGATTTTGTAAGTAGGGATTTTATAAAATACAGTGTAACCCGGATATAAGAGACCCGGATATAAGAGAAACTCGGATATAAGAGAGATTTTCTCTGGTCCCAAATTAGTGTCTGTGTTAATGTATATATAATAGACCAAACCCGGATATAAGAGAAACACGGATATAAGATACTTCTTCTCTGGTCCCGACAACTCTCTTATATCCGGGTTACACTGTAATAAGTGTGTTTATTGATGAGAAATACTTATCCGGATTTCTTCTAAGTATTTTCTGCGTAATATCCTGAAAGATAACTACAAAGAAGAAGAAGAAGAAGAAGGGGAAGGAGGAGGGGAAGAAAAAGAAGAAGAGGAAAGAGGGAAAGAAGAAGAGGGAAGAGGGAAAGAGGAGGAAAAGAAGAAGAAGGAGGGGAAAGAAGAAAAAGGAGGGGGAAAGAAAAAGAAGAAGAGGAAAGAAGGAAAAAAGTAGAAGGAGGAGGAAAGAAGAAGAAGAAGAGGAAGGAAGGAAAGAAGAAGAAGAAAAAGGAGAGAAAGAAGAAGAAGAAGGGGAAGAAAAAGAAGAATTTGTTTCCACGGTCAATTTACTCGGAAGTGCAGGTAACAACTTTTATAGATAGATAGGTAGAGGAGTAGAGAAAAAAGATAGGAAGAGGTATACGTACTTTATATTTGAAATATTTTGAGTTAAAGGTATGAATATAACGCTTTAATTTAAATAGCGTCTGAGCCTATGGGCCAAAATATTTGCTATAAAATATCATGGAACTGAATTTATATTTTTTTTACTGATACAGATTTTCACAATACCAAACCTATAATTTGGAACTTTTGAAAAGGCACTGCAGCGCTTTTAACAGAAATTATTTTTTTTATTCCTTGTTCGGCAGGTTTGCTGCAGACTCTGCCAGAAGACACTAATGGAATCTACTTAAGTCTTGAATCTTAGCAGTACAAGATTGGTAGCCTTTCCGTTTCTTATCATGTAGATAAATCTAACAAAAGATTGCTTTAAAAAACATCATTTATAGCCTGGCATCTATATTTCCATCTTCCTACCAGTATTCAAACTTAAATATTTCCCCAGTTATACGTATATCGTTGGGAGACCTGAATAAAATTAGATGCTTCAATTTTCTTTCTTACCTGACACCAGCATAGAGTATTCATAAAAAAAAGTGATGGCGGACCAAATATTGCTAGATGAGTCATGTCAACTTTCATTCATTTTGCAGTTTATTAAACGCCACAAGATATTTGTAGAAAAAGTCATCAGACACCAAAGTAAATCTCCCGTCCCACAATCAATATCAACAGTACCAAACGCAAGTATTGTCGTCACCCACACAGCACCACAGCAATAGTTTATTGGTAAGAACAGCAGCGAGAAGAGCCGAAGTGTTAAAATTTTGACGTTACCGAAAATAGCGGTGGGATATTTTCCAGAGAAATTGAATCCCGCCGTTTGGTGAGGCGATTTTTGCTCGACATTAAAACTCATCAAAGCTTATTTTTACCAGGAAATGATTCATCGTCGATAAGTGTTCCTCGTTCGGTTACCCCAGTAATGTCGATCTATTTCCAGCCAGCTGCTCGCCAAAATTGTCAAAGGAAATGGAAATTAAGAATAACTTTTTGAATTAACGTTTAGACTGCAGCAAAAGGTGACAGGATATCTCGAATCTAAGCTTGAATTTTTAGTCGCTACTCATTCAATTTTAGCTGATCCTTCCGTCTCACATAAATGCTTTACAATTAATACTTCAATCAATTAAAAGAGATAAAAAAACTAAAAAAAACTTTATATCTTAAGCTATTCGTTCGGCCATAAATAAGTGTTAAAGTTAGCGCTGTTTTTGCTGAAAGACATCACGTGTGAACACCCAGTGAGGAATGATCTCACTGTGCAATATTAATAGTCTTGTCGAGAAGTTTGTTATTATTCCACGGCTAAGTGACCCTTTTATTAAGCGTAACTGACACAAGAGCGTTGCTGTGTGACCAAGTTTAGTGTTGATTGCCTGAAGATTATCATAGCAAAGCGATATATTTAATAAGTGTTGTTCAGTCTGGCACAAGGTTACATTAGTAGAGGACAATAAAAATCAAGATCAGCATAGCTGATTAACGGAGAGAAAGTAAATTCAGTAAATATACAAAAATAAAAAGGCATGTGTTTAATTAACAGATTTATTCAACCTTTACAGTGAGGTGATTCTGAGAGAATTATAATTCCTACCAGCATTCATTATTAGTGGGCACAAACTTAACAACATTAGATATGCAGATAATACAATGTTGATAGTAGAAACCAAAAGAAAAAAAAAACAGGAAATCCTACCGTAGTTAGAAAGGGAAAGTGAGGAAAAAAGGAGAAAAAAAAAACAGTTGTAAGAAGACAATGAATGATTATCAGCAAAAAGAAAATCTCAATATGGGAATTATACAGTGTAACCCGGATATAAGAGAGTTGTCGGGACCGGAGAAGAAGTATCTTATATCCGGGTTTCTCTTATATCCGAGTTTCTCTTATATCTGGGTTTCTCTTATATCCGGGTTTGGTCTATTTTGTTTTATTAACACAGGCTCTAATTTGGTACCAGATGAAATCTATCTTATATCCGGGTTTCTCTTATATCCGGGTCTCTTATATCCGGGTTACACTGAAATTGAAGATGTCAAAATCAAGCAAGTGCAAAAATTTCAGTATCTAGAATAGAGGACGGAAAATGCCACACCGAAATCTAGACTGATGCAGACTATTAACTGATAGAATAAAATGAATTTCTACATGTTGATTTAACTAAAGTAACTGTTATTCATTTGTATGCATCTTATGTATTCTAATCCTGTAGACTACCATATGGAATATAAAGCTACAGATTCACTACACTTCTTTATTATCTATGCTTTACTGTGACCCTATTGTGAAATATAGTGGAGATATTTCCCGTTGCCTTCTCCGCAGTTTTAAATTCGGAGCAGTTCATTTCCCAGACAGGCCTCTGTCCAAGCCTAGAGAACACAGTCTACTTTGTTATTTAAAGTCGGAAGTATACATCAGTATTCAATAAAATACAAGTGTACAATGATATACTAAACCTAATTGATTGATTAATTGACCCATTTTTTACAGTTTATCAACTCTTTGCAGGTTATTTAAAGCCAGAAGACTATTTTTAGATGTAAGATTTTTTTTAGGTATTATTGGTTTAGTGATTCATATCTTACTAATTAACCCATAACTGGGGGAGAAGATGTGGAATCATACCTTTCACAAGGGTATTTGCACGCAAGGGAATATAACGAACACAACATGAATTGGAACTCGGCTCTTCGATTAACAATTTCGACCCATTATCCATTACACCACTCGCGCACCCATGCTTACAGCCACTGCTATTCCCAAGCTGTAACACTATTATTGGGTTGGTGCATAATTATCAGGCGTTTTTTATAGGCGAGTTATTTGATAATAAAAATTGTTGTTTTGTTTACTTTTTTTTATAAAAAATATTTTATTTTCAGGTTATAAAAATGCATGTCGATAATAATACGCTCCAGAATAATCATTTAAAAATATTGCTGAATTGTTATACAGTGTAACCCGGATATAAGAGAGTTGTCGGGACCGGAGAAGAAGTTTCTTATATCCGGGTTTGGTCTGTTATATATACATTAACCCAGGCTCTAATTTGGGACCAGAGAAAATCTCTCTTATATCTGGGTGTATCTTATATCAGGGTCTCTTATATCCGGGTTACACTGTATTTCTTTTTTCATAATAAATATTGTTTAAAAAATGCCTGATAATTATGCACCAACCCAATAGTTAATAACCGAGATTGACGTTGCTTAAGTTTGATGATCGTACGGAACTGGTGTTTCAACATAATTCGGCTGTAAGCATAGACTAAATCTAAAGAAAGCCAAAACCAAACCATCGCCAAAACAATGATGAGGACGAAGAAACACATACTGATCTTATTCATTATTTTTATAATACTCCTGTTTGTAAGCCATGCACAAAACCATTTTATCTTGTAAATTGTTGAAAAAATAACGATAAGTTCCATTAAAAAGAAATTCTGCTTGTATCTGAAAAAACACTCAAAGCCATTTCTAATTATAAGTAAACAACATTCGGGGGGAAGCAACAAACAGTAATAGAAACGAAGAGTCCAATTCTCTTTCATATGCTAAGAAATAAATATTATTAACCGAATAAGTTTCATCTAAATTTGTTTACAGAGAGTGTATGTGTGCAAGTCACGAAAGTGATTTCTCTAATGATTTATTATTATATTAAACATCAGTAGACTTTAAACAATTGGAAGAGTCAATCATGAGAAAAGAAATTTCCAAACAGAAACGAATATAATTCAATTTAGACGGCCTAAGATCAATATTGGTTCGAGCTGGAACTTTTGTTAAAACGGCATGTTTTCTTTTAGTCGAGTTCCGCATTCGGGATGTGAATATCAAACATACACAGAAATATAACTATCAGCATTTTCGTTAGCATGTCGAGTTCATATCTGTGGTTGGTCACACACATCGTATCTCTCCTGCTGAAACCTATTTTACCCCGTTTAATTAGGCCCCTGTTAACGGTTTGGTTTCTATTGTTTGGCAAGCGTCGATGGATGATAACGGTTAATAATTATTTCCGCGTAGTGGAATTCACTGACATCTTTCTGCATCGTAGGCACTTTCATGTTAGATGCATTTTTGCCACTCAGATATTATATTTAACAAGGCAAAAAAAAAGCAAAAAAAAAAGCGGAACCTGCAACCTCTATCGCCATCTGATCAACATTCACCCCTGGGATGATATGATAAAACTACGGGTACTAATGTCTGACCATTCACTATATATATATATATATATATATATATATATATATATATATATATATATATATATATATATATATATATATGTATGTATGTATGTATGTATGTATGTATGTATTTTAAATAAGTTTTTTTTGTAGTACAAAAGTTAAGGATAGCTAGGAATAAGCATAATTTATATGGCATTTTAATGTATATTTTAAAAGCTAAAAAAAAAAAACTCAGTTTCGTCCCAGCCTTATCAAGTTTATTTCTGGGATATAAAAAATATATATGTGTAAATTTAATTGATATTAATGATAACCAATGGAGAGAAAAGAAAAAATATGAATTTCAAGAAAGCTAGAGTCCAATAACATTCAAACCCAGTCTGTTTACAGAGGGAAGTCCCACGGGGTCTGACATACAAGGACCCTAGATCATTGACGTGATATGAGGAGTGGGACTTCGATGAAATAGAAAAACGGTCCATCTTAAAATCAAAGACACAATTCGAAATAAAGTTGGTACTGACCAACCGACGTTGGTAAAATTTCGAAGATCTACTTAAATTTATATGATAGATATACCTTGAGAATTTCATTTTATAATGTCTGATTTTGATATAATTACCATATGACTGGGCTGACACCTTTAAACTTTGAGTCTTTCCTGTTCGAAAGTGTCTACGCGGATTTGTGGGTGATCTATTATTTCCACCCCACTATACCTTTCGCACAGACAAAACGTTGCAAGCCTCTTACTATTCTATCGCTATTTCCATGGAAAATTGTCAGACGAGCTACATTCTTTAGTCTTCCAAACTCGAATTCTGCCAACCAAGACCTGACACGCCGCTTACACAGAGGCGAACCATCCTCATTCACTTCGTATTCCATTAGTAAGGAGTAAGTTCCACTCGGATAGCTTCTTTCGAAGGGCTATTGCTTTGTAGAACAGTATCCTTGGATGATGCTTTCCTGACCGCGACAAGCTTGACATCTTCATGTCTAGCGTTAACCCTTATCTTCCACACATATCCTTACAAACTGCTCACCTAAACCTGACCGCTCACACAACGACTGTCTTCAGTAATCCTCTACCTGGAGTGGCCTTTAGGCTTTGTATAACATTGTGAACATTGGATGGACCTAATAGCTACCTAGAAGTAAGGTACTTTTTAGAATTAGTTAACCAACACAAATTAGAAGACAACAGGGTGTAGGCAGAGTAATTTTTGGGGCTAGTATTTTAGAGGTAAAATTATTGGTTGTTTATAGTATCACAATAAATGCAAAGAATTATTGCGAGTTATTGGCGGATATATTTTTGAAATTACATTTATATTAATTATATATGTGTTATATTAATTATATATATTATATATAGAAGCTTCAGTTTAAAGAGTATCTTAATTGTGTGGAAGAAGAAAGTAATAAAAAAGTTTTTTTCCTAATAACTTCCATTTTGAGGAACAAATTCTCGCATGTTTGTTTTCCTGAGCACTTCCGTATTGAGCACTTCAAGTCATGAGTTAATCTTTATTTTTCCTCCTTACACTCGTAACCTTCACTTCATGCCAGCTTCTCATCCATTGAGAAGAATCCTTATTCATCATTACCATTTTAACTGCACACTCTACACCGAGTAGCTCTTAAGCCTTGTATTGGTGGAAATTTACTAAGGCGCGAAAAGAAAATTCTAAAAAAAATTCCCCTAAAACTTCCACTTCGGGGAATAAATTCACGCATGTTTGTTCTCCTGAACACTTCAATATTGAGCTCTTCATGTCAAGGGTCATTATTTTTCCTCCTTACCATCAAAATCTTCACTTCTTATCTCCAATTATTTACCCACCTTACTCATCATTACCATTTTAAATGTAAACCTCTACGTTGAGTGACTCTCTAACCTTGCATTGGGTAGAATTTACTAAAAAGCGAAAAGGACATAGTCATTATTTAATAGGGATTTTATATTGTAGCAAATAAAATGGTAATTTATCTAATCTTTCATCTGACAGTGAATCCCAAAGAGTCTAGTTCTGCGCATCAGGATGAAAATTTCTTCCCTTAAAAATATGCAACGCAACCGGAATAATTTATAATACGTGCAAAGGAGAGTTTCTACACCATTAATTCTAAAAAAGAAAGAAAGCTGAATTGATATCAGTTTTGAACAACGAAAACACCGCGTCTTTTCCAAGATGTACGCAAAGGCAGCGGAGGAAATCATTTTATAATGTTAACAGATATCTGTAATTAAGTAGAAAGCATGAGAAAAGAAAAGAAAAAAACACGAAGTGACTCGTTCTCGCTTATTGTTGATTTACATTCGTCTTGAGCGGCCGAAAATTTATTCCATTTAAAAAAGATAGATATTGCTCAAGATGAGCGCGCCAACTTCCTTTCTTTTACTCAGGTTGCTTGATATCAGAAAAATTCATTTGCAGATGATACAATAAATTATGATTCTAATTTGGCTGGATTTAATCGTATTCTCACTCTGGACACTTTTCTCTTCATTAACATTCCGGTTTAATTAAAGTTCTTAGATTGAATTCATTTCCAATTTCAAATGAATATGATATTTGCTTTTGTTTGTTTCAGGAATTTGGTATTTGTTTCTTTGAATTTTATTTCGGTGACTTCAATAAGTTTAATAAAGCTGGTATTAGTTTCCCACAAGACCACAAGTATAGGGCACCAAGTGAGGATCGGAATTATAACTTAGTAGAAACGGTCAGACGCCCGGAAACATCTGAGCGCTACTCTTCTACATAAGTTAGTGAAGAAAAGCGGGAAGAAAGGACAAAGCATAAACTACAAAAAGATAGAATGGGTGGTTATCAGCAAAAGGATGAGCCTAAAATGTAAATTACAGATCGAGGATACTAAAATCAAGCAGGTACAGAAATTTAAATAACTCGGATGTGTTCTAACAGAGGACTGATAGTGCGATCAGAAGACGTATTGAGATGGCCAAAGATACATTCCAAAAAATAAACAGTGTATTAAGAGACAGAAAAATTTCGTTGGAAACAAAGAAAAGTGTACTGAATTGTTATGTGATAGCTGTCCTCCTGCATGACAGTGAATACCGGACAATGTCCTCTAAGTTGAGGAAGAGACTTGAAGCAACATAAATTCGGCTCTACAGAAAGATGCTGAGGATACCATGTACAGAACATGTGAGCAACAACAGTTTTGGAGAGAATGGAAACAAAAAAGGAACTTAAAATTAACACCGAAAAGAGGCAGTTGAAATTTCTGAGGCAAAAGTTATTAAGAGCTACAAGAGACAGGAAGATATGAGGGGGCCATGATCGCCTAAGCTCTGAAAGGACACGGCACATAAAATAAGAAATAACGGTCAAATAGATTAGATCGGTAGACGAAACTGACACGTCTGTAAATATTATCTCACTACATTCTTTTCTTCGCTAGCTTTCTTACTTTTGACTATCTAGCTAGCATTACGTGCCACGACGGGACAGAGAATACGCCGACAGTATTTTCTGCAGAGATGTAAAAGCCAGGACAAAAAGTCCTATCTACGACTCAAATATAAATGAGCAATATTTACCTATTCTAGAAACCGTTATATCTTGATAGACTCAAATATCAATGAACAATATTTACCTGTTCTCGAACTGAGTAAATGCTTACAAAGTCATTAATGGACCGATGTTTACATATCCCACTCTCGAATAAAGTAAATGCTTATAGGCACACATGTGAAAACGATATATAAATTCTTATATATCAAAACCAATTTTTGTGAAAAATTAGTAAGTTTGATAATAATTCTGATTTAAAAAATGCTACTTTAATTATGAAAGAAAGTAATTTATTAAGACGATAATGTATAGATATATATTGTATACTATTTTGTAATCGATTCGAGCCATTACATATTGCTTCAAATATAATAAATAAAAAAAAAAGAGTAGAAAATTGGGTTGATATAACGTAATGGTAATGGTTATAATAACGGTAATATTAACAATCTCACCAGGAGGAAACATTTTGCATTCATTGACAGAACGACCAGGCGAAAATCTATAGAAAGTGCATTAATCGCTAGATAATCTATAGTAAATTTGCCCCCAGATGCTTACATTTCACGTTTCTTGGCAGATCTACTATTACAATGTGGAATATTTAATTAAAAAGTGATGGAAACATGAACACAAAGAAAAAGAAATTAAATGAAATTGTCTAGACTATATATTCAAGGCGTATATATAAAATAATTAAATTTAAATTTTTAGAATTCTCGGCATCAGAGTAAATATTATTTTAGTCCGACGAAGTCGTAAAGGACGAAACGCGACACACGAAAAATATTTCCCCTTTCATAGTATCTTTTGGCTAAAAGAGACACATATAAACAATGAATATTTACTTGCCCTCGAACCAAGTAAATATTTAGTGACTCAAATATAAACAACCCATATTTATCTATTCCTGAACTAAGTAAATGTTAGGAGAACCAAATTTAAGCGATCAGTATACACAGATTCACGAACCAAGTAAATGCTTACAAAATCAATAAACTATCAATATTTACTCATCGCTGAGCCAAGTCACTTCATATTGACACAGTTATAATAATTAAAAAAATAGATAAAAACTGTAATGGCAATGTCAACGGTAATATTAACTGTTTCCCTATAAGGAAACATTTGGCATTCATTGACCGAGCAGCCAGTACTGCTTTCGGTTGAAATTTATAAAATCTTTTTCTAAAAACATTTTTTCTGTAAAATAGTTTTCTCAAATCCAGTTACTGTTATCACTGTTTCCGATACTGATGGAGATTTCCTTCCTAACTTTTTAGTTGAATTAGTGTAGAATATTATCTCATTATATTCTTAGAGTTAAATGCGCCATCTATTTTAGTTCTTGCCGTTGTTGGCAGTCCTAAAATGATGTGGTTTCTGTTATTTGGTCCAGTTCTTTGTTTGTCCTTCTCTCACGAAAGGCCACATTGTTAAAAAAGAATATTATTTGCCAAGACCCTCAGGCTTCACTCGCTCAAAGCCATTTTTAACCAATGATCTTGATAGCGATTAGAAACCAACATAAACTGATCATATACCTATTTGTCTCATTATTATAGAAGCTAATAATTAAATGCACTTTGATAGAAGGCTAGATTGATTCACTGCGAAAGAAGCGTTCTTGTGTTTTGAAAATTGTTCGCAAACCACGACTTTTTATAAGAACGTTCTATCTGACGATGTTTTACATTTAGTATGTGAATTCATTGCAGATCGTTTCTCTGTATATTCCATCACATGGCTCCTGGTATAAAAATTACGACTGCATAAGTGTTGAGTGAATTCATAGCTTAATGGAAGAATATTTATAACTTAGTTCACTGTGTCATGCCAGACAGTTTTTCTCGTCTGAATCCATTTTGCGCATATGTAAATCTACTATTCACCCGTGAATAGACTATTGCTTCCATATCTGATTTGTTGCGCCTGTAATATATCTATTGATTCTCTCGCCAAAATCCAAAGAAAGGTATGTAAAGTTATTAGTCATGACCTGGCATTTCCCACCGTCATGTGTTTTCTACAAATATTTTCATGACAATTGTTCTAATGAACTCCCTACCCTTGGAAACTCAATCACATGATCTTAAGTATATTACTAGGGTAGCAACTAGGAAATAAGTCGATATAAACAGAAATTCTGTTCTAATATTGGGTTGGTGCATAATTATCAGGCGTTTTTTAAACAATATTTTTATACATTTTATAACCTGAAAATAAAATAATATTTCTATTAAAAAAAGGAAACAAAACAGTAATTTTTATTAACAAATAACTCGCCTACATAAACGCCTGATAATTATACACCAACCCAATATTTTCTTTTCCTGTACTTTTGGTCTGTTGCGGTTTTTGCTTTTCTGTCACCTACGTTTAAATGCAAAGTCAGTTGCCGCCTTCTGGCTTCTTGACCTCCGTACTTTTATTGCCCTTTCTCATAATGAAAGTCTACTATAAAAACTGTGTCATCTGCATAACTAATGTTTTTAAGATTGTAGCTGCCAATAATGAATGCTGGTAGGAAATATAATTCTCTCAGAATCACTTGTAAAGGTTGATTTAATCCTTCGAGAAGATATTTTCTTGTGTAACCCTTTCTATTTTTGTGTATTTCTGCTTAATTCGCATTAATATTTCCAGGAAATATGTATTTCTACACTTCTCTGTGTTTTGTGCTGAAAATATGCTGAAAAGTTATCGGCCTGATCAATAAAGGAATTCACTCTTAATTATAATCTTTGGTGTAATCTTTTGGGAAGTGGGTCATATCGATTTTTAAGCACTTTTCGTATGTGTTGTCACTAGTATAAAGTAGCGGGTCAAATGGTTGTTCTAGTTCCACGTGCCATGGCTCTTCGGATATCTCAGTATTCGTTTCAGTTATTTCACTTTTAGTAACGCAACTCTTCGAGATTTGTTGACCTCTGCTGTGGCCAGGTATTTAATTCACAAGTGCTTGGGTCAAGTTATTGGGTTACTTCAATCAACGCTTTTATCCATAGGACTAAAATTAAGTTCAAAATTCCAATCATCTGAAGAAGGCTGGAGCGTACAAACGTCGAAACATTGTGAATATAATAACAAAGATAAGAACAACAGTCCGAACAATGTAAATAGTTAAAATACACTTATCACAGAAATATCGACAGGTATTGGCGAATAATCTGTTTAACATTTGATGGGAACAGAGTTCAAATTTTATTTGAAATAGTTGGTGCTTTCTTCTCATTGATCCAGCTTGTAAAGGAAAAAACCCAAATTAGATTACAGGTCAGTATTATGCGAGCCAGTTTAGGAATGCTGAAAGCAATTACCACCCTTTTGACAAGTAAATTTACAGATTTATTGACTCAAGGGGCTCTTGAGATTTACGTGGCAGCATATAGAAGAGAATAGTCAGTCCCACGGAGGCGGACTCAACTCTAATGCGTTCTGAAAAGGAACCAAAAGACTGTACTGTATTCTTTTTGGGAACGTTACAAAACGTACTTGCCTTTATGCATGTACATATATATATATATATATATATATATATATATATATATATATATATATATATATATATATATATATATGTATATATATATATAATTTATCTCTTGAAAATACATTTCAATTGAGCACTGTTGAGTGATAAGCTAATTCTATATACAACAGCCACCTGCACTAATGCAAAGCTCTTCAGTAAAATGAATGGAGCACTTTGGCTGATTGGCATTTGTTTACATTTGTAAAAACAATACGCTAGATTTAGTTGTGTAACTCTACCGAGTGAAGATAGCTCTGGCTGACACCAAATTAGTTGTGTTTCAATCCGGGATTGAGGCATTCGGAAGTCTAGTCGCACTGAGGAGCTGTGATACAGCGAATCAGTACTGTCTGTGAATGACACACACACACACACACACACACACACACACACACACACACACACACACACACACACACACACATATACATATATATATATATATATATATATATATATATATCCACAGAGAAACTCTTTCGTGGCATCACAGCTCTTCAGTGGGGCTAGACGTCCGATTACTTCAAGCCGGGATCCAAACACGACCGATCTGGAATCAGTCAGAGATTCTACTTCTAGGCTATTGTCGCAAGGCAGAGAGGAAGGGGCATTTTAACGGTTTCTATGCGAAGTACGTCAGTGGCTCGGAGAGCTTAATTCAGTTAGGTTGAAGAGCAATGCGTTAATAGCTGTATGAATCCCTGTTTTTAAATTTACCCTTTTCTCAAGAAAGCTCAACCGGATTCCCCGGGAGTATATATATATATATATATATATTGTCTATGCGGGGCCATTTTAACTTTATGATATATATATATACATATATATATATATATATATATATATATATACATATATATATATATATATATATATATATATGTACTGAATCTTTACTATTACTTATATATATATATATCTAGCCTATCTTTTGTCTTGTTAGAGTGTTAATGATATACTAATGTTTACAGTGGTCCTTGGAGAGGAAAGTAGAGAAGACCAAGATAATTCATCTCTCTCTTTCCAAACACTTTCAGCAAAACAAACAGTCGAATGGTAACTGAGGAAGAATTAAGCTCTGTGAAATAATCTGAATGATACGAAAATACCATAAATGATCCCATAGCAAGGAGGTCTGACTAGCTACTTGGTCAAAGAATAATTTCCGACTTATATAAGAAATAAATGTGGCGTCTGTTTCATATAATATTCATTAACATTTTAGACGTATGAAGTTGATAAAAAATAAATGCAATGTCTATGTTTAAATACTGGATTTAGCCGTTGGCATTTACTCACCGTTGTAATATTTTGCCAGAACTGTTCAAGGCAAATTTGTTCTATCTTTTGTCTTATTTCGTCCAATAAAAAGAAACAAATTCTCGTCTAGACAATGCAAACAGATTTTTGTAAATATTCATTTTCGAACAATTTGAAATTACCGGAAGTTCTTTTTATCAAAATTTAGACATGAATTATAAATATTAAAAGAAAAGAAAAAAAGAGCTTTATTACAAACGAATTAAAATGACAAAATATTTCTCCTTTTCTTCACATCTTTCTGATACTTTCTTTCTTTCTTTCTCTTCATAATCGATGTTAATTCTATTTTTTATAGACCTATATTTCCGTTCTTTTCTTTTCGGGACATTCGTAAATCTTTTTGTTCTTGCTAATCAACTGTTTCTCTTTTTATTTTTAATTCTTTCCCTTTTTTTAGCATTTTTCTCTGCCGTTCATCATCTATCTTCCTTTTCTTGCCTGCTTTGATATTTTCCTTCTTTTGATCCTCTCTTTTTTCGAATATCCAATTTCCTCTCTTCTGTCAAACTATAAATTTCTCTATCCTTCTTTTCCTCCTGCTACTTTTCCGGCTGATTTACTCTCATTTTTCTTATCAATTTTCTCTACTTCATCTTTCTCTTCCCATACACATTATTCGCTATTATTTCCTTTCATATTGCTTCCTCCTCTTGTTATATATTTTTTCAACAGAAAAATATTTCTACAGGCAAAGTTGAGAGACAAACCGAAGAAATTTTACTTTGTGTATTTTCTTCCTTTGCATTTACAATGATAACAAACTCAAGAAATATACCGTGTTTTTTCATCGTGTTTTTGCATTCTATGATCGCGGCTGTTTGCTTAATCAATTTACTGTTTCATTTATCAGACGTACTATCTGTTTATACGATGCACCATTAAAAATGTTCCAAAAAGATTTGCTGTTTATTTAGTAATTATATCCTCGCGGGTCTCAGACCAATCATTATTTTTTATCTAATTAATTTTTGTGCTTGCGCAATCCGCATCTTATACCATGTTTCGAAATGGAAATGTGAACAAGGATTTTATTTTATAAATAGATTTGTCAAATGTAGTTAACAGACGAGATGATTGGCATATCAATGATCGATCTCACTTCAGACATAATGATCTGTGAAACTATCTTGGTAAATATGGCTCCATGGCGAGGCGCCTTTTGTATTAACCACAATTCATAATGTTATTGTCAAGAGGATTTTTACTCTAGAAATGCATCTACCTAATGCAATATATAAGAAGGTATTTCATATCCAGAACCATCAAGCAAATCATTTTCGGACAAATAAAGTAATCAATAGATTTGTATGAGAAACAGATAATATTTTCTTACTTTAATTGTCTTAAGAAAGAATGTAGGAAGCAGTTAAGTTTTAGTAACTACCAGATCCTTATGGAAGTAAACAGCTTCAAAGTGATTCCTATGAAATTGCCACCATATTCGTTCAGTGGAGAAGGAAATCTTATAGAATTTACTTTTTACATCAACAGTGAGTTGAATTATTTCGACATCGTTTGTCTGTTCGAATTTAAATGCGCTGAAAGCCTTGTTATGAAACAATGTTAAGTGTTCTCATCTCTAGATTTATTAAAAATGAGTACGTCTCTCAATCAGAATCAATGAATATAGTCTTGTTCCAGCTTTGGTACCGTTCAACGTAACTTCAATTCTCTGTTTCCAGATGGTCTGTAACAATACATCTGTTTTGGCTTTTCGACTTAAAAAAATAACTGGACTAAAAGAATTGTTATGAAGCAGTCTTAAGTGTGCTCATCTCTAGATCTATTAAGAATGGTTGATTGATTCGTTTTCTACGGCTTATCAACACTTTGCAGGTTATTTACAGCCAGAAAATATTTTAGATCATAAGAATTTCTTTTTAAATAACAATAGTTTAATGATACAAGACTTACTAAATAACAGATCGCTGTTGAAAGAAGCGTAAGTGAATGTAACGAACCCAATTGGAATTGGAATACAGCTCTGCGATTAACAATCCCGAACCATTATCCATCCATCATCTGCACATCCAAGCCTACAGAAGTTGGTATTCTTAAACGGTCACCCATCCAGGCTAGACCTTGCTTAACTTCGGTGATATTACGGGAACTAGTGTTTCAATCTAATGTAGCCATAAGCCTATTAACGATGACTACATTTCTTATTGAAAGATCAATGAATATAGCCTTGTGCCAGCTTTGGTACTGTCCAACAAAAATCTAATTGTCGATTTTCACATAGTCTGAAACAATGCTCCTCTTTTTGCTTTGTCACTGAAAGAAGTTCCTAAACAAAACTATTTAGGACGTACATGATTTTTAGTTCATACTATAAAACATGAGAGATTGATTTAATTGATAACAAATAATGATTCGAGTTGGAAATTTTTTGTTTGTATCATTCTCGTAATTATTAGAAGTTTTATCGTGAAATATTAGTTTTAGGTTTCACATGAACAAAATCAGAAAATATAAACAAATATACGGATTGGCTTATGTTCACAGAACTAAAAGAACAACAGAAGCTTATTTTGTAAGGAAAATACTTTGATGTGTTAATTTGTTGATTTTTGTATGTTCAGTTTAGCTCAGTCTTTAGAAGATGATATCAAAATGTTGAAACATAAAGCTTTCTGTTTTAAAGTGACATATGACCAGAAACTGACGAATTCTTGAGAAAAGAATACTATTTAGCTTTTATTTGAAAAAAAAACAACATTTTTTTCTAACTTATTCCGGCACGCCTCAAATATGATAATTTACAAAGCGAAATTTTACCAGGATCCTTAAATTTAGTTAAGGGTTTATATATATTAGAATCATCCGTTTAAATCGTTGCTTTCCCTCAGGATCAAAAACGGTACGGCACACGTCAGTAGCTTACCAAACGACTAGAACGGTAGTGTTTTTTTCCCGACGATTTTTCTTATCTGACAGCCGACTCATTGAAAGTAGCAATGGGGCATTTCGATGTGGTGTAATGGTTAGCAACCTTTTCTCGCTAGATCAATTACGATTGAGTTCGGTCCTCACTGGGTGCTCCCTAATCTCAGCTACTAGCCACATCTAAGTGTAGCTTAGAAAATCATTTTCGGCACGTGGTGTAATGATTAGAAGTTTGTTTCACTAGATCAATTACGACTGAATAGTGAGTTGGATCATCACTGGGCGCTCCATACTTTCGGCCTTATGCAAGATTAAACGTGAAATGTGAATATTTTAATATCCCAAAACCAATGCCAGAGAAAACTATTTGTAACATCTAACAAAAGGAGCATTTGCAAGAACGTGATGAAATCCGCCAGCTTTATCAGTTTGAAGTGGTACCCCGAGTTCAGTAATAGTTTCCATTCGACCATCTTGCCTTTTATAGATTTGCACCTACTAAAAGTCTTTAACGACTATTTCTGTGATTTAATTGGGCAGTGGTATTCCTGTATCCTTCTATTAGTACCGCGTAGCATTGGCTAAGTCTTAGTAGCTTAGTATTTTCAAACGCCCATCTTAAAATATTACAGATATATAAATCTATTCTTTCTAGATTTTGTGGGATAAAGAAAAATGACATGTAAATAAGAAAAAAAGTTTTGTTTTTGAAAATCAAATTAAAAATCCAATATTAAGTAATGTACATTATGGGGTAATGGGTAACAGCCCGGAAAGAGAAATCATTACCTTCACTTACGTGCAAATCTCCTTGGGGAATGTATGAATCTATCTCTTCCCCTTCCAGCTATGGTTTGAATAGCGGGGCAGACTGGTCCTATAGCCTCGGTTGGCTAACAGCCTGCCACACTAAGAAACAGCAATACTACGGGAAAATATTCTACCTAGTCAGTCATGAATCGAAAGAGACATGATCGCCCAAGCCTGTATTATGCATGGCACGTAACTGTCTAATTAAGAAATTACTTTGTGTGTTCCCAAAATTAAGATATGCATTTTATTTACAGTTCAGCTTTTAAAACTATTAATTCTCAGTCTGACTTCTTTTCAATTACTTAACAGTCCGAGTAATGAACAAATAATTTTACTTTTTTCTTAGAATACGTTTCTGCATGTATTAAAAACATTCTTTACATTACGGTCCTGTGTTTGTTAGATACACTCATAATATGATTATAACCAGTAACCCTTTGTTACTTGACAGAAAATTACTTGACCAATCACTAAAGGTTGACGTGCGATATCAATGAATAACAAACGCCAGGAATGGATAAGGAAAATAAATGTATTAACGTAATAATACAACTGGTAATACGGGTTAGTAGATCCAGGAATGCAGGTTAGTAGCAATAATATATATACAGTCTTGGTATTGAAGTATCGCGGTATGACTCCTTACTGAGTCTACGTGCTCGCTAACTGTGACTCTTGGGCTACCCTTCTTTATTACAGACAGTATTTACTGCCCCCCCCACGAGGGATAGATGTGGCACAAGGCCGAGATTAACGTGGGTATTCCCGAGCCTGTAGGCTCGCCCCCAAAATGCCCGTAGAATCCGTATAAACGGGATCGGGTTGGTCAACCGCTCCGAATGAGACTCTACCCTTCGGCGGAGCCTCGTCCGGGTTCCTCTCTGCTCAGAGGCAGAGAGTTCGACCGTCTGGCCAAGAAGACGTCGCCATCTCCTCTATTACAGACTGCCCGGGTATTCACTGGTAGTACTATATGTATACCTCGGGTGAGTTCATTTGTGTGAAAAGGGGAGACCCCTCAATACCAACCTCCTTAAATCCCTTTTTGGGGCAGTTAATATCTTTTCCTTTCTCTTATGGTCGACAAATATATATATATATATATATATATATATATATATAGAGAGAGAGAGAGAGAGATAGTAGATAGATAGATAGATAGATAGATAGATGCATGACAAAGTGGAAAACGTTTACTTGTGACTCGTTTCGTCCTTCAGGATTTCATCGGACTAAAATTGTTACGTTGGTAGGACTACGCATGCACACGACAGAGGCAGGGATTTTCGAATTAAAAAATCCCACACCTCTGTGTCGTGCACATGTGTATTACTACCAAATATACAAATTTGTACTCCTACTAAGTTAAGTGCTTTCGTCCGATGAAGTCCTGAAGGACGAAACGAGTCACAACTAAACTTTTTCCACTTTGTCATACGATTTCCCTTTTACTCTTCTTAAGTAAATAAAATAAGCATTAAGAAATGGATTGTATCCGACATATTTTTTTATTTTTTTGTTTAAATGTTATTTTTTATGTATCCTCATATATGTGTAGAAGCTGTATTTTAAAATCAAACAGTATTTTTATCCCACTACATTAACCAGTGTGAATATTCGATAATTCTTGCCAGGAAGATAGCATTCTCCGGCAGAATTTGAACCTGCATCCTCTGTGGGGAACACCTGTGACACCCGACTTTTTGGTCACGACGCCAAATGTGACGTCGGTCCTTTGTGACGGGCTAACCCTGGGACATCGGTTGAAGTCTTGTTGGGTTCTAGTACCAACTTGTCGTACCCGGCTCGCTTCCAACGCCTGGTCACCGAAGCAACTGCTTTGATCTCGATTCAACCCACCCACGTTGTGATTTGATCTTAGGTTGACGAGATCAACCAGACGTCGGGCCGTAGTGCCAGCCGAATCCAGGTCAAGGTGATACTGCACAATAAATGTAGACAAAAAAACAAAAAACAAAAGCACAAACAACAACTTTAAGGCGAGCGACTGGTTAGGAATAGCGATTAATTTTATGTCGGTTTGTTGAGTTACAGGAGTGCGTCTCTCTCTTTCTCTCCCAGCCCGAAGAAAAAAAAATGTGGATTGTAACACTTTTGCGTTCTTAGCTAGTTCTGGATATCTGTTTTTCAATAAAGTCTGCTCTGGTGGAAAATATAAGTCAGACTTCTATAATTTGTTCTTGGTTAGAAGTCTAAGTCGGAAACTTGCTTTGGTGGGAAATCTAAAGTCGGACTTCAATAAATTTGTTCTTGGTTAGAAGTCTAAGTCGGAAGGCATGGAATCGTGCAGTCACCTGTGCGAGGCGTTATCTTCCGAGTCCCCTTGTCTTGGGCTCGCCTGGATCTCTCTGCTTCTCGAACTGCACTCTGCCTGGACTGCACTGCTCTCTCTTCACTCTCCTGCCAAACGCCCGAAGACGTTTGCTTATATGGACGCCGATCAAACCCGGCGTGGGTCGGACGTGGTGTGGCCACCACGTTGATTTCAAATTCCCAATAAGGATTTTATTTGTTTTCGGTCAAAAATAATTATCATTTTCCATATTTGGAAATCTTATTCCACTCCCACCCTCTTCTGCTCTCATATGGGTATCTCACCATACTTTAGAGGGCGTCAACGGTTTTCCCACTTCCTCGCAGCAACATCTCATACCTATCCTCTCAATAGGCGGTGGCAGGCCTCCTCCCTGCGTCACATGATCACGTCCGCCTGGCTATTCGGCCAATAGGCGTCAAATGATAATCTCAATTTTTATCCAACTTCACGGCATATGGAATTCCCCAATCAAGTTTTTCGCCAACATTAAGTGGACGGAATTTTGGCGAAATTGGGTTAATTAAAAAAAAAATCCAATAACATGGCTTTTGTTATCACAAACGAATTTCAACAGAACACAGATGTCTTGTCGAACCGAAATCTCCCCAGCCCTGTGTGCGGTCGACAGATGACCTATTAAATCCTTTCCCGATAATATAAGTTCGTCATCTTGACACAGTTAATGTTTTATCTGCCCAAAAACTCTGGGATTCATCAACTAATTTTTACGACAATGACCATCAGAATTCTCGCCTTCCCAAATATCCCTCTGTGGGTGGTTTCCTTTTTCCTTATCATCTAAGTTGTTAAGTCTTGTCCCTCTGCGAGAAAGGAAAATGATTATCTTGATTCGCATTTGAAAATAACAAAATAAAAAATCTTTTTACCGATCCATTGTTTTGGGAAAATAACAAAACAAAAAGAATATCGCTCAGTATGTCTTTCGTTCTATCTATCGGTTTAAGTTATCGTTCAGTATGTCTTTCGTTCTATCTATCGGTTTAAGTAATCCCCGTAATTAACTTCTGTGGTTAATTAATTGGTTAATTAACTTGCCGTTTCTAAATAGTGTTACACACCCATTGAATCTGACTTGCTGATATATATATATATATATATATATATATATATATATATATATATATATATATATATATACTAAAAAAAATACTGAACGTTTTTGGTTGTAATGCGGATTTAAAAAATATATAATATTATGTTTTATTTTATGGAAAATAAAGCATAATATATTTAAAAAAAAATTCCCATTACAACCCAAAACGTTTGCTGTTTCTCTCTTTTTTTTAGTATATATATATATATATATATATATATATATATATATATATATATATATATATGTGTGTGTGTGTATTACCAAAAAAAACGGATACAAATGACAAAAAACAATAATTTCTATGTGTAACAAATAATTGTGCAAAGTTTGTGTTCCTAGAAATGTGTGAGTGAATGTTCGTACGTACGTGCGCGCACGCGCGCGTGTGTAATCTTCATGGCGTCTCTCCACCTCTACCCAAAGGGAAAAACGCAAATCTCCACGAGAGTTTACATTTTGAAGTGTCCGCTGAAATATAAGAAGCGAAAAGAAGTTGGGTATTTTAGGATGATAACATTTTTAAGGTAAGCCTACTTTTCATTGAAATACTCATTATCAACTATTATCATGAATAGTAACAAATACGATTAAGTCACTTACTTTTCTATGCTTTTACATTTGAGGATATATTATGCATTCGTTAGGAGATCTTGATGTTAAAAATGAATTTATTCACAGAGACGTTATTTTCTTCTATTCTTTCTGTAAATGTTATTAACTGTAAATATTATTTCTGTAAATAATATTTCTGTAAATATTATTACTGTAAATATTATTTCTGTAAATAAATTCAGATTTTATACCAACCCCCATGACACAAGGATACTGTTTCTACGAAAGGAAAGATAAGTGAACATTTAATTATTTTGTTGGCTTCCACTAGCACAAGGTACTGAGATTGGGAAACCTATGGCGGTCTATCTCAATGCATTTGCAAGGATCTTTTAAACCAATCGCTCTTTTTCTTTGACTCAGTATGCGTATATTCTTGTCAATTAATAAACATGCTTGCAGAAATGACGGAACAGAGCCAACAATAAAATAAGCTCCTCCTGTAACAAGAATGTCATAGGGCTCTGGTCACTCATTTCCTTAAATACTGGACTCGGTTAAATCAATCGTATTAGGATTGACGCAAAGAATCGGAAATTGGGTGCGCTCATGTGACTAGCGAGCATGCGCAAAGCTACTTTCTCGACGAATAACCATACACGAGATTCACCCACTAAAATCAGAAGAGAATTTTGTTGAAATAACAGTCGTAAGAAGAAAGAAGAGGTATTGAGAAGAAAACTATTGAAGAATCCAAATTTTGTAAGTGTTCTGAGTCGTCATTAAGTTATGAAATCTATGAATTATAAGCGACAGTATTTGCGTGATTAACTAACTTAATCATACCCCCGCCTCAGATAAACATCAAAATTAAGAGTTAAACATTTTGTGTGTGTTTCCTTTTAATATATTAATATAAAAGGTAATAATTACTTTCTTTCTTACTTTCACTTTGCTTTCATAAATTGATGGCTAGCGAATTAGCTTCGCAGTGAACAGCTAGTAGATTTGATCCACACTGGGTGTCACACTATTTTTGCTTTTTATTTGAATATGTATATTGCTTAGTAGATTTGACTCCTAAATTCAGGAACCAGGGCACTTAAAAAAATAATAAAATAAAATAAAAAATAAAAATAAACTAAAATAAACAAGTGGACAAATGTATTTTATTTGAAAAATGCATCAGTTCTTTTCTAACGTTTATGTTTTCCTTAATCTGTTACTTCGCATAGACAAATATGATTCACTCTTTCGTTATGGGTGGTCCGTAAATTTCCCAGTTCCAAAGGTGTTATAAAAAGCATCAATGTGTATCTGTACTGACACCAATTATGTAATAAGTGTTTTCTTTTATCATTTCACCACTATTTTTTTTAAAGAACTGACAAGGTCTGTAGTAATCTTCCAATTTTCAGACATGGTGTTGAGTATCCTGCTCTAAGTTGTGTATAAACTGCCCGAAGTTTATATTTTGTTCAGCTATCTTGGTATTCTTGGGGAAGCTGGACATTTGAAATGGTCTACCGTGACATCATGTGCAATGGCTATTCGGAACGCGGCCGCACAAAAAGAATGGGATTTATTTATTACTAATTTAATTTAAATATTTCTTTTTATTTTATTCTTTATTATTAAAACACTGATAAAATATGTGCGCATATAAATTATCTAATATGCACTTCAAGAAAGCTTCTCCTGTGGTGAATGATATTTGATTTAATGTGGCCTTTTTATTTCGTATAATAATAGCTTCTAGGCTTTTGAGACTTTCCTTGCATTGAGTGCTGTAGAGTACTTTGGTGTTATCTACTCGTATTTGTCTTATATTTTATCTTAAATTGGGCACCCATGCACGGCACTATCTGACAGATTGACCTGTCACCTGTCGAAACTTAATGCAACATAAACGACCAAAGTACAACTATCAACATAAGACAAATGCTAGTAGATAAAAATCAAAATCTAAATTAAATTACTGTCGGTACTTTTTAATCAAATTTGTTTGGAGTAATGCTTGCTGCTTAAATATAACTAATTTATATATATTTGTTGGTCTAAAGAACGACGGATCTAACAACGGTTTCTTCTACTAATAAATGTACTGTTTAATAAATAAACGGATCGTATGCTTATATATATATATATATATATATATATATATATATATATATATATATATATATATATATATATATATATATATATTATATATATATATATATATATATATATATATATTCTCGTCGTTTCCCAATGCATATTATGTCGATCTGTTTATCCATGTATACATACCTGCATTTGCTAGACCCACATGAACAATTACCCTTCTCTGTAAAATCACATGGAAATAAGAAAAATATGTTTTATGTATACACGAAAAAAACATTTCCTTCACCGATCAACTGTGGGCAATCTCCGATCTGTTCTTTTTAATTCTTCTACTCAACAGGATGTATGCGGAAGTGGATAGATGAAGTTTGGCTATATTTCTTGATGAGAACGAGATAGCATCAAGAGTGGACGAAGAATACCTCATCGGCCGCTTTTAAATGAGATGCCATCTGAGTGTATTGTTATTTGACAGCAGGATATTAAAACCTCATAATACTGCTTTCAAGCTAAGGACGACTCTTATTTTCCTTTCGTTTTCTTAGTGTATTGCTTATTGCTGAGCTGAATTGATCCATCATCACATAAATTCATGTAAAAAGAAATACTAAAAATCTACGTACAATATGCTTTCACGTCTTTTTGAGCTTTCTTTTCGCATTTTCTTTTAGTTTCGTGTCTTTTCTACTTTCTGTTGTTCTTTGAATTGTTCAGCCTTTTTATTCCCTACTTGTCTTTAATCTTATTTTATTTTCTAGTGTGCCTTCTAATTTCCTCCTTTATTTCTCCGTTATTCATATATTTCTCAACATGTTTTCCTCATTTGTTTATTTTTCTCATCATCATGTTCCTTGCTACGTTCTCCTGTTTGAACTTCATCCGATTCGTAATGCATTGCTCTCTCCTGTATTCAATTTCTGTATCTTTACATATTATTTCTTGCTACCCCTGCTGATTATTTCGTTTATTTTCTGCCATTTTCTTAATCTACTTTTCTTGATTACATTTCTAATACATTCTTTATTGTCATAATTATTTTCATTTCGTTTTGTCCATTCCTTCACGTTCTCATTCATTTCGTCGTCATTCATCGTTATCCTTCAGATAGAAATTTTTGTTGGCAGTTGCTACATATTATTTTACATTTCCTATGAAAATAAATAAATTTTGATAAAGCTTTTATGTTATCGTAAAACATAATATAAATAATAGCATAAAGAAAAGAAAATATTCTACAAAATGAGGCATCTCGAAAATATGGGTTTACAGGTCATTTCTCCGGTAACTTATATAAAAAGAAGAGTTATTTAGTAACAGCAAACTTTGTCTACTATATATACCTTAAAATACCTTACTATATTATAGCTTGGAGGTACAGTGGCGGAATGGATAGTGGTTCGGATTGAGGAATCGGAGAGTCGAGTTCGAATTCCAATCGAATCCATTACATTCACTTACGTGCTAATAACTAGAGAAAGGTAGGAATCCTCTTCTTCTCCCCCCAGATATGAGTAAATCGCAAGACAGACCGGGATCTATAGTATTGGATGGCAACTTGTCTACTGCAGAAAGAAATGGCAATCTACTGCGGAAAAAAACTGCCTCGTCAATCATGTGTCGAAAGATACATGATCGCTGAAGCATGGCACATAACTGACTGACTGATATTATAGTTTAATATAATAAAAAAATTACTTGTATGTCGAAATTCTAAAGAAATATTCATACGTTTTGTTTGGATTTTTGAGATTAAGAGTTATCATAATCTACAATATCTATGTTCGAATTATTGTCGTCATCTTTGTTGTTGTTATCACTACGTTCCGGCCTTCTTCAGGTTTATATTAATCTGGGTAAACTACAGGGAATTCTCAACTTAACATTTTATTTAATCTACATGTTTATTTCTTATTTTGTTTAGTACTTTTCAGTTATTACTCGCCTCTTTCCACTTGCAAGTACACACTGTCCAACCCAGGGATTGAAACCAGAACCACGATGTCACCAAATCTACAAAACAACGCTTTTATCTACTAGGCTGTAGTTAACTTAGAGCCATAAACCTAACTTGGTTGTTGATTAGGTTACAATTGCTTCTGCTGTCTTTCATATTTGATAGCTGTTGATGCCCATATTTTGATTACTGCTGCTGCGGTTGAAGACTTGTTCTCAATTGTCTTTCTTATTAGCGGCTTCCATATTGAATTTATTTATATTCTAGGCCTACTAAGTAGGTCCTCATGGGCACTGACTCTTTCAGACGTCTAACTCTTCAGTGTTTTCCCTTGTTCTGTATTTTCAATTTATTCCACATAGGGCTAATGACTACTGCTTTCTCTGTATACATGATCAGCCATTGTCTCACGTCTCATTACGGCTTTTCGATATTCCTTCAAGCCTTATTTTTAGCGGGTGCCATGTTTCACCATTCACTGCCACAACTGCAACGAATTGAGTACATTCAGTTCTTGGTCATATTCTCCTCAGAGTTATGATTTTATCTGCGATATCCCAATACGTGAGCAGTGGAAGGAGAACAGTCTACCCCGTTATATTGAATAAAGGGTCCTGTTCAGAATTCTTTGAAGGTTAATAAGATCGATATACTTCTAAGGATGGCTGGATGTCACAATAGCCGAAACGTTGTGATAACAACAACAATGATGAGGACTATAGATCTAATAAAATACTGTAAATATTCAAACATATAAAAATTGTTCAATTTTTAGTAAATTGATTTAGTTTCCTTATTAGCATTATGAAATATTTATAGCCTATTACACTACTGGGGAAGAATAGTATAATATTATTAAAAAGCTCCACACAATATATATATATATATATATATATATATATATATATATATATATATATATATATATATAAGGAGAGCGAAGTAGAGAGAGAAAGAGAGATAATTGTTCTGCATTAATATAACACATATAACACTGTACAGATCTATTTAGGTAGGTGTCTGTCTTTTCTTCTTACTTTCTGTTTCCTTTTGACTTTTTATTGGTTTTCCACTTGTTTTGTTTATTGGTTGTTGTTTTTTATATTATGTTTTTCTTTGTTCACCTCGCAGGTTTTGTGTAGGTGTAATCAATACTTTTTAAAACACACACACACACACACACACACACACACACACACACACACACACACACACACACACACACACACACACACACATATATATATATATATATATATATATATATATATATATATATATAATCAAATTATACGTGCTGGTGTCAGGTTGTCGGTTCTGCTTGACCCTCATACGTCGAATACGACGGGAGAGTTCACTATATATATATATATATATATATATATATATATATATATATATATATATATATATATATATATATATATATATAAACGTCTATCTATCTATCTATCTATCTATCTATCTATCTATCTATCTATATGAGGATTATTGTCATTCCTTTGCAGAAGAAGACCATCTCTTAATTTGGTACAGTTTTTTGTATTTTTCATTTGGAATTTTAATATTTCCATCATTTATATGCGAGTTAATGCTCTGTTATGGGCCAGTAGGTGATTCTTAAGTCCAGCTTCAGTTTTACAACCTCTCTTACACACGTGGCAAACAAAGTTTGTCTGTGTTAGCCATGTTGGGAACTTGCCTGTCCCTGTGTACAATCATGTGATGTTTGAGTCACGCAACCGTGTCACAAATCCCGCAAACGTAACCTGATGGCCTATGTGTTAGGGTTGCATTCATAGCAGTTTGCACCTGGCCACTCTTGGGAGAGATCACGTGACTGGCTAAACCAACCGCCGAAAGGGCGACTTTTCAACAAATACTGCAAGTGTTATGGTGTCCAAATAGCACTGGGACAGATTCTATTTCTAATTTTCCTAATCTTTGTAGGAATGCTCAATTCTTTTCAGCTCAAAAGTTTTGCAGCGTTCACCCTTCTCCAGACAGATCTATCTCCAGTAACAGTTTCCCAGTCTTCAACATTAATATGTGTGTGTGTGTGTGTGTGTGTGTGTGTGTGTGTGTGTGTGCGCGTGTGTGTTTATGAATATGTGTTTGTGTGTGTATGTATATATGTGTGGAAATATGTGGGTATATGTATGTATATGCATATGCCTTACACATATGTGTGTATAATTTATGTACTTTATATATATATATATATATATATATATATATATACTTATTAGCTACGTAATCAACTGATCAATTGAGCTGATTACGTAGCTAAGATGTCTTCGATTTTAGAAGATACTTCTAAATATATATATATATATGGGTGTGTGTTTGTGTGTGAGTGTGTGTGTGCTTACTTTGTGTTTGTATGAATATATTGGTTCGAATATGCATGCATGTTGTTTGTTTATGTACGTATGTATGTGTATGTATATGTGATTTGTATTTATATGGGTATGTTTATATATATATATATATATATATATATATATATATATATATATATGGATATGTAATTTTGTATATATATGGATGTATGTGTGTTGTTTGTATGTATATATGTGTATATTTGGTTTCTATAAATATGAAATTAAATCAGTTACTGAATTTAAGATGTTAAATTTTGAAAATTCTTTTGTATTATTATCACTTTCTCCTCTCATATTTGTATAGTTGTGTATGGATAAATATTTATGTATATATATATATATATATATATATATATATATATATATATATATATATATATGTATATATATATATATATATATATATATATATATATATAATTTTATTTCATATAAAATATGTGTACATATATATATTTGTGGTTATATAGGTATGTATGTATATATATATATATGTATGTACGTATATATATATATATATCTTTTATTTCTCACCACACTTATCAATGGCTGATATCTTCCAACACTCTGAAAATAGATGTTTTAGGTCAGACGTCTCGACTTCCTGCTACCTTTTCCTGTTATTATTGTTTCTTTCTTTTTTAAAAAATTCATTACTCTAGATAAATTTATATTTATACCATTTATATCTGCTGTCTGATGAGACTTACTGGTCGAAATAAATCAGGATTTATTGCCGTTTTTACGTGTTGTGTTAAGCTTTTCCTTTATATATATATATATATATATATATATATATATATATATATATATATATATATATATATATATATATATATATATATATAGTCATCCATAGACAGACTGTTTCGCTTTATCATAGCTTATCAGTGTGACTAGATATGCGATTGCTTCAAGCCGGGATCGAAGCCCGACCGATTTGACATCAGTCGGAGTCTCTCACCCTTAGGCTATCAGGAACATTCGTGAAGACAATCACTGAATGAGAATGCACACAAATATCAAATGAAAAGCTTCTTGATCTTTGCCATTCCATTGCTTCTCCTTATAAGCGGTGTTCGAACCAGATAGGCCATCAGATTTTACAGAATGCATAGGGTAGCCAAAAATGGGAAACCTTACCATACTTGTTAGGATTTTGACAACCCGGTTTGAGTGGCGGTGGTTTGAAACCCGTAGGTCTGCAATCCAGTCATTGATGCATTGTCTTTACAAGGTGGCAACAATTGCAATGGGAAGAGGTGTCTCCACTTCCAGATTCAATCAATGAAAATACACTAGATATAATTATTAAACATCATCTAAATAGATTTTGTCAGCTGATTGACATGAGTGTGCCATAAGATCAAGGTATTTCTTTCGGAGATTCTGGAAGTTATATAGAATCTTAGAACAACTACTATCCGTGTAATAGTAGGGGCACTTGGGATGATTAAGAAATGAACTAAGAAATTTCTCAACAGCATAGCGCGGAAACGTTATTTGCAAGTAGACCAAAAACAGTATTAACTTCCATTGCCCATGTATTACAGGGAGCTCTGTCGGCAATAATATCTCAGGAATATGGGTTTCAAAATAATCACTAATATCTCAGGAGTATGATTTTAAAATAATAATATCACAAAAATATAGTCTTCCAAATAGGAACTAATATCTCAGGAATGTGTTTTTTTTAAAATAAGCTCTTATATCTCAGGAATATAGTTTTAAAATAGGCATTAATATTTAAGGAACATGGTTCTTAAAAAAGCACTTCTATCTCAGAAAAATGTGTTTTAAAATAAGCACTAATATCCCAGGAAATTGTTTTTTTAATATAACCACTGGTCTTGGAGGAATATGGTATTTTCAAATAAGCACTATTATCTCAGGAATGTGGTTTTTGAAATATGCACGAAGAACTCAGGAATGTGGTATTTTTAAATAAGTACTGATATCTAAGGAATGTGGTTTTTGAAATATGCACGAAGAACTCAGGAATGTGGTATTTTTAAATAAGCACTGATATCTAAGGAATGTGGTTTTTGAAATATGCATGAAGAACTCATGAATTTTGAAATAAGCACTAATATATCAAAAATTTTTTTTTAAAATAAGCACTAATATTTCAGTGATATGCTATTTTCACATAAGCAGTAATATCTTAGGTATATGTTTTTTAAAATAACCACGAATATCACAAGAATATTGTTTTTAAAATAAGCACTATTATCCCAGAAATGTATTTTAAATAAGCACTTATGGCTCAAGAATATGTTTTTAATATAATACCAATATCAATAATATCATTACAAAATGTTAGGAGTTAAAGTGATTAAGCTATGCAATAAATTAAAATTAAAGCATCAATTTGAATAACATAATGTATAAGGATCAATAACAAAGCTGTCGAAGCTACGTGTTAATGACTATTTTTGGCAGAAGTCTATGCATGAGAAAATGTCGTGTAGAACGATTGTGTTGTGCCAGTCTTTTAACGTACTTATGAAACATAGGCAATTATCTTAGCCATAAAACTGTTTAATTAAACTTTTGCAAAGTTTTACCTTCTATTACACATGCATACTAGAAAGGGGTACCCAATATAGAACTCTCTTGCATTATACCTGAAATAATAATCTATTCTCAATAGAATATAAGTAAGACTAAGTACATAATGGTCTAGTTAATGTATTCAGCCTCACCTCGCAATGATTCTGACATATTTGATTACGTATTTGAAATCTCATATTTTCATTGCTTAACTTTTTTAACAGATCCGATCTTTTTCAAGTGAATTAGTACATCTACATCTCACATTTTTAGGCACTTTATTTCTTCCTTCTTCTTTATGTACCGTGTCCATTCAGAATGTAGGCGATCATGGCCCTCCGTATCTTCTTGTCCCTTGTAGCTATTTAATAAATTTGGTCTTTTTCCATTTATCCTAAATTCTGTTCTATCATTCATTTACTCAACCCTATCAAGTATGTTACGCGCTCTTTTCCTCTGTCTGTCTTTCCCTGTCTGTCCTGTGAGTATAAGATTTTCTAAGCCCTCCTTATTCATTACGAACCCCAGAAATTTTAACTGCATTTTTCATTTTCTTTTAAACTTAATTAAGGGATTCAAATAAATATTGACATTATTAATATCTAGCTTATTTCATATGCGTTTTGGCATGTTTTATCAAACCTACAGGATTTATCCTGTTGGAAATTATTAGCCCGATTACTGAAATGCCATAACATTAGTTTGTTAGTAAAATATATTTACAGAGCATGCGCAAAAGTTGAAAATATCATGAATATTTCTAAGAATAACTGCAGATAGTGTCATTCTAATAACGTCAATTTTATAAAGCAAAATATATTGGGAAATGTACACTCCATGTTCTGAAAGTAATTTTAGAATTTGTTCCTTCATTGCATTTTATTTCTTCATATAAAACTGGCTGCTAAAGATTCACAAGATCTTTCTAGATTTAATCTTTGCTTATAAACTCCTCCCCATGAATATGAAGCTTCCACAAAATTTCAATCCAGTTAAGGTCGAGCGAACCAGTTGGCCACATAACCGAACGAATATCTAATTTTTATTCAAGTATTCATTAGATTTTTTATCAAATTGGTTGAAATATTGTCCTGTATAGAAAATCATATTCTTTGAGAAAGTGTCTGGTCTCTTGCTGCCTCTACTTAATATGCATTTGAGCCCAATTATCTTAACACAATCGAGAACTCGCCAACATTTCAAGATATATAATTCCGTTCTAGAACATCGCACTACGCCTGTTTTGCTGAAATTTTGCCCATCGGATTTAATATGGTAGGCGTTAAAAAATCGGTCTTCATGTATTCTTTTGCTTACTTCCTTCGATTTAGGTTATGAATATCTATTAAAAGGATACTGAGGTACGTCACAATGACCCGTTGAACCTGCTAGGTAACCTTAACATATTTTGGAAGAATAATAGAATATTTCAGAATCTCTACTGGCAGCAAACCGCCTGCAAACAGATAGAAAATGAATTCAGTAAATATACAAAAACAGAAAGGGATCTAAGACAACGATGTATCTACTCACCGGACTTATTCAAACTATACAGTGACGATTTATTACTGGCGAATGCAATGTTAACAACAGATATTCAGATGAAACAATATTGATAGCAGAAACAGAAAGTAAACTACAAGAACTCCTACAGAAAGTAGTGAAGGAAAGCGAGAAGAAAGGACTAAAGGTCAATTGCAGGAAAACATAATGCATGGGTGTCATCAAAAGGAACAACGCAACAGGCAAATTACAATTTGGGGATGCCAAAATCAAATGAGTACAAATATCTAAATATCTGGGAAGTGTTTTAACAGAGGTCAAAATGTGCGACAACGAACTCCGAAGGCGAATTGGGATAGATAAAGATGCCTTTCAAAAGCTAAATAAAGTATTAAGAAACGGAAACATCTTTAGAAACAAAGAAAATAGTACGGAAATTTTACAAGATATCAGTTCTTCTATAAGTCAGTGAATGCTGAACGATCTCCTCAGAGATGAAGAGTAGGCTTGGGGCAACATCAAGGGGAGGGATGGAGGGAGAGAGAAAGAGAGAGAGAGAGAGAGATTTGAAATTTTTAGTGCACATAATAAAGAAAGTGGGCATGAAAAATGTGATACTCACAAGATTGAAGACAAGACAGCCAGGGGAAAATAATGCATAACCTACTGAGCAAGCTTGATTAAATGGTTGGTGGAAGAGGAATTAAGGGAGATAACAAAAAGACAAAACTTATTAAGAGCTTCAAAGATTAGGAAATTGTGGATAGCCATGATCACCAACGTTCTGAAGAGACACAGCCTATAGAAGAAGAAATATAGTAAAGAGTACTGTATATATTGCTACTTTATTTAAATAGATTCATTTTGTGCTATTCGGCATTTCTGCGCGACCTAAACGCTTAAATATTTCGTAGCTTTAAAAAGATGGATTTAAAAAAATATTTCTTTTGTTTTTCAAGTAGGACAGATTAGTAATAGATACTGTCCTCGATTTACATTTCTCAGAGTTGCATCGGAGTCACGTAGGCTCTTCAACTAACGTCGGTGAAAATCTTAGCAAATTCCAGCATTATTTTACCATTTGTAAGCTCTGAAGGCATTAAATATTTCTCTTTAGCCGAGAAATCAGACTCACACTTGATCTGAAAAGCTTCAACCTAGCAAAGTAGTTATTAATTTGCGACTTGTCAAATTCGGGCGATTTTATACAAATGGCTACTATCTGTTTACATCTGCGCATAAGAAGCTGGCTATCATCCTAATTGCATAGAACGATGTTACCATCATTCTGCAAATAAACCTTTAGATTCCAATAAGTATTTATTTTATATATGAATAAAACATGAAGTGGCTAATAAGGTAAGACGTAGTGTATAATTTGGTCTGTGGTCTATGACCAATGCCACGGTATATTTTTTAGTTTCTCAATTCGTTCTGGTCCATACTGTCTACAGAGTGCTCCGAAAGTCTTGTAACACAAACTTTCTCTTCTAAACCGTAGGAGTTTGTGTCAGCCATTTGAAATAGAAAATTATATTATGTAGGAGTGACAAGACTTTTGGACCAGTCTGTATATCAATTCACATTCGTTCACGTTTATTCCTGCCTACATTTGGTTTATTTCTATATTTTAGATTAATGTCTTTTGAATATTAACAATTTATCATAAAATAAACTGGCTTCGTGTTTGTTCGCTGTTGACTTTGCCACATTAATAATCATAATGTTGCATTTACAAGTTTGTTAATGCATTTGATATCGTAATTATTCGTGTGTAATACGCATTCGTGTATAATACGTATTACTAAATTTGGGCTAAGAAATTCCGACAAAAACCTTCTGTCCTATATAATATGCATATAGAACGTGTATAATGCGCACCCATAACGCTGGCTTAACTTCTGTCATATATAATATGCATATCGAAATGTATAATATTCGTTCGATATCGTAATTATTTGTGTATAAGAAGCATCACTAAATTTAGGCCCAGAAATTCCGACAAAAAAACTTTTGTCGGATATAGTATGCATATATAACGTGTATAACACGCACACATAACGCTGGGATAGGAAATACTGACAAAATATTCTGTCGTATATAATATGCATATAGAATGTGTATAATATGCATTGGATATCGTTTGTGTATAATTCGCACACGTGTATAAAAAGCATCATAAAATTTGGGCTAAGAAATTATGACAAAACCCTTCTGTAGTATATAATTAGCATAGAGGAAGTGTATAATGCTCATTTCTATCTTTCATAATTCAGATTAAAAAATTATGTCGCATATAACATGCACTTAAAACTTGTATAATCTACATTTAACATAAAATTAATATTTGCTCAAATGTGTAGCCAGTTCGTAGCGACTATCATTAAGAATTATTATATTTCATATTATGTATTGAAATACAACATTTACACAATATTTAGAGCAAATTCACGGATATGTTCAGACAAGAAGGTGACAATCTTGTGAAAATAACCATACAGAGGCGAAACAAATTTATAAACAGACGTGGTTCGCATTATACTTACATCCAACTCTGTGGATGAAGTCTACACTGGATATCAAGAAAACAACTCCTATATTGACAACATGATGAAACTGTTGTAAAGTCTATCTTTGACACGGACAACTGTGAAACAGGCTAAAATGTATTTAACATCGGTGGGAATATGATTTAATTACATAATTCTGTGTTAATTATTTAAATTCTTTGCTACACTGTTTAAGTCGGAGATATAACATACTTTTGGTTACACCGTCCGAAAAGAAGATAATATTTAGTTGATGTGTAATAGTCATTTCTAACTTTTAAGCTTAAAATCCGGCAAAACTGCGTATTATATATTAATAAGAACGGTAATTTCAGAACACTTAGTGCACAATACTATGAAGTCCTCTTTGAAATAACTTGCATTTATGGGTTCTGCATCTCGAAGCTCTTCTAAGACTTTCTGCCTTCAACGCGTGAAACACTGCAGTAATGTGATTTTTCGGCTGATCTATATTACAAGTAGCTATTGTTTTGAAATTATTTTTTTTAATCATTTCACCCCAAGTAAGGGAACTAAGAAGTGGGGGATTACTGAGTGTTAGAGAATATGAGAAAAAAGGGCTTAAGAAGACAGAAGATAAAGATTAGAATTTTATTTATATTTTTGGAGATCAATATTGACTGGGAAGCAACAAGCCGGAAGAGAATTCCGCAAGCGAGAAGTATAATAGACGAAATAGTTACATCCAGACTTGTAAGAGAGAAGCAGTCTTATAAAAATCATATAATTTATGTGTATACTTCTGAGATGCGGTATTGTAACTATTTACACTATTTACATCATTCGGACTATTGTCCTTCCTCTTTATTACCATATTCCCGAAGTTTCAGATGTTATACGCTCCGTCCTTCTTCAAGTGATATACGATAGAATTTAGAATCGAACCTTTTATTTAGTCCACGGGGGTAGATTGTTATAATTCCACGTTCCATGCATTTTATTGGATATTCAGATTCAGTTAATTCACTTTAGTAACTCAACTCTCCAAGTTTTTGTTTCCTCTATTATGGCCAGGTATTGAACGCTTGTATTCACTGGTCAATTCTATAATCGCTAAAATTAACTGTGTAATTTCATTGACTTTTAGTGTGTCTTTGTGAAGGAACGAAGCGTCGAAAGGACAATCTACTTCAATGAAGTTATAAAATGTTATGATTTATTTCTCTGATTAAATTGGCCTATATTTTAATGTATTATAGAGGAAGCAAGGTCTGACAGGATAATGGCATCTTTTCAGTTTAATAGAAGAAATATTTCTCTCGTGATTTAATCACGGTAATGTAATTGATATCCTATAAAACATACTCAACCGCTTTATCAAAATCAGCGTATAAAACAAACATTTGTAGCTATCAAAATGGTTACTGTCATGTAATATGTTTAAAAGAGACTAAAACTGTCTTCAGGGGAGAAAGATTAAATTCATTTAGAAGGCTGAAATTTTTATACAATTCATTTAGTATTATTTCGGTGATTGTCATCGTTTTTTTTTAAATTTTGGCTACCGAGTAAAAATATAATTCATTTATAATTAAAGTAATATTTATCAAAAACATGATTATAAGCTTTAGCAATGATAAGACTTTCTCAGCTGAAAAAATTCTATGATTCTGTAAGAGCATAGTTTGATATTACTGAACTTTACTTTCGGTAAACGGATTAAACTGATATGTTTTGCTGCGAAGCTTACTGTTATATTAAGCGTATGGTGGCAGAACGAAGAAGAAACAACAAAGGGTTAAAGAAATAAACAACAACTGTATTACCGTAAAAACACAACAAATGATAAATCAGTCTAAGTGCCTCTGGTTAAAAAAAGTAGATAAGTGGAGTTGTAAAAGGCACCCGCAGAGGCGTATGGAAAGAGAGGGAGGATGAATTGTGACTTACTGGGGCGACTGCTTTTGGCGAAAGTGTCTCTTGTAGATGCGAGGATATTTTCGACGAAGTCTGTGACCCCGTGCCAAGATGCTGTCCAAATGTCGAAAATGTCCCATTGATGGGCTTTTATGTCCTTTCTTGGGTTGACTACGGTTTTTATTTTGTTTCTTTAAGCGGAAGTGGATGCTATTGGGTGGAAATTCTGGATTGTATTGCTTAATTCTTTTTATTGATCGTATGAGTAAAAACGAAAGGTATGTGCGGGGGCATGTGCAGTTGACGGAATTTTAGTTTAGTTTTGTGTGTTCGGAGCGTTCACATCCGGCCATTGGTTGAAAGTAGTGTAGCATGAATCAGAAGATCTAGTTTTTGGACGGATGTAACAATACTGTAACATGCATGTAACACTACTTACATGAGAATGTCAGAAAAACAATATAGTCTTCTCATTTTCATAAATTTAAACATGTATTATGACTTTGACGAATGACAATTTGAACCATCGACAAAATCATGGTATTTTTTGGCATAAATTTGCACATTACGTTTTCTATTGGCAACATATTTTTTCTGAGCGTTGTTTTTTCTAAGAGTTCGTAATAAACGATGCCTACCATAGTTTATTGATTTTGCTCCAACATTTTCAGCGGATGAAGATTTTGTTTACATTTTAATTCCGTTTCCATGAATGAAATATTCATTTGTGAACAGACATATTCTATGTTAAAACGCCGTATATTAATGAAAAGAAAACACTAGAAAAGATATAATTACATAATTTATACATTCCTGAAAGAGATTAGTCCGAAATTAATAAATCTTTTTTTTTAACTCCGGCATTATTTCTTAGTACTAAAATGTTATATTTATTGGGAACACGTGTTTTTTATGAACATCCTTTTTTAACAATGAAATGGATAGCTACGGGTTTGTGCAATCGAAACTGTTATTGAAAAAATACGCCTTCTAGTAGGGATCAAACCTGCATTTCTTTTATCTTGTGTAAAGACTTTCAAACCAATCATGCTTCACGGTTCAGCCATGAGAGAACTCAAAGAAAAACAAAGCTCAATTACGTTTTTAAGAAATGCATACCTCTCGTTGGAACGCTTCGAAACTTTTATCTACTAAATTTATATTTGTACCCGCAACATAAACAAAATAATTTTTAAGCAATTAATGGACTTTGAAAAAAAAATTCGACATAAATGTTAGTTATATGTTAATCACCCATTGGGCTGAAGGTGGTTACCCAGAGTAATGGGAATACAGAGGAAATAGAATAAGGCAAACACATGACGTATTAATTATTAATTTTTCACGCTGTCACATGGTAAAAATCTTCGCCCTGCACGTGATAACATCATCGCGTCTTTTGAATTTAAAAGGATTTTAACGTTTATTTAGTTTGTAAAAAAGTAGCAACATAATTACGCTACAAGATAATTGGCAAATGTTTGTTTAAAAAAAAAAATGACTAAAAATATTGACCCTGAAGATGAACAATGATGTTCGAAAGCGCTAGGTCATCGTATAGACAATACTTATTTCGAAATCATTTTCAAATAAAAAGTCTCATTAGAGGATATGAGAAAAATAAAAAATAAAATATGCAAGACTATCTTGTCTTTAACATTCAATACTACATGTTTAAAAGAAAAGTTGCTGCCAAATTACACACACACACACACACACACACACACACATATATATATATATATGTGTGTGTGTGTGTGTGTGTGTGTGTGTGCGTGTGTGTTTAAAAAAGGAACATGTAGGAAAACCTTTATAAATTGGTTATGTTTCACTATTTATTCAGCTTAATCGTTCTGTTGGATATAATTAATATTTTTAAGTCATTATATGACCTGACAATTGCGTTTAAGCATGAAACAGACTAGCCCCGTTGAATGCTGACTTCAATGTCCACTTTTACATTTGAATACGCTCTATCCCTGATACTGAGCACTTTCACCCACACAAATAGCATACCTTAAAATGATATTTTATCAGACACACACAGACACACACACATATATGTGTGTGCATGTGTGTGTCCGTGAGTATTCTAGTAATTTTAGGAAGTAGGTTTGTGATGGCAACTGAAAAACTCTTCCACATTTTGACCAAACGAACTTGAATTATCATTGAGATAATTATTACTACTAGATAATTATTCAAACGACTTAAACTAGTGAAGGTATAACCTACCTTCAAGTGTAAAACAGCCTGTTTAATTTATGGCGTTGTCATGTAAAACATTAAGTTGTCCGTAAATTAATGTTGCATTAAAATCCGAAAAATCTTAAATAAAAACTTCATTCTCTGAAGATATTGGAGAGAAAACGGTAGAATATGGTAGGCTTCGTCTAATACGAACTCATACAAAAATCGTTCACAAAAGTATCAGAAGCTGAAAGTTTAAAGGCAAAATGCCATGATTTGGTCAATCAGTCAAAATATAATTCGACTAATCCTAATACATTTCTATATTCCTGAAAATTAGTACAGCATATCGTTTTTCCATAGGTTATCATAAGTCAACAAGCTTCGCATCAGAATATTTCAATTTAATCTGTTCACCAAGACACTTAATGTAATGTACATTCCCTATGGCTTTTCTATAAATATTTTCATGGTAATTGTTCTGAAGGTATTCCCGGCTTTACGAATTTAAGCGAAGTACTACATTGACAGCTAGGTCTCATCATTTTACCATTGAACTAGTTAAATGTAATGTAAGTTCTATGATAACAGTTTCTTCTCTCCCACTTCTTCCTTGTGGAGACCTCTATTTTTATCACACGCACACACACACAAACACACACACACACACACACACACACACACACACACACACACACATATATATATGTGTGTGTGTGCGTTTGTGTCTTTATGTATGTGAGTGTTCTAGCAATTTTAGGAAGTAGGTTGGCGATGACAGCTGAAAAGACTCTTCCAAATTTTTACTTTGGGGTTTGATTTCCTGTTCATTTATTGTTCTCTCTCCTTAATAATGTTTTTATTTTTCTCATGCACTCTCACACTCAATAACCCACATTGTGTCTTAGTGTATTTATTGCCTTGCTTGGGGTTAAAGGATGAAACAAATTTTATTGGCGAGAGAACTGTTGTGAATACAGAAGAGCTCTGTTCGGCAATATGAAATTATGCTCATCCAGAATTACAGAATCTTTCAGCTGTGAAAATATTGTTATAATTAAAAATATAATTACTCAGTAGTCAAAAAACGATATTATTGGCAACCTGCTAATATCCAAAGGACATTGAACTCCTTATTATATAACGAAGTAAACGGATTTCCTTTTAGATTAAAAAAGTGTATTAAAACATTATGTAGTGTGTTCCTTCAGCCCTGGATCTCCTCTGGCTTATCCATGAGATCCAGCGAGTATCACCCGAGATTCGTACGTGAAAATTACTTTAGAGAAGTAAACTTACATGTATTTCTCAACCCAAATTTGATGCTTTAAAATAAAAAATAAAAATTAGTGAGAGGTTTGACAGATCCAAATTTGTGAAGTATTCTATACCTTTTGTCCTTGTTGGCTCCCACGATTCCAGCTTGTTCAGAGTTCTGAGCACTTTTCAAAAGTAATTGTTTCGCTATAACTCGCTTTAGTTTACGTCCCCCTCGAGCAATTTTTAAAGCCACCTCCTTTGCTTCTAGTTCTCAACTTGTTATATTTTCAACAACCGAACTTATCGTTCGATGATTTCTGCGAAACTCCTTTGATATCGCCAATGTAGACATTCTCTCATTTAATAACTTTGCTTTTTTGTTTTTCAACACTTGTTAGATTAGTTCCATTACCCATGTTTAAAAAAATATTGTGTAAAAAAATATATTTTTATTAGATTTTTCAGAGGCATTAGACTAATACTAGTTTAATCTGCATAATAACTTGAGACTACAGTTTTACAATAGATCGAATAACTTTAATAAAAATGTTGAAACTACCTTAAAATATAACTTGATGTTTGTTTTAAAACAAGGCATGGCATACCTAGCGGCTTTAAGCAAGTGGTTGACAGAACGAGGTTTGGGGGAGGTGGCAGAGGGAAGGAACTTGTTAAGATCTGCAAGGGATTGAGGGAGGTGGAAAGCCATGATCGCCTACGTTTTGAAAGGACACGGCACATAGAAAGACGTGTCAAAATTAGTCGTTTGATAATTGACAAATATTTTTCAAAGTAAATTCGTAGTTACAAAGGCTTATATGATTTGCTTAATAACTTCAGAAGGGCTATATATATATATATATATACATATATATATATATATATATATATATATATATATATATATATATAATATATACTTTCAACACATATATAATTAATTATCACAGACATACAAACGCAATTTGGATCGCACAGTGACATACAAATTGATCATACCGGCCACGCCTTTCAGTCGCCAGTTGCTTGATTCATATGAACTGGGAGAACAAAATGGAAATGAAACGCACACGTATAGCGTTGCGCCTTTAAGCCTTGATTCGATGCTGATGTTCTTATTTGGTGTTTATTGAAGTAAAACGGCAACAGTTTACGAGATTTGTTTAGAAGGCACGTTCCTCACAGCAGGGATGCTCGAAGATTAGACACGCGTTGGTTTCGTGAAACCGCTGGTTTCTTTTTTTTGATCAATGACTGGTCCGTAAGACTGCGTTTAACACAGTTTGTTTAACCTTTCCTAGTTTATTCTCTTTCATCCCGTATCTTCTGTTTTTGTATTGAAATAGTCAACATTAACAACTTCCTACCTTCTTTTCTTCCTCCTTGTTTGTCTTATTCATTTATTCATTTTTTTACTCAGAAATTGAGAGTTGATATTTCTGGGACACAAAACGAAACTGCTCTCTTTCAATCATTTTAGAGAACCTACCATAAACATGGCTGATGGTAAGATTCTGAAGTGCGAATCATTGCGTCTTTTCGGGCTGAGCTTTTACGCTAGTATGAAATGGAAAAATTATATTGAATCAATTGCTAGGTCTGTTGCTAGTAATGTTGTTTTACTGTTTCTGATTAGGCAATTTTCTTTCCAGAATCGATCTTACATATTTATAATTCTACCATTCATTCATGCGGTGAGTATTGCTGTCACATCTGTTCTGGTGCTTCTGTTGTGTATTTGGAGATTCTTGATAAAATCCGATGTCATCGGTCGTGACCTATCATCTGGTTTTCAGTCACATTCTCACCGACTTAAAGTAGATCCCCTGTCCCTTTTCTATAAATATTTTCATGGTAATTGTTCTGATTAACTTTCGTCTTTGGTATCTCAATCGTTAAATCTTTTCTACTTAATTTACGTTCTTTTCTTATTTACTTTTTTCTTTTTTGCTTATTCTTTTACACACAGTAACCCGTTGTGTCTAAGTGGCTTTATTGCCCGGATTGGGGTGGAATAATAAAAAACAGTTTAAGGAAAGAAGACTGGGAAAAGTTACATGATATATTGAAGGAAGAAAGGGAAGAGAGAAACTGCGAGTAATTTACTTAATGATTTTGGAAGAAAAGATGAGAAAGCGGAGACGAAAATGGATGTTAAAGAGTCAAACGTTGCTTAGGCCAACAAAGAACAAGAGGTTGTGGGGAGCCATGATCGGTAACGTCATGAAGGGACGTGGTAAATAAAGGTAGTATTAGTGTTAGAAGAAAAGGATCTATCTATCTATCTATCTATCTATCTATCTATCTATCTATCTATCTATCTATCTATCTATCTATCTATCTATCTATCTATCTAAATGTATACCCTTATGCAGGAAAGAGAATGCAGCATATATATATACGTAAAATACATGGAGTAAGATGCATCTAAATGTTCACCAAAGAAAATGTATTTATGTATTGCAGAATAATAAAACAGAAATAACTAACGGAACTGAATGTTTTCGTAAGTTCTATAAATTCTGTATCTAAGACTTATAGCGTGTATTTTCTCCAAGAAAACACAAAGAAAATTATAAATGTTTCTATTCTAACTGGCAGTAATGTTTACGTTAATTACTGACAATTTCTTCTTGATTTTGAATTCAAGTTCTATAGTAAAATAATTGCCAACTATTTTCTATTTTAAATACGTGAGCAAAGCATACCTTCCCGTCAAAAACACTGGTTTTAATTCTTGATTTTTTTGTTTGATTGATTCTTTTTCTACTGCTTATCAGCCTTCTGCAAGTTATATAAAGCCAGAAAATAATTTTTGGATTGTATGTTTTTTTTTAAATATTAAGGATTCAGTGACCCAAGTCTTCCTAATTAATCCGAAGCTGTGGGAGAGTTGAGGTGGATTCCAACTAACAATTCCGAACCATTATCCATTACACCACCGGCTTATCCAAGCTTACAGTAGGTAGTATCCTCAAGGCATCACACATCTAGGTACTGACCAGGCTCAACGTTGCTTAACCGGTGATCGCACGGGAACTTATGTTTCAACCTGATGTGTTGTAATCCTATTACTGATTTGGAACGCAAACATAGCGATTAGAAGCCGTGAATTTTTGAAACACTTAAAAAACTTAACTTCGTACTTAATCTTATTTAATCATATTTCTCCTCATCACAGGAAATATTGTTCTTTCAGAAAAATGGCGAAATCAAAATGATATGAGATATTGACAATAGGCAACAGTTAGAAAAGAAGAAATGATGCAGCCTCTACGGTTGCAGTTTCGAGATCAGTCAACGATTATTATTTCATTTTACCATATCCTCAGTGATATATAAATGGGTACTGAAAATTTCTAGGCTGAGAGAAGTTTTAGAAATCATAACAAAGTGATTTTTTTATTGGAATCACTTCTTCGTCTGGCAGACATTTTCAAGAGCTCGTTGAATAAGGAGTGAACAACAAGTCTGTAGCCTACACGTAGTTATTAGTTAAATTTGCATCTGAAAAATTCCATCATCTAATGCTTGAACTATGTGATTAATATTAAATGTATTGTTAAAGATATAGGTTATATTGAAAAATATTTGTGCAAAATAATTTTTTTCCTTTATTGAACTGTAATTATTGATGAATCTACGCATATAAATGAATTAAAATAGTGATGTATCTATTATGTACATATCATGGGTTATGCTTATTTAATAATTGCCATGACTGTGTAAGACAGTTACAAATAATATAATAATGTCATTCAAATACTGCAATATCCACCAAGTATTTGTCATAATTCTATTTAAATATTTTAATGGTAATTAACATAAAATTAATAAAAGTAATGTCGATGACTTTACTTTTTAATGTTAAATATTAGTATCATTTTCACATTATTTCGGATATTTTGTTTGCAAACTTTTTGCAAGGTATCACAAAGTTAAGAATAATTAGCATGGTCATAGGTCTCTAGGATACTCAACACCTGACCATCTCCCGCCATATGTCTAGGCTGCATGTCAATGTTTTCGTCTTTTTGAATGACCTGTCAATTCTGTCGGTGACGTTGTCAGCCCATTTTCCACAGTCTGCCTATTCGTCTTTTTTATAAAGTCATAGGATGGCAGGGAAACCATTGTTGGATTTTGTGGCGTGTCCATACCATTTCATTGACGGTGGTTATAAAGTTTACAAATTGTGCTACATTTTGGATGATGATATCTTTCACTGTGTCATTTGTGATGCGATTTACGTAGGAGATGATTAGGATACTTCTGGAATATTTTATTTCTAATTATTGGATTATTTGCTGTAATTCTGCTGCTAATATCCAAGTTTATCAGACGTACACAATGACTGAGAAAACGAATACAATCAAAAGTCTGATTTTTTTTATTTCAATTAGATGAGTTCTTGGGCAAGATAACCTGACGGAGCCCAAGCCTCTCCAGGACGATTTGAATTCAGAGTTTCCTTCTCTAAGACCGGTTGCCATCCTAGTCTGTTCTGCTATTTTACACAGAGCAGGGGGAGATTCATACCTTTCCCAATGGTATTAGCACGTAAGTGAGGTAATGGATCCGACTGAAATTCGAACTCGGCTCTCCGATTTCTCAATCTGAGCCGTTATCCATTACTCACTGTTGATTTTGTACATGGAGAAATTTATTGTAAGTTTATATATTACCAAATCTGGTTTTATGTTTATTTTTTTATAATTTTTCTGGGTTGCTTTTCTTTCGGAAATGTTACAATTCACTGTCACTAAATGATATAATCATTGACTTGATTTTTACAGCTTATCAACCATTTATGGAAAACCAAGATATATTTTGTATTGTAAGAATAATCCTTATTTTGCGACTGAATATAATTTTTTTTATTTTGAGAATAACAAGGATCTTTCCAGGTACAAGTTCTACTAATTAATACATAGATGGACTCATAACTCTCCGAAATGTATTTACGCGTAAGTGAATGTAACGGAATCCGACCTGGAATTCGAACTCGCCTCTCCAATTCTCTCATTCTGAGTAGATATTCATTACACCACGTGTATAAACGTCAAAATATGTCGTTGAATATACATCAAAGCAACACAAAACGAAGTTGTCCTTATGTGTTAGGAGAACAAGTAGTCATAGTAGAACATAGTATTATTTTAAGTCAATAATCAAACAGATGGACACTAATTACATAGTGAATAACAACTGCATGTGCTTTGAGACATAAATGGCTGTATATCTGTCGCCCGAGCCGGAGTTTGGTGTTCAAATTCAAGTAAAATGCTAGAAATTGGATCCCGATTTTTACTGTATGCATATTCTTATCACTTGAAATAGGATAATTACGATCTTCCTACATAAAGCTTAGTAAATAAAAAAGAAAGGTCATTTTTTTAACCTTTTCCTGATGGTAAAACTGAATTTACTAGTCTGGTTCTTCACAAAATGCCGGTAGCAATGTGTTAAATAACAGGGTGGTTTACGTCTTCTAGGCTTTTGTTGGTTGATTGGTTGTTTGATTTGCTAACGGTTTATCAAATCCTTATAGGTCATTTAATGGCGAAATTTAATTTTCTTGAGAGCTTTGAGGTAATAAAAAGATGTTATTCTGCTTTGACAAATGAAAACATGGTAGATGATACTCAGCTTTTGTGCATATATATGTTTGCGTGGACATAATTCCTAGAGCCAGTGATATGTGTGTTTTATGTTATACTTTTGTTGAAGTTATATTTTGGAATACAGTTTTGTTTTTTAAAGGAATTGTAGGATATTACATGGCTTAATATCATGAAAGAGTCCATTTTTGTTGATTTTGTTTAGCGGTATATCAGTCACTATGGGTTATTTAATGCCAAAATCTAAATAATCTGAATGCAATTTTACGGCTTCGCCAAAATATACTTTGAATGTAATTGTATGCTTTCAACTATACATAAAATGTATTACTGGTCATTTTGATATAATTATTGCTGGTCTTTAATATATAAAATGCATTGCTGGTATTTTTACTATTAAAATGTATTTTTATGCTTTCGTAATGTGTTTGTTTTGGGGGAGCAGCATTTGCCTAAGCTGGGAGCCTAACAGGTACTACCGACCCTTAACTGAGCTGGTGACAACAGCAATTAAAAGGTTGTTCCAAGCTCCTCAAAACCTCATATCTCCCTATCAAAGATATTGCAGACGGATGTATTATATCGTGATGCCCAGGACTTCTAGACTTTGGTGGTAGTTTTGGTATGTACAAGATAACGGAATGCTACTTCACTATCAAGAAACTGTGGAAATTTAAGGATAATAAAGAGAATGAATTTGTGGTGAGCTATGATCACCTACGATTGAAGGGATATGGCATTTAAAAATGAAAGAGGTATCTTAAATTTTTAATAAACAATATTTAATTTCAAGTTTTATTATGGATCATTAATCATGTCGTAGTTTGACAATTATCTCCGCGAAACCTCGATGAGATAATATAATGGAGATCAGTCAGTTATGGGCCATGCGTGATACACTCTTAGGCGATCATGTATCGAAAGATACATGACTGACGAGGCATATTTTTTCCCGCAGTACGTGGGGAACATTTAAATCGGTATATAATTAAAAAAAAAATATTACTGCTCTGTGTCATGATATCGAGAACTATAACTGCAAAGATTGCTAACGGTAAAACTGATATCTTTTACATATACCCTGACTGACATTTTTTTAGAGGAACCGAATCTTTGTTATTGCAATATACATGATATATCGATATGAAAATTAAACGACCTCGTAACAAAATCGTGATAATGTTAAAGCAACATTCGGTACAAGTAGCGAAGCATCTTTCTGTGGAGATGCCACAAGATGTGCAGCCAAGAGAGATAGAGTAAGGACAATGATAAATAGCACTTTTGATATTTGTAATTAAGTGCACTTGGAAGTGACACTTACTCTGTCGGAGTGATCGGCACTGGAAGGAGATCATTGTCAACGCGAACTAAGGACGGACCAAACGATAAGTGATGTAATTACTTATGGGTTAAACGGTAGGAAGGACACTGGTCAGTTTAATGAAACAGCAAGCCCCTCTTTGTACTGGTAGCTACATTGCGTTTCTGAGCGATCATCGAAGTTAAGCAACGTCGAGACTAGTCAGTGCCTTGATGGGTGACTGCTTGGGAATATCAGGTAAGCTGGGATTTTCGGGTGGTGTAATGGATAACGGCTCGGTATTGGAACCCGGAGAGTTACAATTCAAGTCAAATTTGTTATATTCACTTACGCGAAAATACTCTTGGAAAAGGTATGGATCCACCTCTTCTTCCCCCAGCTATAGGATAAATACTAAGACTTCTATCACTAAAACCGTAATTATCTAAAAAAACAAAACATTTTTACAATCTAAAACTATTTTCTGGCTTTAAATAACCTGAAAAGAGGTTGATAAGTCATAAAAAATGAATCAACCGATAAATCAAGCTACAGTGTAATCGTATCGTTTGGAACCAATATTAAAAGGCCTACGGCTATATCACGTTGAAACACCAGTTCTTCTACTACTGGGTGCCGTAAGCTTGGATAGGCGGTGGTGTAATGTATAACGGCGTGAAATTGGAAAGCGAAGAACTGAGTTCCAATTCCAGTCGTGTTCGTTATATTAACTTCCGCGCAAATACTCTTGGAAAAAATATATATCCATTTCTCTCTCCTGCTATGGGTTAATTAGTAGGACTTGTATCAGTAAAATCATTCTTATCTCTTAAAAATTCTTACAATTTAAAAATACTTTTAACTTTTTAACTTTAAATAACCCCTAAAAGGTTGGTAAGCCGTAAAAAACAAATCAATGTTAAAAGATGTGTGGACTGGCGTTTTTAACTCATTGGCTAACTGATGAATCATGCGAGTTTGTTTAATCTACCAGATTTTGTTGACAGAAATGCTGCGTAGAATGCATATTTTTTCATTTATACGCCTCTTTTCTTTATCATGGTCCTCCACAACGTCCTATAATTTGTAGCATTTATCAATGTTTTTCCTTTTCCCTCGCGCTCTATATTCGTCCATCCATGTACACACGATCGTTAGGTAGGTTATTCTCCGTTTCACCTTTGCTTCCGGTATCTCCTGTGAGTGTCAAGTTTTTAGAAACATCTTTTCGAATTATGCGCCCTAGAAAATTCAGTTGTCGCTTTCTGATTTTAAGTGTAAGGGTGATTTTTTGTTTTCATATTTTCAAAAATTCCTTGTTGCTCACACGACCCGTCCATAGTATTCTCAGTATCCTTCTGTAGAAGCATATCTGTGTCGCCTCATGTCTCTACTTTATCTCTGAGGAAATTGTTTGTACTTCACTTTTATTATTTATATGATTTACATTGTTCGGACTGTTGTCCTCATATTTATTGTCATATTCATGACGTTTCGGCCTTCTTCAGGTGATTTCGAACTGAACCCTTTATTTCGTCAACCGGGGTAGATTGTTCTAGTTCCACGTGTCATTCCTCTTCCGGATATCTCAGTTTTCTCCCTTTAATTAAACTCCTTAAAGTTTTTGTTCGCCACTGCAATAACCAGGTATTGAACTCGCAACTCTTTGGGCGAAGTCTTTGGATCGCACAACGACCAAAACGTCGTGAATATGACAACAAAGATGAGGACAACTGTCCGAACAATGTAAATAATGTAAATAATTACACTACCTCATCTCAGAAATATAGACAGATATTCACTTTCATATAGGAGATTAGATATTATACAGGGTGACCCCCAAAAAACGGGAATTTTTGAAGTGCGTATTGCCAGACATGAGCAAGTGGCAACACTGCGAGACAGTGACCTTGAGCAAGTAAACATTTCGCCATTTTAGTAACGAGAATGAAATTCACAGTATCCCAGCTGAGATGTTGCAGCAGTCAATGAGGAATCTCAACAGCAGATTTCAAGAATGCATTCGTACAGGAGGACGCCATCTACAGGACGTCATTTTTAAAAAATGAAAATTCCATCATTGTTTCTTAAATGGCATGTTTTAAGGTTTCAATTACTATGATTTAAATATTTTTCTTCGATCATTCTTGGTTTTCTTGGATTGTTAAAAAGTTCCCGTTTTTTTGGGCTCACCCTATATAACAGTTCAGCACTGTTCTTTGTCTGTCGAGGCATTTTACTATGCTTTGATATGCTCTGTATTTCTAAGACCCTCAACATATGGAATCCATTTTAAGTCACTACGATAAACTTTTTTTCATTTAATTTCATAGTATTTACGCTACCGGTACGAAACTTTTTGTGATAAACAGCAACAACAATAAAATTTATAAACAAAATGTGATAAATAAGCTAATAAAATAGTTAATGTGCAATTATGCAAAACGTTTAGTTTATATCTTTATATGTGATATTTGTTTTCATATTAATTCTAACACGAAATGGAACTATTACCTATTCTAATTATAAATACGAAAACCGTTTCATACTTACGTCATCTTATCTTATTGACGCGTGTCAAGGCTTGGAATTTTCTGGACAGTCAGGTTGTTATGGTGATTTTATAAGCGTGGCTTATATATGGCGCAAGGCGAAAAGGATGGGACATCCAGTTATCAAACTCACTACTCAGTCGTAATTGTTCTAGCGAAAGGTACAAGTTTGCTAACCCTTACACCACATCGGTGTACCCTCAGTCAGATTGCTATGACAGTAATATGCAATATTATTGGATCTGACATATCATGTCGGCTTCAGTCACTTTCTCACCGCTGTATTGTAGCTTCCCTGTACCTTTTCTATAAATACTTTCATGCTAATTGTTTTAAAATGTTTTTAAATGTTTTCCTCTATCGTACCTAGAATTTAAGCGCAGTACTGGATTGGCAATAAGGTCTCATCATTTTACAGTTGAAATGGGTTGATGTAACCGTAAGTTGTATGCTAACAATTACTTTACCGCATTTCTTCTATCTGTTATGGAACTCTCTTCTTGCTTCTTGCATCCTTGTCAACGTTGATCTTCAAAATTTTAAATGTTATGTCAATCGTTATCTTATATTTTCTTAAATCGTGTTCTTTTATTATTATCTCTCCTTAATGGTATATTTTTCTCATATTCCCTAACATTCAGTAACAACTTGCGTTTTAGAGGCTTTATTACCATGCTCGGGTTGAACTGATTAAAAAAATAGAAGGAAAATATGACACCGAAATTTGAAGGTGTTTTTGAGTAGCGAAAGATGCCTTCCAAAATCTAAGCAAGGTATTAAAAAAAATAAAAGAAATCACTGGAAAGAAATGATGCTGGAATACTATGTAATATCAATCCTCTTATCCTGGGCAATCTACTCACAGATAAAAAAGATGCTTGTGGTGTTAACAACGGATGCTGAGAATATGATAGGCTGAACATATGATCAAGGAGGCAGTTTAAAGAGAATAAGAACTGAAAGGACATTTATAATTACAATAAGAAAGTGTCATTTAATATTTCTGGGAAACAAAAATGAGGAGAGAGGGATTAGAGAATTTAACACTCACTAGATATATTGAAGGCAAGCAAAGAAGGTGGAAACAATAAGTAGCCTGACGAGTTTGCATGAAGGGATGACAGGAAAGGGACAAAGATTGATAGTAAAGAGTAAAACAATTGCATCTAGCAACAAAAGAAGTTATGGAAGTAAATATATCAGATGTCGTGATTGGCTTGGTTTCATAAAAAGAAATAAGGTAATAATGAGAAAGTGATCAGGGATACGCTTTCCAGTCTTTTATTTTTCTAGAAATATAATATGCTAACCACTGAGGATCGTGAATGACGCTTGTTGAGTTTGTTTCATGCCTTTCTGAAAGACATTCTTGTGAAAGTTCTAAATCTGTTTCAACCAGAAAGTTAACTCGATCAGCCAAATGCATCGTCAGTGCCTAAAGTTCTAAGGCTACCTCCAAATTCATATTGTATTTTGAGAAAAAATGTGAATTAGTGAATACCTAAGTTACCAATTTTCCTGTAATTCTTGCTGGGTAGGAAAAATACAGCCAGTTCTCATATAATGTCAAATCCTACCACATCTGTCAGGATGAAGGCCAATCTTGATCGGTTGTTTTATTTTTTTATCGGCTTGTCAACATTTTACAGGTTATTTAAAGACAGAAGATATTTTTAGATTGTAAATTTTTGTTGTTGAGATAATGATGTATTGATAAACCTCCTACTAAATAATCCATAGCTGACGGGAAGGGGTTAATTTATACCTCTCCCAAGAGTTTTTCCGCGTACGTGAATATAACAAAACTGGTATTGGAACCTGGTTATACAATTTCCAATTCGGAGCCGTTATCCATTACCACACACCATCTAAGTACTGACCAGGCTCGATGTTGCCCAATTTAGGGGATCGGACGAGAACTAGTGTTAGGATGAAGGGCAAGGCGTATAAAAGTTCGATACTGGAATGAAGAGGTTATATCGCAGAAGACAACAGTTTCAGCTTAAATTACCAAACGTTTCTTTGTAACAAACTCAATCGGTCAATAGAGACAAGCGGCAATACCTGCATTGTAACACATTTTAATTATTAATTCCGGTCAATAAAAATATATATCCATATGAAAATAATTAATTTATTTATCTAATGAGGAGCAGATAAATAACTGCTTCATTCTTTACAATAATAACGCTATTGTTAACCCTTTCCTTGTCCAGGGAATTTTCGTGTGTACTATCCAAACGATCATGCTTGTTTTCAGATTTATATCTATACCAAGCATATACATATCTCAGCTTATTTGGCAAATAGAATGTACTATAGTGTTTCACATAATAAACACATACAAACCAAAAACACATACATACAAAGTTATAAACACATACATACAAAGTTATTTACACTACGCTTTTTTATTATGTGAACTACTATTCTACTACATTCTATTTGCCAAGCTAGTTGAGTTGCTTTGCAGTAGTTATAAATCTGAAAAAGGCAAGCGTTCTATGGTCATATGCATAGAATATTAGATTAGGCATTTCCTTAGATATCCTGCTCAACAGAAGACTCTTTTCTAAGCGCCTTTACTTTTACCACTCTTTAAAAATCATGGCTCTTGTGCACCACATATGATGCATGGATGTGGAAATCACATGTACTGTGCATCACATATGATGCATGGATGTGGAAATCACATGTACTGTGCACCACATATGATGCATGGATGTGCAAATCACATGTACTGTGCACCACATATGATGCATGGATGTGGAAATCACATCTACTGTGCATCACATATGATGCATCGATGTGGAAATCACATGTACTGTGCATCACATATGATGCGCAGGGCAGGCAAAGGGTAAAATTAAACATTTTCTACGCAGGAAACATTCGGCATTCATTGGCTGAGCAGTTAGCATTGCTTAAAATTTATAAAATTTTATTTTTTATTTTTTTTTTATTAGAACAGTTCCTCAGGTAATGAAACTAATCAAGTTCGCTCACTTCGATAGATCGTTCTAATTCTAATGGACGTTTCCTTCCAACTCTTGTTTTTGTATTAACACCTTGATTATATTATTTTTCCTTCTACATTGCTGTTGTTGGTCCTGTTGGAAGTGTACAAATGATCTGGGTTTCGCTATTTGATAAAGATCTTTATTTGGGAATTTATAGAGCTAATCTATAGAGTCTGATGGAGGATCATCTTTAAGATTTATAGAATTTAGTCATTTTAGGAGTGTTGACCAACTGGGGTCAACCCTAATACAGTCTCGAAGTAGAAATTGGTTGCGTTTATCTGAATGCCACTAAGAATCTTATAAGCATTAATAACCTGGAGTCATGAGAGAATTTTCATGTTTCACTAATCAATGATGTACATTAGCAGCGGTAAATAAAGGACGTTTATTTATTTATGTTGGGCAAAGTAACAACTTATGCACGGCTACATAAACATTTTTTGATTCTTCATTAACATGAAAGGTGCATTGCAGGTGACAATGAGTTCACGCAAAGAATGAGTCTGTATTTCTCACAGGTGAACAACTTTGGAAGGAATATTTTCCGATGGCGAAAACGATAAGTTACATACTGATATAAATCCTAATCTAATTTCCTCATTATAGTCACTGTTTAATTTTTTCATTGATTTAATGTTATTTAAATATCAAAGACTATGCTAAAGATTATAGAAAATTTTATAATCATTATTTAAATACGCTGACTTTCATAAAAACAAAAAATGTTACTTACAAGATTCAAGTAATTCCATTTACAAAAATGTATTGTTGGTAATTTTTTTACTATGAAAATATATTGCTGGTATTTTTACTATCAAAATGTATTTTTATACTTTCATAGTGTTTTGATTCATGTTTGGGTGTTAACTATTTGCCAATAAATGGGAAAATAATTAAGAGGTGATTCTACGCTCCTGAAAACCTCCAGATCAGAAACCTCCTGCCGGATGTAGTTTATCATCATACTCAGGATGGACGGCACAAGATAAAATAGTATCAAAGAGGAGAAGCAAGATTATATTGTTCATATATTCCAAGTTGCAATGGCCTGCCTGTCTTGAAAGTCAACATTCCAAATCTTGGCCGTTTACTTAGGTTCGTATACATTGTTTTGATTATGCAACTATATCAATCGAAAGGCACTTTCACCTGTGACTTATCATCGTTTGACTATAAAATGATTCTCTGAACCCTGAATGGGCATGTCGTCGATTGATTAGAACTCTTAGCGTACCGTTTATGAGACCCGTGTTAGAATGTCACCAGTGTCGATTTATCAGGGATATTTGGTAATATCGGCCTCAGAAGACGATTCCAGCGCGGGGTCCCTCTTAATCAAAATTAATTCGAACATTAACAGCGAAATTGGGCAGGTGAAACGTTTAGCAGACCGTCGGGGATTCTACGAGCACGAAGTCATAATTAATCGCGAGTGACTGGTTTTACTCAAAATGTTGATCACATTAGATTATATACTATCTCGCGAAAACTGTAAGTAAGTTTCACTCAGAATCGTTGCGCTTTATAGGTGGCCTTGTGGGTGGTGAATAAATGCAAATGTGACAGAGCAGGCGTCTACAACAGGAACTCTCTTACCAGCTTAGTAGATTATCAGATTAGATTAGACGGCGAAAGAGGCTACCAAAACTTGATCTGTGCACAGATAATCGAATAAAGAAGAAAAATATAGATTTGAGAACATTTTAAAAATGTTTTGTGTTTGAATCTTTTCCATTCTGCCCATGTACAACGAAAGAGAAGTGATAAGATGAATTGATCTATCAGGATATTAGCATCAGATGACAGGGTAGTACACGGATCAATTAAAATGAAACGTTGATATCTCTTTTGACAAGCAGAGCCGCCTTAGACTAATTTGATCTTGTCGTTCTTGTGACAGGTCATCAACAGAAACGAGAAAAGGTGATTTGTCCTTCTATCAAATTTTAGAATGCGTCAAGTTAATGCCCCACTTGTACGCCATTTGCATGACTTTAAATGATACATCCTGATATATATATATATATATATATATATATATATATATATATATATATATATATATATATATATATATATATATATATGTGTGTGTATGTATGTATATGTCTGAGATGAGGTATTGAAACTATTATTTATATTGTTCGGACTGTTGTCTTCTTCTTTGTTGTCATATTGAGCGGCAAGAAAATGAGAAACAGGCCACCCCCTTAAGATAAGACTGTAGGAACACCATAAAGCCATAACAAGAGGGGAAATAGAAAAATCAAGCATAGCTGACCATATTTAGAGGGAAAGGAATGAGGTTGAAATAATAGACAGGGAACATTACTAGAAAATATGTAAACCTAAGGGAACAGTGCATATGCTCAGCTCCCCAAATTTTCTAAGCCAGCCAAGCGTAGACATGAATACAGTATGGGAACCAGTAATACGGAGTGCGAGCAATAAGCAATAATAACAATTATTAGCTCTGGTAAAAAATGTTTACTAAGGCATTAGGTTTATAAGTCTCCAAAATTGAAAGACTGACGAGATATGGCCAAGTAGATAAAAAAAACATTGGTTGAAGTAATCTAGTGACTTGACCGAGAGAGTTATGAGTTCAATACCTGGACACAGCAGAGGTGAACAAAAACTTGGGGAGTTGAGTTACTAAACTAAAACTGAGATATCCAGAAGAGTTATGGCACGTGGGACTGAGAACAGTCTCCTGCCGTAGACTATATAAAGGCTTACGTTCTAAATTTCAATCACCCGAAGAAGGCCGGAGCGTACAGAGGCCGAAACGTCGTGAATATGCCAACAAAGATGACAACAGTTCGAATAATGTAAATATATACATATAGTATCATAAATAAAAAAACGTCATTTTTTTATCGGTTTCAAAACCGGACATCAATTTTTATATATGAGCAGACGCTACAGCATGGAAATACTGCCGTAAAAATGAATATATCACCGTGAAAAAGTGAGTCGAAAAAATATTTCATTTTATATATTAACTACATTTCTCAAGCAATTGTAATTACCTAAATTTAATGGCAAGTAACTATAAATAGATTATGTAGTTTATATAAAGACATATTGTTCTACAGTATTTAGCACGACAATCGCATTCCTTAGTAAAGAACTCTCTTCCATTTTATAATTTTCTTTCTTTCCACAAAGAACAACAACCAGAATTTGAAAGCTGAGCAAAAACACTGTTGTCAATGTTTGTCAATATCAGTAGAAAAACGGAAATATTGCAAGTGTCCAGAATCGACCCGGTCGATCAGGCAAGCTGACACCATTCGTTTGATCAGGAAATTGATTGATGAACACCCGAAAACACCGACTGAGATTTATGTTGCTGATGAAGTCAAAAAGGTGGGTGCTGCGAATGTTTTTCCGACAACGGCCAGCTTACAAGGACGGCTTACTGAAATTTATACAGTTATAAGTCACTATTTTGGTCAGATGAAACAATACCTGTTTGTGATTGATAGCGTCCAACATGTTTGGCGTCGTCATACTGAGGTTTAGAAGTAAAAGTATTTAGTATCAAGAGTTAAGATTGGTAATGAACACGTCATCGTTTGGGTATGCCTAAACTCCATTTATGCTAATGAGACGGATTTTCTTTCAGTCAGTTATGTGCCATGCGTGATACACGCTTAGGCGATCACGTATCTTTCGATAAATGACTGATGATGTAGATTTTACCCGCAGCAGGTTGCCATTTCTTTCTGCGGTAGACCAAGGCTATTAGACCTCGGTCTGTCCTGCTATTTACCCATAGCTGGAAGGAGAAGAAGAGGCGTTATACCTTTCACAAGGGTATTAGCATGTAAGTGAATGTAATGGAGAATTGAAAGAAAACCTGGTGTCTCCATTCAATATTTTTGTGACAAAATAGTGTGTTTCAGCGTGATGATTATGAAACATGATACATTTTTACTGAAACTAAAAGTGAATGCACAATGACCATCCAAAAATCAAACCTACATGGTAATTTAGCCGTTTTCTTGTAAGGAAACATTCGGCATTCATTAACCGAGCAGCCAGTTCAACTGTCGGTTGAAATTTATAAAATCTTTATATTAAAACACGTTTTTCAGGAAAATAAATTTTCATGTCTACTATTATATCTCTTTCCACTACTGATGGGGGTTTCCTTCCTAGACTTTTGTTTGAAGTAATGTGGGACGTCAACATCTTGATTATGTCATTATTTTCCCTTCGAGAAACATTTACTATCAATTTTAGTTGTTGTTGCTGTTGAAAGTCCTCAATTGATTTGGTTTCAAATAATCAGTTTCAGTTCCTTTTTTGTTATTCAGTTGATCCTCGTTAAAAGTTTCATTCACTCGAAATAATTTTTAACCATGTATTTGAAAAAGAGGTTGTATACAACTGACCATTTGTATATTTCTGAATGATTTCAACGTCAACATCGATATAAAAGTCTCGATCTGAAGAGACTATTTAAGAACATGACTCGCGTTTTTAGATTAATATTTCGGCTTTGTAGCAGTTTTCGGTGTTGGGTGAAACTACATCCAACGCATCGAACTATTCTCTATCCAATTTCCTCATTCCAGATACTAATTATTATAACTGATTCATACGCCGAATTATTTGAGTTCTTAAGTATTTACTAATTTCATATCCTGATTTTTTTATAACTTTAGGGTCGACAACATCAATGTCTTTATTTCAATTCCAGATCATAGTTTCTGTCTTAGAAAGGTTTATTTTGAGTTGTAATTCTTGGAAAATCTGATAGCGATTATTGATTATTGTAATTCTTGGAAAATATTATAGAAATTATTGATTTATTTTGTCCCAATTCTTGTTCTTATCCCAATTGTGTCATCAGCATAGTGCTGTGTCGTTAAAAAC
>OZ038475.1:62359098-62451598 GCA_964036315.1 Acanthosepion esculentum | reverse complement strand
GAAGACAAAAAATTTCTAAGAATAATTAAGTCTATTATTGCGAGGTAATAAAACTTATGTGACACAGGCAAAGAGAGGAGGAGAAGAAGAAGTAGAATTTAACCGAATCACTACAGGCTTATTTCTTTTCGTCGTTGAGACTTGGATGACCAAAGCTTTTAAAGAGTCGACTATGAAGGAGTGGCCAGTAGTGAAATACTCATTTTTGGCATTGTGAAATTGAACGCTGCGAGAAACGAACACTGATTCCCCGACTATTTGTTTATGATCCCGTATATATGCGTTCACCTCCATGCCATACTGTTTCAATTTCACTTTTCCTGGCAGACATTATTCATTGGCAAAACCAAGAACTGTTGAATGTTTGGGTCAATGGACCACTGTTAACATTTCAGACGGTGTTCGATTTAAAATGAGTGCCAATGAATGTACTTTTATATACGAATTTCATTTAAACAGGTTGATATATATATCTATATCTATATCTATCTATCAATCTATCTATCTATATATATATATATATTGGCATCATGTTTTCATTAAGACATTTCTGATTAAATACTTAATTTAGACAAATTTTGTCGATGTATTTTTAATATGATCCTCTCATATTCACGGGGAAGCTTCTTTGTATTTTCATTAAAAGAAGAAAGAAAGTTACCATACCCAACTGGAATAAATGAATATGCATCAATGTGGTAACGTTCTTTCTTCCTTTAATAATACTAATATATATATATATATATATATATATATATATATATATATATATATATATATATATATATATATATATATATATATATATATATATGTATGTATACCCCTACAATTTGAAAAAAATTAAGAAATATTCTGTTCGAAAACACACACACATATATATATGTATGTCTGTGTATGTATATATATATATATATATATATATATATATATATATATATATATATATATATATATATATATATTAATGTTCATATACATATGATGGGCACTCCCGTTGATTCCGACAAACTTTATATGTTTGTGTCGTACGTCCACATATTGTGCCACAGCGTGGATCCCGGGACATAGCAACAGGAACGTTTGCTGACATTTCCTGATGCTTTTCGTCGTTGTTCTTCCTCTCTTAGCCGGATATCTGTTACCCCTCTGTCACAAGTATCTCTAGTTAACTCTGTCTTAGTCTGAGGCACATTGACAGTTGAGAGCTTACTCTTTAGCTTGTATTTATGCCTGAACCACGACCGTCCGACAGTTCTTTGCTCACTGTCAAGTTGGCTATACATGAGGACCTTAGGTATTCTGTCGTCACCCATACTTGCAACATAACCAGCCCAGCAAAGTTGTGACAGCATCAGGAATGTCTCAATTTTACCAGTGTTGCAGGAAATTCGACGTTGCTCACCCTATCATCCAAATATACATGTTTCATTAATGATGACTAACAAAGTACTGCGATAAAAGTATCCAATTCTTCTTGCTTTCGTACAAGTTTTCTCTTTTCAGGGTATAATGTGTGTAAATACTCTCCAAATATTCTCTATATCTGAGGGATTTCGGTTATTCTGTTAGCTGTTATCATGGAAGTTTTTTTTCCGTTAATTCTTAACTGAATATGTACATTTTTATATATGTGCATCTATAGGGATTGGAATGTTTTGTTTTCAAACTCAGTCATACTACATATTGAAAATTGCTAATAGAATAGCCGAAAGCACGCTGATATATAAATATTATCTGGAGTTATTAAGCAAATAATATAAATATTAAAAATATCAAATTTTATACAGTTAATTTAGATGTCAAAACAAAATCTGAGTTAAAATTTTTATTCTATTGAAGTTATTTGATATATTCTAGAAAACCTCCGTTTGAAGTTATTAGGAAAAACCAAATAATCATATTTTAGTTCAATGGAAAGGTAATAAAATAAAAATTGATCAACACCTATAATATGAGAAATAACAAGCGCATATTATAAGACTTTGAATCCGTTACATTTTAATACAGTGATCCGTCTTCTCAATAACAGCCTGTAATCTATTATCCATTGATTTTGTTAATTTTGTTTACTTCAGAACGTTCAGTTACCAACTTTGTAGTTTTAATTGATTTCCATATGTATGTTTCGCTGTTATATTGCTTGCCAACTTCATATAATTTCATATTCACAAATGACAATAGATTTTCGATCGAATTCAAATCAGGACTTCACGGTGGACATTACATTATCTTCTCTCCTGTAAATTTTTTATGCTTAAAGAAATCCCGGATAAACTTAAATACATGAGAAGGAGCATTGTCATGCATAAATACACACCTCACTTTGTAACTGCGAGACTGAGACTTGTACCATACAAAGGAAATCTTGTTCATAAAATCGCAATATTTAGTACTATTCAGTTTAACTGCTTTATCGACTGTGAATGGTCCTATAATGGTTTGATCGAAAATTCCAGCCCGTATAAAAACAAGATAACCTCCTTGTTACCTTCTAACCACAGGCACGTATGAATTTGATACAATCCATCCTTCGGCCCATTCATCAGCTGCATTACATGTCACTCGGGGTTCGTCTGTGAAAATTACCTTAGAAAAGTCAATTTTCATGTATTTCCTGGCCTTATTTTGAAGCTTTAAAATATTTGCTTTAGTGAAAGGAGATTACCTACCATATTACTTTACAGAATCTATTTCACAAAGTATTTTACACCGTTTGTCCTTCTTGGCTCACTCAGTTCCAGTCTTTTCAAAGATCTGACCGCTTTAGTTTACATTAATCTCAAGGAATCATGTTCTTAAAGCCCTTTCCTTTGCTTCGTTTTAACTTAGCTATATTTTCAATAGTCTTCTTTATCGTTTGATGATCTCTACAAAGCTTCTTTGATATCTCCTATGTAGACATTCTTTTACTAAATAACTTCGTTATTTTCTGTTTTTCAGCAGTTGTTATACACTTCCCTTGAACCATGGTTCAACGTATATTAGAGACAAAAAAACCTTTTTTAGGTTTCAGAGGTTTTAAGCCAATATTAATTTAATCTGCATTCTAAATTCAGTCAGTTCATTTTCGTAAATTCCAAATATCTCAAAAACTAACTATTAAATAAATAGATAAAAATAAATAAATAAGTAAGATAATCTGATCCAGAACAATAAATTAGTAAATAAATTAAGTAAATATCAAAGACTTATCAAACTACGAATGCACACATAGACACAAGTAAACGTAATAATAATAATAATAAAAAAACTAAAGACGTAATCAATAATAAATAATGACAAAATAGTTATCAAACATTATAAAATAGCCACAAAGCTACATTCGGATCCACAATTATTTCCACTCAATATCCTTTTAAATAAGTCGAAACATAACCGTTATTGCACATTCAAATAACCGTTAGATAAAATAGAGCAAATCATAATGCAGCACTGACCAGCATATATAAATAATCGAGCAAAAACACAACGCATATTGCCTGACGATTGCTTTTAAGCATGAAAAAACTGTCACCGCTGGATATTACTCTATCCCTAATATTGAGCATTTTAATCCATAAAAAAATCATAATTAAAACTATAATTTTATCACACACACACACAAACACACACACACACACACACACACATATATATATATATATATATATATATATATATGTATGTATATATATATATATATATATATATATATATATATGTGTGTGTATATATATATAAAAAGAGAGAGAGAACGAGAGACATAGGCAGTAGGGACACAAAATCAATGCTGCATGGTGAGTGTCAATTGCACAAACTGACAATCACCAAGCAGTTTTGATTTCTATCTCTTTGCAACTTATATCTTGGGCAACACGTTGAAGCCTCTGTACAATGATGACGTAGAGTTCTGTTTAAATATACAAATACCATTGTAGGAAACTGTTGCGTGGAAGGGTGTGTCTGGTTTTCAATGATGTTGATGTACGTCGTACACAACAAATTACATACCACATAAATGAAAGGACGCAGAAGAACATTCACAAAAACCTCAAACTGATATCACAAATCTATCTCTCCCCATGGTACATCACCTTCCCACCATAACGCCAAACACATACGCTGCTTTACACTTTATTAAAGGAAGAGGAAGACTCATTGGCTCATTTCCGACAACCGTACCCTCAATGAAGACATTTTCGCTAAATGACTTCTGTTAGCATGCGGCTGGCTTGCTAGGAAGCCCAGACGCAACAAGGTTCGATGTCCTGCGAGTTGCCATATATTCCTTCCTTTGATGAAATCTATCTATAACTGGTATCACAGTTGCATTTATGATGGTTCATATTTGGCGAAAAAACCTTTATCACTTCCAACGATAAAGCATGGCTGCCCAAATTATTATTAGCGGTTGAAGATGTTTATCACCTTGTACTGCAATATATACTTACCAAACGCAATTGAACTTGGGAATATTACAAACCGTGCCCTAATTAACATCTATTCTGTCATTAACAATTTTCTCTTCAAGTCTTTCTTCTTGTCCATAATTTCGGCATTGAACACTTTAAAATATACTCGGACCTGGCTTGCTTGATGTTATGCCTCTCTGACATGCGCATTACAAGTCACATTGTGCTGATCCTATTGTGTTAGCTAATATATTCATTGTGACCTCGAAATCTGAAGCAATTTGAACAGAGTTCGTAGAAAAGAATTTGTGCCGCAATATTTTTGATTGATTAATTTGCTTTTTACATTTTATCAAACTTGTTGCAAATTATTTAACGCCAGAAGATAATTTTAGATTGTAAGAAATGTTTGGAGATAATAATTATTAACTGACACAAGACCTACTAATTGACTCATACCTTGTGGAGAAGAAGTAGATTCATATATTTCCCAACGTTGTTTGCGCTTAAGCGTATATTATGAATCCGGCTGGAATTGGAACAATTTCTAATTCCGAGCCGGTATTAATTAGAGCACCCGCACATCGTACAGCACATGATATACTCAAGCGGTCCCCTATCTAGGAACTAATCAGGCTTGACATTGCTTAACTTTGGTGATTGTATGAGAACCGGTGTTTCAACGTGATATGGCCGTAAGTTTTACGAGCAACATTATTTGTCAGATCGCTGATTATGAATATTGTGGAAACAAGTTTTGGATAAAATTACCTGAGTGTCATTTTCCTGGAACTGTTATCTCGTAAAATTGAGCTAGGTATTGTTCCCAGAGAGTACTTTCATGTCTCCATATGTGTGCGTTTGTATATTAACAAAGTAATCCAGGAGTCAGAAAACTGCTTTATAATTTAATATCTTTCTTATATTTTCTTTCCATGCATAATCAGAAACTGACTATACTTTGAAAAATATATAACGTTACAGAACAATGCAAAAATCTTCGACCACATTAAGCAATTGTAAATTTTGAAACTTTGCCGACAATCATCAATTATGTTTCCGTAGGATCAATATTTCATCTGCAGAATTCACAGGTGAAATATTGATCCTACTGGAATTTCTATATATTATCATAATTTGGACTAATGTACACAAGAGACTTCATTTATTTGGAATATAGCAAATCTTTATACTTAAATGATATATAAGTCAATATATCCTATAACGCGAAAGTTAGGGGTAGATGATGTCAACAAGAAGAGTAATGGATGTCAGTTCCTCCCCGAGCAGCCTTTGTAAACCCCTCTTCTCCCAGTGGGTCATTTAGTCCTCGCATGAGAGCGAGCTTTTCTCGGTGCTGAGTACCCTAGTGAGGCATGATGTATTTGAGTCAAGAAGTTCTGCTGCTTCAATTATTCTGGATAGACTGCCTGTATTTTATTTCCTGGTTTCATTGTCTCTTTTTATACAGTGATATTCACCCAGTACAAGACACAAGGGCCACTTCAGGTAGAGGGTTACAGAGTAAGAGGCACCACTCTAAGCCGCCAAAACGAGAAGGGATACCGGAAGTCAAAGAAAAATGCTTTAGAAGGAACCGGAAACACAATTCTAAACGGAAAAAGTGATAAAATTATACTCCTGTACAAAAGACTGGAAAGGAGTGTGAACCGGACAACAGGCGAACCTATCTACTCCCATTGAGAATAGGAAAGGTTATTCAATAGTAAATACAAGTTCAAAGTCTACATTTAGAGTGTTAGTGTTAAACTTTTCTTTTTGTTTGGTGATAGTAACAGAACCTGAGAGAAAATCTTAAGGAGGATATCTCACGAGCAAGTGTATAATGTGGGGGCTGCAGTCTCGCAAATTTGTGAATGAGATCTGGACCGTGCAATAGTTTTCAATGATGCCTCTCCATGCCACGATGAAATATACAGTGCGTCATGATAAGTGATCCAGTTACTTCTTGAACAGATCATTTATTAGTTCTTCGCAGGTCATTTGCAAGTCTAGTGACTTAAATTTCTACCACATTACTGTTGTCTAGATTTTTTCTAAATTAAAACGAGTAAATAATTATGAATAAAACATAAGTCTATATAATAAATTGTTAAGTTAAAGCATAATATGCCAAAAGAAAAAAAAAGTAAGAAGAAAGAAATTTTTTTCTCCCGGAGTTGCTTTTCTAGTTACGTTTGATCAATTCTTCCTCATTTATGATTTCAGAAGCACATTTAAATGTATCACATTTGGTGGTGGTATATTGTATGAGGGTCATTCAATAAATAAGGTGAATTGTTCGGTATAAGGACTTCTAATACAGATAGAAGCTTACTCTTTTTTTTGTTTTACTTCTTTTTCACATGGATTTAATTTCTTTTGTATATTAAAAAAAAACTTTGAGAGTTTTGGAGATTAACAAAGATGGCCAACCAAGAAGCATGCTCCAGGATTGAACAGTGGTCAGTTATCAAGTTTTTGGTTGCTGAAGGGTGCAAACCAGTTGAAATTCATAGGAGAATGTCAAAGAATTGTTTAAAGAAGGACGGAGCAGTGTTGAGGATGAAGACAGGCCTTGGAGGCCTACAGAAGTGAGGTCTCCTGAGGTGATCAAATCAGTCAATGACCTCATTCAGTCTGACAAGTGTGACAGTGGATGACATTGCAAGGACTTTGAGCTTATCTGTTGGGACAAATGCAGGGGTCATCAATCAGAAGGAGTCATCTTGCATCATGACAACGCAAGGCCTCACACAGCAGCCCAAACGGTGCAGACCATCAACGAGCTGGGCTGGGAACTGCTCCCTCATCCCCCTTACAGCTCAGACCATGCCCCTTCAGACTTTCACCTATTTGGTCCCTTGAAAGCGTTCACGAGAGGCACGAAGTTTAAAAGTGATGATGAAGTCAAAAGTATAGTGAGCGTCTGGCTGGGACATCAATGCAAAGATTTTTACGCTGAGGGAATACGGAAGCTTGTGCACAGATGGGAAAAGTGTGTGATAGTGCTGAGAGACTACGTTGAAAAATTTAAAAAAAGTAAGCTTCTATCTGTATTAGAAGTCTTTATACCGAAAAATTCACCTTATTTATTGAATTACCATCGTAATAGAAATATTAACCGTTTCCTTACAAGAAAACATTCGGCATTCATTGACCGAGGCAGCCAGTGCAACTGTCGGCCGAAAATTATAAATACTTTCTAATAAAACAAATTGTTCAAGAAAATAGGCTTCTGCGTAATTGTTATCGCTCAGTCATATATTGATAGGAGTTGCTTTCCTAACCTTTTGTGGAAAATAGCGTGGATTATGTCATCATTTTCGCTATTGTAGTATCTATTTTAGTTGGTGCTGCTGTTGAAATTGCTCATGTGATGTGTTTTTTTATATTTGGCACAGTTCTTTGAGATTTTATAACAGCAGCGTGTGAGATTCGAATAAGGATTTTCATTGCTAAGAACTATATGTTTAATTCGATTGATGTCATTTTTAAACATTGGTGTGAGAAAGAGACTGTGTACACTTGACATCTGTCTATATATTTGAGATGAGGTATTGTATCTATTCTCGTTATTTTGACATTAATCTTTACTGTAATATTCACGACGTTTCGGTTGTAGTACGCTTTCGGCTTTCTTCAGGTGATATACGTTGGAATTTTTAACCAAACCCATTGTTTCATTCACTGGGGTTTAATACATGGCCCAAAAGATAAAAGCGTTTGTTTTAAGAAATCCACTGACTTAGCGAAAGAGTTGCGAGTCCAATACCTGGTCACAGCAGAGGTGAACAAAAACTTGGAGATTTGAGCTACTAAAAGTATATAACTTAAACTGAGATTTTCAGGAAGAGAATGGCATGTGGAACTAGAACAAACTAGCCAAGTGAACTAAATAAAGGGTTCAGTTCTAAATTTCAAGAAGTAAAGAAAGAAGTAACGTACAACGCTCAAAACGTGAATAAGAAAATAAAGATGATAACAACAGTCTCAACAATGTAAATAGTTTAAGCAGTTGACATATATTTCTAAATGGGTGTCATGCATATGACAGTCTCAATCTGATGAGCTCAAACTTGTTTGTAATAATAATACTCTACATGATATGCCTACAACGGTCCATAGATGTTATTAAGATACAGGTATAAATTAAACAACACTACAGATATATAACGCATTTTATTTTTTTATAGTTCGTGTATTTATAAGTTGGATCTTTCTAATTAAAGAACTCTGACATTTATTAAAATTTATCATTAACACTGATATCTGTTCGAGTGCCTTATAGAGTATTTTATCTTATACTGAATCATGTATCTTTCGATTCTCATGCATGGATTATCCACCAACAAACCTCGACTAACACTGTAATGATTTACACTATTTACATTATTCGGACTATTGTCCTCATATTTGTCGCCATGTTTATCACAGAATTTCGGCCGTTGTACGATCCGGACTTCTTCAGGTGGTTGGCATGTCGAACTGAACCCTTTATTTCGCTCACTGGGGTAGACTGTTCTAGTTCCATGTGCCATGTCTAATGGATGACAGTTATCTCCTGTTAATTCCCCTTTCAAAGTTCTCCACCGCCTTAACCAGGTATTGAACTCACACTCTTTGGGTCCTGTCACTGGAACTAACTAACGACTTTATCCACTGTACCATGTGTCCTTGAAGACATCTGTATGAATTTCTGGGTATTATAAACCTAATGTCTTCAGCAATCAATTCTTACCTTAAGGAGGCGACATATCTTCCCTTTATATTTCTTTCCGCAGCTACACAGGATAGAGTACATACAGTCTTTAGTCATGTTCTCCTCTATGGGGGGGTCTTACTCGGTAAGGTAAGGCTTCAAGAACACCAGAAGGCTGTAACACGAGGGGAAGTGGAAGAATCAGTCGTGGCTGAGCACATATGGAGAGAAAAGGGATATCACCACCCTGTGTGGGATAAAGTTGAGATCATAGGCAAAGAACATCATTGGAAAATTCGTAAACTTATGGAATCAGCACATATGCTAGGCCACAAAAATCTCCTTGACCGACCAAGCATAGAAATGAATACAATATGGGAACCAGTAATAAGGAGCGCCAGAGAAAAGCGATAATAACAACAAAAATGCAATATGAGCTCTGGTAAAAAATGGTGCTGAAGACATTAGGTTTATAATAACTAGAAATTCATACACAGATGGCACAGTGGATGAAGGCGTTAGTTAGATCCAGTGACAGGACCCAAAGAGTGTGAGTTCAATACCTAGTTAAGGTGGTGAAGAGATAAGTGGCATCCATTAGACATGGCACGTGGAACTATAACAGTCTACCCCAGTGAGTGAAATAAAGGGTTCAGTTCGACATGCCAACCCCCTGAAGAAGGCCGGATCGTACAATGGCCGAATCGTTGATAAACATGGCGACGATGATGAGGACAATAGTCGAAATAATGTAAATAGTGTACATAATATCTCATCTCAGAAATATAGACAGATACTGTAATGATTTGTTTGCTAATTTTCTTTTCAAAAATGACATTTGATGTCAACCCATGTTGATAAATCCTTAGATTATGTAAACTATATTGCAATACACACATGTCGGCACGCATCTATTTCAATTTTTTTTTCACGTATATATAATTCTTTTTCAAGGGGACTGAAATGTTTTCGCGTTTCTCTTAGGAGATGGAGATAGAATTTTTCTTCATCTTCTTCTATGTGCTGTGTCCCTTCAGGACATTTACGAACTTGACTCTCCACAATTTACTCTGTTTTGTATTTCTTAGCAAATTATGTCTCTTTGTTATCTCTCGTAAATCCTATTCTGCCAACCAATTACACAAGCTTGCTAGGGTTATGCGCTGTCCACCCCCGTTCCTCTTACCGTTAATATTTTTTGTGAGTGTCAAATTTTTCAAGCCTTTCTTTCCTCATTATATTTCTTAGAAATGGAAGCTGTCTCTTTTTGATGTTAAGTCCTTTTCGTTTCTATTTTCTATAAAACTTCGCCGTTGAATGCCTGCTTTCAAATATATCATTTCAAGTCAACCAAGAAATTGGCGTTACATAATCTTATCAACTTGCGGCCAGTATACCCATGTACTTAAGAAATAATCAATAACCACCTCATGCAACTATGCATCACCAAATTGTATGTTTATATAAACAGACACACACGCACATATAAACACATCCGTATCTAATTCCTGACTTCTCATTCTCATGGTGAAAGATTGAAAAAAAAAACTTTAATTATGTGTGTTCAATTCATTTGACAGTCTATGGAAGTAATATATTCTGGTTTAACCGGGAAAAACAAATCAAGGGCAAGATAACCCCCCTGAAGGTCAAACGGAATGAGAATAATTTATTTGCAAGGATTGGTTAATGGATTTTTTTCGAAATTTCGGAAACTTTTCTGAGTACAGGAAGAATGGTTTGGTTGATTTTGTTTAGTGGCATATCAACATTTAAAGGGTTATTTAATACCGAAAACTAAATTTTCGTATGCAGTTTTATGGCCTCAACAAAATATGCTTGAACGCATGTTATGCCTTCAACTACACATATTTTATATTTTCAGGGTAAATGTATATTTTTTTAGATATATTGTTTGTAGATGATAAAATTGTATTCCTGGTAATTTTACTATGAAAAAATATTTTTATATTATTTTTAGTGTTGCATTATTGATCTTTTTACGATGAAAATGTATTGCTGGTTATTTCATTACAAAAAATTATTGTTGACAAGTTTTTTCTAAAAATGTATTGCTGGTAATATTAATATAAAAATATTTTTTTATACTTTTCTAGTGTGTTGATTTTTGTTTGGGGGTTTACTATTTGACCATAGCTGGGACCCTAACGGTTGCTACTACCTCTTGAACATGGGAAAAACAGCAGTTTCATGCTCCTCAAAATCTCCAATCCCCCAATCAGAAGCCTTGCTGTCGGATGCAGTTTATCCTTGTACCCAAGATTGAGGAAGAATAGTAATGGTTATATGAGTCATTTGAAATTTAAAATGGTGCTTCGAAATGTTGACTTCAATAAAGAAAACATTTTTGTAAATTTAGCAGTTGCCAAAAAACAAAAGAAAAACGAAGAAAAAAGAAGCACATTGGGAAATGGAAGTTCTATTTGCCGGAACTACTTAATTATGAAACAATGAAAGCATGTTTGATAATAGCAAATCGAGAATTTTATTTGAGCGCTCTGTATCCGGCATCACGAGAGTACTTCTAAAAAGAAATCCGACTTTGCAAAAGTATGACATATTTAAAAGTTCTTGCAGCGAGCTAATGTAAATAAAGTAAAAAAAATCGATCTGCTTAAACATTGTAAGACTGATAAGTGACCCTACTTTAAAAGATATCTTAATAAAAATCGGATGAAATGGTCAAAAGAATATATAAAGATAAATTGGTAATCTCGGTAAGTATTCAACCCAAACGGCCAAAGGAACGGAATTCGCTATGTACTGGTTTGGAGCTCCTGCAGGGAACTGCAGGCAAACAAAAATTGTCAACTAATTTTCCTTTAATTTTCGAACTCTACTTTGAAATTCGTGAAGAATACTTTTGAGAAAAGAATTAAAAGGCTTTGTTTGTTTGTTCATTTTGCGTTTCTCTCAAAGCAACTATTTTTATAACGCACAAATTTTAACATAACATTGATTTTCATATGAAAAAAAAGGCTTTAAATCTAATAAATGCAATATTTATTTAGCAGTATAATCTACTTTATCTACATATAAATGTTTCGTAAACAGAAAACGTTGAAAATTTCACTTCTTACTTCTTGAATTGCCGAAAAACTTTTGACGCAAGTGATGTTTGTAACAAAAATTACGATTGGTAATATTTTTCGTGTTAGCGACTAAATTATTATGAATTAGTTGAGCTCATGAAGTAGGATACTTGTACTCATAATAGCATCTAATTTATCAATGGTATTGGTAATAGTAATAGCAGTCGCGACTTTATAAGAATGCATTCGGCATTCCGAGCGAGCAGTACTACTGTCGGTTTAAATTTATATAATCTCTTAAAACAATTTATTTTTTCGGGAAAATAAGTTTCTTGTGTCCCGGAGCTAATATCTATCTTTTTATTATTGGTGAGGTCTACCTTCTTAAACTTTTGCTTATAATATGTAACGTCAACATCTTGATTGTTATTGTCATTTATATCTTTTATAGCTATTGCCCGTTTAGAAACGCCTCAAGTGATGTGGTTTCTGTTATTTGGTCTCATTCTTTTTTTTATAATTCAACGGCGTACTATAGTTGTATTTGCAATTACAGAGTCTCTACTACAACGAGCATTACGAAAGTGACGACGAGTATTCTTTGACAACACAACAGTGGCAATGAGTGTTCGTTGACATCACAAAAAATGTCAACTGTTACTTCATGGTTTTAAGTATAAATTGTACTTCTAATTTCCATTTTGTTTCGAACTTGCTCAAGTGTTCTGACCATAGTTTTCCCAGTGTCCGTCTGTAGTACCCCATCTCTGACGTTTCGAATCTTTTCTTCCTTTGTCAAGATATAGTCCAGGATCAACTGACATACAGCAGAGTACTTAGTTTTTAACAAAAAGTTCCTATTTATTACTTTACTTAATTTCTAGAAACTATCTATTTCGATGCGCCTTCTTACTTCTGCCACAGTTTCCTTTGCCTTTTACTAAAATATAAAGGTTAAATTTCTGTATTTGCATAGTATTCATGTTTCCGATTGGAGGGTCACACAGTTGGCTATCTCACTTGTAGACGATCATATAATCTGCCTTATTATGAATAGCTCTTTCTTTTCGCATTCCTTCGATACGCTGTTTATGAATTATTGCAGATTTCCTGTGAGTCTGTCATGAACATAGCGTCATATGAATATCATATGCAATTTAGATGAAATTTGCAAACAATAAATTCCGCATGGTCTTTTAGTTCTAGCAGTAGAGATTAAATAAGTCCATTGAGAAAATGCATTCTTGTCCTATTCCTCTTTCGTAATTTTCTTATATCGCTTCCTACCCGCATTCAGGTGGTTTCTTCTCAGTAAACATTACTGAAAGTTATTACATTAGGAATAATTCTCTCTGACTTACGTTTCTCGCATGCAAAGTGATCATTATTTTCATCATTATCACGTTTTGGCTGTTGTACCCTGCGATCATCTTCAGGTCCCACGAGACAATACTTATGTATATGTTATGCCTATAATTTCTGTTTGAATTTCTGGAATCAGATATTATTAATTATTTCTTCTTCTTCTTTGTGTCGTGTAACTTCAGGATTCGGGAGAATGTTTCTACATATATTTATGTCTAGTTTAGCTCATATTAAGGACGTGGGCGGCCATGCCTCTCCAGAGCTTCATATCACTTGTCGCCCTTAGCAGGTTTTGTCCATTTACCAAGCCTTCCCACTAAATTACGCCATGCATTCGCACATGTCAACTGGAGGCACTCTGCATTACTATATATGCTTTTCCCTCGATAAACGTTTGAGATTCAATTTCTCCAATCCTTCCTACCACATTATGGGCCGCAAAAACGTCAGCTCTTTCTTAATTCTGAGAATAAGTGAACATTTTGTTACGATTTTCTTTAAGCTATTGCTTACTAGCTCCGTCCATGGAATTATCAGTATCCTTCTGTAGAACCATATTTCTGTTACCTCAAATCCCTTCTAGACCCGTGAGGTTATTGCTCAGCTTTCATTTCCACATAGGCAGAAAGGTATTGCATAACAGTTCAATACTTATTTATTTGTAACAAAAATTTCCTATTTCTTAATATTTGCTTAGCTTCTTATTGTACCAATATTACTAAGATCCTTTGTTGGATATAGGCTTCCGCCCACAGGTTCATGGGAAAGAATAGGTCATTACTCTATCGCTCTGGCCCAACGAGTGTCGGATGTAACAGCCTTGGCCGATTATATTTCTTTTCTATTCATGATTGGCCAATGGTATTTTAGTAAGTGAAATTAACGAACCTGAAAGGAATTCGAAATCGGCTAATCGATTTCCCATCCCGAGCCGTTATCCATTACACCACCCGCACAACGAAGCTTACAGTACCTGGCATTCCCAGATGATCACCCATCTAGGTACTGGCTAAACTCGCCGTTCCTTAACTTCGGTAAACGTAGGAGAACCGTTGTTTCAACGTGATATAACCATAAGTAATATTATTACTAACGACTTTGTTGTTAAGATCACACAGTTCTGTAGTTGTACCCTTTGGCCGTCTTCAGGTGTCTGTCGTTTATACGGATAACCTACAGAGAATGGGAATTTCTAAGTGTACCCTTCATTTAATCTCCGGGGATAGATTGTTCTTATTTGGCCAATTGTGTCTAGGGATATCTCGTCATGTCCATATTTAGTACTGCTCAGTTATTTATCGTCCCGTTTCGATTGAGTCAGCACTACCTGTCAAGAGATTGAACTCGCAATTTTACCAAATTCATGAACCAACGCTTTAACCCATATCTGCCTTATTTACATTCGAACTAAAGTCCTTATCTTTGTTGTTAATGTAAGACCGTTTCGGTATTGTTCCATTCGGACTTTCCGGGTGATGTCCAGAAAATTTCAAACAGGACACTTTATTTAATCTACGAGGTTAGGTCGTTCTCGTTTCGCTGTCCACATCTAGGGATATCTTGTTTTGTTCTTTTTAGTTCTTCTCAGTACACCCTCTTTTCACTGATTTTTAGTTGGTACTACCCATCCCAGGGATTGAACTCTTACTTACTACACCACCAAAATCACCAAACAACGTATCAATCTACACGTCTATTTAATAAAATTAAGTAAATACTTACATAGTCATTTTTCGGATTTTGGGCATCAAGTGTATCGCATTGTAAAGAGGACCCAGGAAACGAAGAAAATATATGGGGGAGTGGAAATGGGCGATCAATAACTGAGCATTACTAAAAATAAGAAGTAGACAAGATAGACATGCGCAGTTGAACATGAACAGTATATCCTTGTAGATTAAATAAAGGATTCAGTGCAGAATTCCATGTAGGTTATCCAGACCACTATACACCCGAGGAAGCCAGAGGGTACAATGGCCGAAACTTTGTAATAACAACAAAAAAGATGAGAACCATAATCCCTATATCAATTGTGTAAATAATGAGAGAATTGCTAAATGCAACAGTCATTTCTACTCCAACGGTTTCTTTTCTCGTACTTACAGCCGGTGAAACACCCTTCACTTTACTTGTTTTCCTGATGACTACAATCTTCAAAAATTTAAATGCAACGTCATTCGCCATCTTCTATATTCTTGAATTCCGTTCATTTTTTGTCCTTTTCCCAATCCTCACTATACTTATTCTTTTCTCTCACGTCCACTCCCTGTAACCTCCTGCGTAGTAATAACATTCGCAGCTTGCTTGGAGTGAAATGACTAAAAAAAGTAACATTTTCGTTTGAAATTAAAGTTCTGACCATAATTCGGTTTGTGATAATGTATTATTCTACACTGTAGTTTGAATCTCATCATTTCAAACTTCTCTTGCAAATACCGATGAATATAAGTTTTGAAAGTTTATGTGGCGCTGTTAACGAATAATTCTGAAATTTACTCAGAAAAATGGCCTCAGTTTTTTCTCTTTTGCTTAATAGGAGTGTATTTGTCGTCAGTCTGTCGTAGTTTGAATATTGTTCGCTTTTGTTGAGGAAGCAAGCAAGTTACTCGCCGCACTGAGAATCTACTTGCTTGTTTTGTCTATGCAGACAAGAGAAATGTAATTCTTTGCCATGTTAGCTTCTGACAGGATATGAAACACTATATATAATTATGTAAAATATATAAAAATGAATATACATGAAGTTTAAAATATTCCTACACAAACGCACACATATTCATATATAAACATATAGACGCTCGAATATTACGCACGGACACATTTGGGATAACGACTAATATACACCTGTATATAGGTACATTACATTGTATACATGTATGCATGTCTGCCAGTTTTTTTTCTCTCTCTCTATGTATATATATATATATATATATATATATATATATATATATATATATATATATATATATAAAGAGAGAAAAACTGGGAGACAGGCATATATGTATACAATGTAATGTAGATATATACTATATACTATATATATATATATATATATATATATATATATATATATATATATATATATATACAGTGACACTCAAAATTAAGTGAACATAATAATGATAATATTAAAAAATAATTGACTCTTTTTTTTCCAGATTACAAATCAAAATCAAAATATGTATTCAATAAGAAAAACCTTTATTAAAAGATTTTACAACCTCTTTTCAAGCAAACCGGAATAAAAATACTAATGAAAAAATAGGATGTGCAAAAGTGAATGCTTAAATTTACATGGGTGTATGGGTGTAATTTTTGTGCATGTGAAATAGTCAAAATGACGTGTTCATTTATTTTGGTACCCTGTGTATACTGCAGACATACAATATAATCTATTGCATATGAAAAAGGGTGCAGTTAGAGATATAGATATATACATATTGTAAGTAAGAATCATATATATACACACACAAACACACACACACACACACACACACACACACACACACACATATATATATATATATATATATGATTCTTTCTTACAATATGTATATATCTATATCCTGTATATATATATATATATATATATATATATATATATATATATATATATATATATATATGATTCTTTCTTACAATATGTATATATCTATATCCTGTATATCTATAGATAGTTACATATATATTCTCTTTTATATATCTTTAAGTAGAACTGATTTTTTATATTAATTTACGTGTGTCTATGTATATAATTATATACACATTTATTTACAGCGTGGTTCTTTCTCGCTTTACCCCTTTTCAGCCTTTCTATTTATTTATCTGTTTGTGTATACGTGTATATATGTCAAATAACAGACACACATATACAGAGAGAGAGAGGGGGAGAGAGAGGGGAGGGAGGGAGGGTGAAGGAATGATAGAGAGAAAGTGGAAACATAATGAATATACATATATCGTACAATCATTCCCTTTCCTCCCCAGCCTCTTATACGTTTCATAAACGGAGGTTTTTACGCTACTATAATACTCCTTATTACAGAAATACAAAGATGCATTCTGACTAATGACTACTTATTGTCTTGTGAAAGCAGCGGTATGTCAGTCAATGAAGTCAAGATAGAGCGAAGCGCAGTAAAATGACGACAAAAGAAATAATTTAAGAATACAGATGAAGGAAGAGATTGTTAGAAAAACAAACAGAAGGAATGTGTAGCTCAAAATGTCCCAGAATGAATGAAACGAAAGAAGAGACAAAAATAAACGAAAGAAAGAACGAAAGAAAGAACTAAAGAAAGAACAAAAGAAAGAAAGAAAGAAAGAAAGAATGAGAAATAATAATGTCAGGTGAATTTAACAAGGAGTCATTTGTTTCTTTACCATTTATCAATTACGTTACTTCTTCTTTTATGTGCTGGGTCCCTTTAGGACGTAGGCGATCATATATATCTTCCACATCTTCCTCTCCCTTGTCGCTCTTAATAATTTTTTTTTCCATTTTTTTTATTTCTCCCAAACCCTGTCCTACCATCGATTTAATGAAACTCATCATTATGTTATTCTCTGCTTTACATTTGTTCCACTTTCCCTCAATCTGTCCTGTGAGTATCAGATTTTCCAAGCCCTCCAAGCTCAAGCATTACGGGCAACCATAAACTTCAACTGGCTCTTCCTGATGTTAAGTATAAGTTTCCTTTTTGTTTCTATTTTTTCTAAAACCTCATACGAACTCAATATTAATAATAAAATCCGTTTCGATCGACGTATAAGTCAATGCCAAAAGCCATAACTTCACCAGTTCTCTTACCCCCCACCCCCCAAAAAAACCTCCAGCAGAAACTCTTGTTTATTTAAGTACAAAAGTGAACGTACTCACACATACAAAATAGCTAATATAAAAAATGAGATGATTTAACGGGTCAAAGTAATCTCTTCTTCAGAAGGAATTAAGCAACATTAAACAAATTCTAATCTGCAATAACATCCCTAACCACGGCGTCGACGAACAAATAATAATAAATTTAGGAAAGATAACGCAATACCTCTTCTTGATGCAAACAAAAAATACAAAGACCATTAATTATTCTATCGTAACCAAATGCATTCTAATTATAATCAGGATGAAAAAACAATTAAAAACATAAATTTTATATTTATAACGATGTAGAAACAGTGATTACTAGTGAAAAAAAAAGATGTCATTGGTTGAAAAAGAAAAAGCCAACTTGTGGAGGAAGAAAAGAGTTATTATCAATAGTAGAAACAGAAAGAAGTTATCATTTATAGTAGTACAAAATAAGCATCACTATTATTAAAAGGAAAATGAATATGTCATTCATAGAAAAACAGAGAGGGTCATTATTTATAGTTGAGTGGCAGGTAAATGAACATTATTATTATTATTATTATTATTATTAATAATAATATTATTATTATTATACAAAGGGAACAAGATGCTAATAATTCCTTAGTTGTAGTTCTTGTCAAATTCTTTTTCAATGAAGTTCACCTTGTACAAGAGCCACTTGAGGCAGAAGATTACAAAGTAAGAAGCACAGTTTATGGGTATATGTAGGGAATATAACGGTTGACTCTAGACTTGAACCGAAGATTGTAGTTTGGGAGTTTGTTTCACAAAGCAGTTATTCGTGGGAAGAAGATGCTTGAGAGGAACTTACATCTCACCATAGAAGACGAAAGGTTATAACTGGTGGAACTAAGGAATGTAGCTCGTATGAACAATTTACAAGGAAATAATGAGAGAGCAGCAACAGACTTGAGACGTTTCGTCTGTGAGAAATGGGTCGCAGGGTGGAGAATAATTCGTCGCCCACAAGGATATGGGGAGACTTTTGGAATCTCTGAAGATTGGAAAGTAAAGACTGGTCAACTCCTATCCATATATTTTAGGAGTACTTTATTTGCGTCCTTATATGACTTTTGTTAAGGATAGGAGAAGTCAGGTAATCATTAGAGTGCTTTAGAAGCAAAAAAGGAGTGGTGAATTTGTAGGTAATATTTATCTTCCTATATTGTGAATTCTGGGTAATATCCTTACAGATGAAGAGGAAATTCTGGGTAATATCCTTACAGATTAAGAGGAAACTTGGACCGATAGATATGTAGCCCTGCAAAAGGATGCTAAGAATACCATAGATAGAACATCGACCAGGACATTTTATATAAATTTATGACATTTCTACCTATAATAAAAAAAAAAAAATTGAAATTTTTGGTACAGATAATGAGGGAAGAGAGAATTTAATACTCACTGGAGATAGCGAAGACGAGATTGATTTGTTTTTTACGGTTTATCAACCTTGTGAAGGTTATTTAAAGCCAGAAAATGTTTTTAGATAGTAAGAATTTTTTAATGTTACTGATTTCACGTTCTACTAATTAACACATAGCCGGAGGAGAAGAGGTGGATTCATGCCTTTCCCAAGGGAATTTGCACGTAAGTGAATATAACGAACCCAAATGAAATTGGAACTCGGCTCTCCGATCTCCCACAGCGAGCCGTTATCCATTACAAACGTACAGCCAAACGTACAGTACCTGTTATTCTCCCGTCTAGATACTGACCAGACCCGACTTTGCTTAACTTCGTTGATCTTACGAGAACCAGTGTTTCAACGTGATATGGAACAACGAATAACCTGTAAATGAATGCGAGAGCAGGGGGTGAGTGGTAAGGGTACAAATATTGTTTAGAACAGGAAACTGTATCTTCACACCTTCCTTTATCTAAACTCTGCTTAGATATACGGAGGTGTGAAGAACCATGATCTCACAAGTTCTGAATAGTGACGGCAAATAAAAGAAGTAGCAGTATTAGTTGAAAAACTGATAAATACAGATGCATGTATGTAACACAAATATTGAAATGAAAACCTTTAGAACAAAAATTCGAAGCCCTTTAATTTACGATATCATTCGAGTTATCTTTTTCTTTTTTTTTCTCTTTCATGCCGTTTGCGAACTTTTGTTTTTCTTTATGTTATTTCTCTACATATCATTCTCTAAAAATCTCTCTGTAAATACATACGAAATCTGATAAAAAAGTATCAGGAATGGTGTAAAAAAAAGAAGAAAACTAAATCACATATAAATTCGGCATTTAATCGCCTTCGAAGAAGTCTCTTTCTGAATCCATACACTTTATTTCGCGTTGTTTTCATTGATTGAAATTCCTTTTTAGAGATAACGTACAGTTGCCTCATCGCATTCTCTTGGATTTCCTCGACGTGTTGAAATCTTCCTTTAATGTGGGATTTGATTTTTGAAAAGGGCAAGATCTGGAGAATGTGTTGGTTGTCGGGCTTGGAAAATGTACTTGGCCAAAAACTACTTCATAAGCTATGGTTACTGATGGAATATCTGTGGTGTGGTGATACGACCACACTCTACACAGTTTCCTTCCAAGGACTGCTACAAACAACGAACGTGAGTGAGAACGTTATAACATAGTGTCTATGCACGACAGAGTTCAAAGTAAATATGTGCCAAGAGTTTTCATTCAGTATATTTTAGCTCCTTTATCATAGCAACAATCCCGATAGCTTTTGATAATACTTGGTATGGACCTATCATATGTATGAAATATTTGGTAGATTTTACTTAAGAGCAAAGCTAATTTTCACAAAACTGTTTAAATACAATGAACGCTGATATTCACGATACTATAAAAAAATTAACACTAATGCCGTTAAAAAAAACAATCGAATATTTTGAGCACCTAATGTTCCAAAATGTTTAGGCTAGACAAAAATGGCAAACATTATCATACTGGTAAGAACTTTGACCCGAACTGTGTAGATGTGTTTTGAAATCAGTGGTGTGGAATGCTGATAATGATGAATAGTCAGTGTCAGTTTGAATATAAGACCGAAAAACGCGCGAAAATAGTCCTTTTGAACGCGACGATAGAGACTTGTTCGGACGTTCGTCATTTCAGATGCTATGCCTGACAGTGCTTCAGCAGTGAAAGAGGCTAATCATAATAGGTAGCTAGCCGATATGTTAACTTCCGTTCTCGCTATCTTTATCTTTGTCACTCATTCACCAAGAAATGATATTACTGTTATGTTCTTCCACTGAAATAAACTGATAAAAAAAGCAGAAGAAAATATATATAATGCGTCTTTGGGGTCGATAGTCTACTAGAATAGCAAGCGATGTGCAACGTAACACCAATTATATACATAAAGTTTCGGGATGGAGTATCGACGGCCATGGGAATAAGAAATGAAATCATCAGAAATAAACTTTTAACTGAGATACTTTGTATTTATACTATGACTTCAGGGAAGGCAAGTCTTAATTGCTCACGACTTTCTAGTCCATTGTAAAGTCATGAAAAACGTCACGTCACTGGCATGCTATGACAATGAAGAAAAGTTTGGGTGCGTGAGCCAAGAGGCATCTCATTGTCCTAACCGCTCAGGCAATACTAGATGATTTGCGGATAGCGTAATGGTAATTAGTCAAAATATAAAGAGGGTTGAACAAACGAAATAACAGCTAAAACAAAATGGAAACAGTCCGGATGATGATGCTTCATCATCATCTATATGCTGTGTCACTTGAGAGCGTGTACAATAATGGCTCTCTATACTTTCCAATCCTTTGTATTTATTATTAAGGTTTGCCTCTTCCCCAGCCCCGCAACCGCCATCCATGTACAAAAGGTTGTTAAGCAGATTACTCGTCATTTTCCTCTGTCCATCTTCACTTCAATATGTTTTTAACCATGTCCTTTTTTTCTCCTTATAGCAATTTATTAAGCTAGAAAAGCCGAAAATATGGAGCACCTACTTCGAACACACACTACTCAGTCGTAATTTATCTAGCGAGATAATGGAATAATCATAATCGTCAACTAGTTGTCGATTAAAGTAACAGGAGCAAAAAATATTGGATCATAAAATTTAAAAAAATCTAAAGGATGTAAGAATAGAAAAAAAATACTCCTTTCAAGAGACAAACCAAAAGAATTGCAGACAAAATGTCGTCGGTATGGTCGCGCAAATTACACTTAAATAAGGAAACAGAGTTACGAAAACAACAGCACATGATTCGAACAAACATCAAAGGCAAAATAGACAATAGCCAAAAAAAGAGATAATTTCGCCTGTGTAGAAGCGAAAAATCCTACGGAAAGTAAAAATAGTAACTTATCTCGGAATGAGTATAAAATAGACACGGTTGGATATGAGCAGGCATTCGTTGGAAACTGTGCAAAGGACTTGGTTTTGATCAAATAGTTCGCTTGATTTTGTTTAGTGCCATATCAAGCCATATGGATTATTTAATGCCGAAATCTAAGTAATCTGAATACGATTTTATGGCTTCAACTAAATATATTTTGAACGTATGCCTTCAACTACAGATAAAATATATTACTTTGTTATGCATTGTCGTTCTTTTTGTTATATAGAAATATATTGCTGGAATTTTTACTATTAAAATGTACTTTTATACCTTCACTGTGGTTTTACTTGGGGTGGGGGCTGACAATTTGACCATAGCTGGGACCCTAACAGGTGCTACCCACGAAGCTGATGAGAGGTATAAGCATTAAACAGAAACATTACTGAAGAATAGACAATTTAATATGGTTCTATGCTTTTATTAGTTTAAGTTATGAATAATTTCCATTTTTGTGTATCAAGGTTTATCTTCAGAAAATATAGTGCAATTACATTTTATTCAAATTATATATTTACCATTATTTGCAAATACATGTTGCTAATTATTCCATAGCTTGTGCGTAAAATGCCGCAAGTCTTGATGTGAAAACTCTTGAGTCTGATTTAAACAGATACATAAGGTCAGGTGAATATGACAAGTTCACAATTTTCTTCTCTTTTACTCTTGCAGTATATGAGCTAGCATTGTTAAAGAGAAGACCATGTTTTCTTTAATTCATTGTGTACTCTTCCACGGTTGTTAGCAAAAGGATCAGACGAACATGCAAATTACAAATTGGAGCTACTAAAATCAAACAAGTACAATAATTTAAATACCTGGGAAATGTTTTAACAGAGGACGGAAATTGTGGCACTCAAATCCGAGGGCGCATAATGTATAGCCAAAGATCCATTCCAAAAGCTAAGCAAAATATTAAGAAACATAAAACTTTCGTTATAAACAAATAAAAGTGTACTGAGCTGTTATGTAATATCAAGCCTATAAAGCAGTGGATGGTGGACAATCTACTCTCAGATGAAGAAGAGACTTGAAACAACAGAAATGTAGATGTACAGATGGATGCTTAGGATACCATAGACTGAACATGGGAGCAACAATGTTTTAGCGAAATTGGAAACTAAAAGAAAACTGATACTTAACATCAGGAAGAGACAGAGGAAAGTCTACGGCACATAATGAGGAAGGACGGTTTGGAAAGTTTGATACTGACAGGACTGTTTGAAGGCTAGATGGAAAAAGGAAATCAATGCATACCCTATTTAGTGAGCTTGAGTAAATGGATGATGGAATAAGGTTTAGGAGAGATAACAAAAAGACAAAATATATCAAGAGCTATAAAGGTTAGGAAGATGTGGAGAGGCACGACCGCCTACGTCCTGAAGGGACACAGCTCATAGAACAAGACGTTGCCAGGCCGTGCAAAAACCATCCTGTGTTTTTGTACGTTTTTTTTTCTTAGCTGCCATGAATGATTAGTGTCTGGTACGTTTCGGCGTAGCCAATATGGCGTCGCTGATTCGACGTTGCCGATTCGGAGCCGGAAAACGAATTCGACTATTTAAGCATCAGACTATTTCGACGTCACTGTCATTGACCAGAGGCAACCCCCGCAAAAAAGGATAAAGGCATTGAAAGCATTCAACTTTCAACATGATTTTTTATTCATTTAGGGAATTAAGGATCCAATTAAAAGACTAATGGAATAATGTAAGTTAAAAACCTAAATTAAAAATATTGTATTCCAAAAAAAAAAAATACTTAGTAAAGCTATTACAGCGATCTTTCTGTTCACATCGCCAAAACTGTAATTCAGGATCCCTCTTACTCGCTGCGTCAACAATAACAAGATATTCATCGTGTATATTACTTTGTTTCCTTCCATGTTTTGATACAATATTTGCTTCCATTTTGAATAAAACGGCTTTGGCGACTGAAAAATATGAATGTGCACTGAAGGAAATATAATATAAAAATTACTCTTTTTCTTAAATTTATCTTTTAAATTTAATGCCTCAACTATTTTCCTTAAATTGGATGAAATAAGAGAGAGAGAGAGAGAGAGAGAGAGAGAGTGTGTCAGACAGAGAGAGACAGAGAGAGGAGGAGAGTTTGACTATTACAACGTAATAGTAATCTGACGCCTAATCGACCACAACTAAAAATTCCTATGTCGAATCGGCATCGCCGAATCACCCACGGCAAATGGGCTACTCCAGAACGTCTCATTCAGATGCTAAGGATAATACAGTGGTCATTAATTCCCAAATCCAGCATTAATAATGGTTTAACTGATTCAAACGGATCACTCTCTCAAGAACTCTAAACTTAAACAAGTTAAAATTGTAGTGATCAGGAAAGCCCTGGCTTAGCAATCGGTTCCATAATGTAGTGATTTATGGGAAGAACTTGTTCGAGTGGAACTTATTTCTCACTAATCGAATAAAAAGGATATGAGGGTGGTTCACTACAGTATAAACGGTATGGTGGGTCTTAGCTGTGAAAGGTATAATTGGTGGAACCAAAGAACGTAGCTCTTGAGAACATTTTCCGTGAAAATAGTACGAGTGTAGCGAGAGAATTAGTATATCACGGATTACTAATGCCTATCATGGAACCACTGGAAATATTCTCTCTTTCCAAACACCTCCATTAATGCCATCGTGGGAAATTGAAAATTAAATAACGAATAAAATAAATAATAAACATAATAATTAAAAAAAACAAACAAATAATTTCATTTTCCCATAATGTTTGTGACCCCACTTCCGGAAAGGGGATCAAGGCTTGACACCTTCGACTCATTGGATTCGGAAGTGCTTTGCAGTGGTCCCAAGGAAAGGGGATTCAACCAGCCAGCCTCTCCCAACGTCATGTTGATATGAGGTCGACCACTCTATTACCTCCGTGTTTGTACACGCACGTGTGTCAAAAAAAATATATAACCCTTAATTTTCCAACCAAGTTTTTGTGTTATTTATTGTGGTGCAGCGACATTACCATCTTCTGATACCGGACGAAAAAACAAATACAAACCCACAACACCATCATTAGCGAAAACCTTGTAACGGACACGAATCCTCTTGTGAATTCCATTGCTAAAGCACTGGAAATTCGACAGTGATTTAAGAATATAACCGTCATTTATGCGTCGTGACTTTTTAAGAAGTCAGCGATTAAGGATCTTCAATTCTTTCTGTCTGTTTTATCTTGAAGCAACATTTGATTCCTCACCAACTTTCTTTGTCCTCGCTTTGCCATCCGTCCCTAAAAACTCAGTTGCTCGTTGTTTCCATTTATCCGTCCTTCCCACAATACCTCTTGTGAATATTAAATTTTCTAAGCCGCCATTCCTCGTAATATATCCAAGAAATGTCAAATGTCTCTTCCTGATTTTATGTACAGCGTTCTTGTTCCGATTTTCTTTAGGATGTTTTCATTGGTCACATGTTGATAAATGGTATTCTCAGAATGAGTCTGCAGAACTACACCTTTGTCGTTTCGAGTCTTTTTTCCTCTGTAAAGAAATGGGCCAGAATCCGCTGCCATATATAACATATACGACAAAGCAATTTAGTACTTTATCTTTATACAGAACAGAACATAACCGCCATGAATTGTTTTCGATACATAACTCCATATGGCAAGAACTTAAATGTAACATTATGTTAATATGAGTTGACTTAAACCTGGTTTGAGATCGTATAAGAAGAGCGTTTATTGCTTTAGAAATTGTCTTGATGATCGCTAATACACATCAAGTAATTCAGCATAAAGATAGTTATAAAGTTATAGTAAGTTAAGCAAAACTGTAGGGTAAGCACTTAAAAGCTAAAGAAAAACTTCATTCAGTATGTACCAAATTTATATGCAACCAGGTAAAGACAGAACTCACGCCCTTAACCATTGTTTATGAAACTCTTGGGTTAGCAAGCGATCTTAGAGGAAAAAATTGTGAGATGTAGAATTAGAAACAAATAGAATTATATGAGAAAAATCATGGGCACTCTGTCTGATTGATAGATTTGTTTTTTATGGCTTATAATAATTTTGTAAGTTATTTAAAGCCAGAAAATATTTTTAAATTTTAAGAATTCTTTGCTGATATTAATTATTTATTGATAGAAATTTGACTAATTAACCCTCAGTTGAGCGAGAAGATGTGGTGTACTCACTTTTCCCAAGAGAATTAGCGCGTACGCGAATATAAAAAACTTGAGTGGAAGTGGTAGCCCGCTCTCCGATTTTCAATTCCGAGCCATTATTCATCCGCACATCAAAGCTTACAAGACCTGCTATACTCAAGCGATCACCCTTCTAGGCAGTGATCAGGTTATATATTGCTTCGTAGAAGAACGTGTGTTGCTGTGAGCCAGGACACATTGTAATACAACGAAATAAAAAAGGAAAATTGTGTGTGTGTGTGTGTGTGAGAGAGAGAGAGAGAGAAAGAGAAAGAGTGAGAGTGAGAAGGAGAGAAAGCAAGAAATAAAAAGAGGGAAAAAGATAGAGAAAGTGAGCCCGTATGCGAATAAAGAATTAAACACCACACACACACAAGAGATAAAGACTAAAAGAAGTCAGTACATATTTATGGATTTTAGGATGGAAAATAACTTAATTGATTGTTTATCTTGTTTTGGAAATTGTTTAGGCAAATGTTAAGATTAGAATTTCTCACTAAGAATGTTATCTTGAACGCCAAGGCCACTGGATCCACTCAAGTGAAAACCCTAAGCATTTAATACTGGTTAATACGATAGGATAACCATCCATTAGAATAATTCTTTCAAATAATGGAAAAGGTGAGTGTGGAAAATAAATAAATAAAAACGACTGATTTGCTTTTTACGGTTTATCCTTGCTTTGTGGGTTATTGTAAGCTGAAACATATTTTTCACTAGCTTAAAAGCCTCCCTATCAGGTGTTATTTCAGCTAGCTCTTGCGGAGGGCTCGTCGTTGGGCCTTTTGCTTGTTCAGGAGTTTGAGAGTCCCTAAGTGTTTGCATAATCTCAGCAATGGAATCTCTTCTGGTTGCCATTTGATCTCGATTGTTCATTTGCACTAAACTTTCCCGTCCTTGCTGCAACTGGAAACTGAAGGAGTTATGAAGAAAATAACCAATTAAAAAAAGGAAAGAAACGACGAAAAGAAAACTAAAATTGAAATAACGAAAAATGATAGCAACAAATAAAAGCTGAATGGATGATGAAGGATAAACATTGAAAGAAGAAGTAAAGGAAAGAAGAAATGAACAAAAGAATTTATAAGGAAAAATGTAGCGAAAGAAAAATTAGGAATAAACTTAAATAAAAGTTATGAAACACAAAATCCAGATAAGAGAAAGTAGGAAGAAGTAATTAAAAACAAGTGAAAGAAAGAAAGAAAGAAAGAAAAAGTATTAGAGATATAAAAAAATAAGGATAAGGTAGATGCAATGAGAGAGAAAGAGGGAGATAGATAAAAAAAGAAATAGTTAGAGGGGCGAGAGACAGAGAAGAACAAAGAGTAAAGCGACAAAATCAAACAGAATAGCCATCGCGCCAGGAATCAATTAAGAATGTTGGCGAGAAATAGAAAAAGGAGTGAAATGTCAAAAAAGAAAGAAAAAAAGGTTCAGAGTTGAAAAATGAAACTGAACATCGTATTGTCTCGTACCTAGGAAAATGGCGTCATGGCTTGGGAACTTTACGCCGGATATCCGGTTAAGGAACCCACACATCAGGTAAGTAATGGTTATATGCTATTGCGTAATACGAGCGTACGCATCCCAATTTTCTCCAAATTACCACCTTAAGCCACGTGACAGCACACGACGTGGAGTGAGAAGCATTAAGTTCAACAAAAGAAAAAGTCATTTGTTTCTATTTGTGGATTGTGTTCATGTGTTTCAGTGTCTGGAGAAAGCTTAGACAATGGTAAAAAGAGAAAAAAACCGGAATATGTCTTGGGAAGTAAGAGGAAATGTATCGATGCTGGGTATTCATCTCCTGGCCGTGCTCTTTGCTGGCTGAGAGCTTAGTCGATCTAATAGTTAGGATTTATAGTCTGAGACATAGAAACCGTTTCTTCTTCTTTTCATTAATATTGCATTCTATGACATTCTAATATATTTGACCAACATATTTCACCTTGAAGTTTTCTTACTGATAAATATATTATGCTGATTAGGTAGTCATTTCCATATCACAACAGCTAATTTTACCGCCCACTAAATTACTGTCTATTTATATTTCCTAGAGAGCAAAAGACATCATTTTAGAAGTTTTCCATTCGCATTCCGCAGAGAAGAATTATAGAACAGTACTGAACGTTTTAACTTTTACCTCTCTCAGTAAGAAGTGCTTATATAGAGACTATATTAGTGCCCAAGCAGTAAGGGAGGGACAGAATAAAATATGTGAACATTGCAATCTGGCCGCCAGAGGAGCGCAAATCTCCTAGGCAGTACCTCTCTTTCGCGAGGGGGATAGGTTTATTTCCCGACGTCCCAAAAATAGAAGTGGGGATCAGGGAATTTTTCCAAGGTATGACCGATAAACTCACATTAAACTGGACCCTGAGTCACATTGCGTTTCGTCATCGGCGTTGTCAGGATGAATTAATACGATGCGCAAGATTAACGACTAATTGTGAAAATATGAAAAAATAAAATCACATTTAATTTCATTAGCCGAACACAGAAGTAAACAGTTATATAGGAGATAATAATTACACACTTCGTATATTGTTAAAGCCTCTGACGCCACGGATCTTAAACCGAGAATAAAAATATACCGTATTTTTCTGGACTATAACCCGCGACTTTTTCTCAAAATATGTAGAGTGCGGGTTATATAATGGTGCGGGTTATATATGAATTGTGTCTTCGAACCTTGAGTGGCTGGGGTTATGGTTAGGGGAACAAAGCTTCAGAAAAAAAGGTCGCCAGCGTCGAGCTATTTATGTCCAGATAGTTGAATTTATAGGAGTGCGGATTATATACAGGTGCGGACTATAGTGCGGAAAATACGGTAATTGAATCAAATTAAAACAATAATCGAAATATTATTTCAATCCAATACTGGACGAATAATTAATAAATATAACTTAATGGACTGAATACGCCTATAAAAACACAAGGACCCATTATTATACCTATACCTATAATACTCAAAGAATGGGCATGTAGTGCAGGGACTATTGGCGCAGATAGTAGAATCATTGAGCCCAGTTCAAATACCGGGTTAGTCTTTAGCGCTCAATTTCATGCTAATACACTTGAGAAAGGCATGAATTCGTATCTTCTATTTTCGTACTCCCCTGAATATCATTTAAATTGTTCTATGTATTCTTGGGTAGCAGCCAGTCTAAGAATTCCAAATTGTCAAGGTAACGGGAAACTAACTTTACTTCAACAGGTTTTCCTACTTTGTTATGGTAAGAAAGATGGTTTGCTGAGTGGCGGTAGAAAATATTTTCTCATCCGAATCTATCCTGGAACTCTACCACTTGTCTGTGCATTGAATATTGTTGCCGCGTCTTGTATGGCGCTTCTGAAATGTATCTAGAGAATTTTTAGGGAAATTCCAAAGAATCAGCAACCTGGCATCACTACTTCAATCACTTTACCACCGTCGTAATCTAGTTTTCCAGAGACTTTCTATAAACCACACTTCTAGCCTGTCAAACTCTCTTTCAGGTTCTTGCTTTCCTGTCAACTACGATCTTCAAACATTAAAATGCAACGTCAATCGCCATCGTCTGTTACCTTGAATCATGTTCGTTTTATTTTTCCTTTCTCCTCGGTACTCTTTCCTTAGTTTCCTTAAACACTTGCTTGATGTGAAATGATTAAAAAATGTATCTTTATGAATAATCCCATTCTTCATTTTAACCCACGAAACCGAATTTAGTAACTATCTAGGGCGCTTACCTGAGAGCTATGATACAAAATGTATTTACTCTGTCTCTCCACTAAGATGAGTTGTGACACAAGGTCAGCTATGATACCCAATATGATCTTGCTCATAATTGGTAGCGTAGTAAGGTAAAGATTTAAACAGTTGGAATAATAATAATTCTTATATTTTGACGATGAACATTTCTTTATTTTTATAATGATGTTCACCCTGTATAAAGCCCAAGAGCCAATCTAGGAAGAGTGTTATACAGTAAGAGGCACAATATCAAGTATGGTGATAATGCCACTAAGAAGTGAAAAAGAAAGAAAAGACTTTGGAAGGAACAGGAACCCCAATCCTAAACAGGTAATAAGGGATAATCCTGCTCAGAATACCGGGTAGGAGGGAATTGTAAACAGGACGATAAGTAAACCTATCTACTATTAGCAAATATATCTAGTCCTATTGGCAAACCTGCTTGCTCACACTTGTTACTCCAACGTCCAGTGGTCAGCCTCCTCCCAAATCCGTTAGTTCGTTGTCTCTGGAACGGAACTATGTAGACATCGACATCCATAGTAGTTCCGAAATTCTCACCGATGAGGAGTGCAGAAGACAGACAGTGACTGGAGCGAGTTTAGACCGACTTCAGGCTATATCTGCACATAGAGCTGAAGTACCGACTGTATATTCAGGCAATGATAACACAGCATCAATAAGCAAAGTGCTTCATAGACTGGAGTCAAGGGTCGTGACAGAGAATTCTCTTGATGGATTCAACAGACACAAGTTCCTAGTGTAGGTGAAACATCACTTCGAGGGGAGGGGACATCGATAGTAGTTTGATCTGGCGAGGGATGGTATCCGCCAGGTCTACTTTACCTATGCATGAATGAGTACCTATCGAGACATGTGGAGAGAGGTGCACAGGCGATGAGCTGCGCATCGGCGCCACAACTTGACCTTGTCATAGGACTGATGATAACAGATGAATTTGAGCCCCACGGGGAAACGCATAATTGAAGCTCACTTTCAAACAGAGTTTAGCAAATATCTCAATGCCTACCTTCTAATTAATATTTCTTCAAATTATGTCCCCTTCATTACAAGTAGGTGTCTGAGAAGAAGAAGACATATCAACATAAGGAGATGGCCTTTTCAATTTGATTGGCTTATTAGTAAGAACGCAGCAAGTATCAGTCGATATTATGAAGAGCGCCTGCGTACATGTCAGTGTATCATTAACGAGAAGACAGGAAGGTGTTAATGGCGGGATATACGGACATCGCGTGTAATAATAGGATATTTTCTCCAGATCCTCAGATCCTGATGTCTTTCAATGTAAGCTCAAACCGGGGATAGAGAAAGCATGGACTAAGGTGATCAAGATGAAATTCTTGTATCGACATGCTAGATTTCCGTTTCTGCTTCTTCAGTTTTATTGCCGTCTTGCTCATATCCATTCTCCGGATATATCCAATCTTTGCAACAGGATGAGTAATGGTTGAAGGATTGTTGGTAGCAGGAAGTTTACTATCGTCGCAATCCTTATTTAGCATCTTAAATGTCGAAACAGCAGGAAAAATACGTCGACAATGACAGTGACAGTCTGTGGGGCTTACAATACAAATCTAATAATGTAGCAGCCACGTAACAACATGTTTGCTGTACAGTGAAAGGTATTCTTGTGGAAACAATGAATTTACGAAATTTACAATAATTCCACTGGTGAGATATAAATCGAACCAAGGGACAAAGAAAACGCGTAATCTATTTGATAGCAGAATCAGTGAATCTTAGATTGGTGTAGTAATTCTTATAGATTTTAGTTGTTTTTTTTTTTTAAATTGGTATCACCTCATGCAAGGAAGTAAAGCCACTAAGACACAATGGATTACAGGGTGTGGATAGTTAGGAAGAGAAACATTAATAATGAGCGGAAAGAGGAAAGAGTAATCAGGAGGAGAGTAGATAACGATTAACATTGCATTTAAATGTTTGCCGATTAAAATTGATTGAAAAGCATGGAGCCAGGAGTGGTTTCCACAAAGAGAAAAGAAACTGTTAGCATAAAATTTACAGTTACATCTAGAATGTTATAAGCGAGGAGAGAGGAGTAATTAAGAAATACATATTATAAGGAAGTGCAGAATAGATATAGGTTGACCCTGGAATTGAAGAGACCAAAATTGTTGTTGTCAGGGAAGTATCTTCTCGGGAGTCTCTTCTACAAAGCAACAGTTCTGGGAGAAAAGCCCTTTGACTAGAGACCAACAGAACTCCTTGTAACACCAAAGATGAACTGAAGGCAAGGATTGTGGCATCATTCACCAACTTAAACACGGAAACCGTCTAGAACAGATGCATGAGTTTCCGAAGTCATCTGGAGGCTGTGGTTGAAGGAATTGGCGATTTTATTGAATAGATTCACTCATTAGTATTTCAAGATATTTTTGTGTAATTTTGGTAAATAATTCTGTTAAAATGAGATGTCAGTGTTATTTTTATTTTTGCATAATTTAGGCGTAAATTTATCCATCACACTGTAAATTATATCAATGCAAAGGACAGGTTAGTCTCTTCATTTTCATTTCACTTTTGTCTTTCTTTATCTTTTATTCATTATTTTTTTCAGACGGTGTTTAAAAAGTAGAAAGAAAGATATCTTTTCTCCTCAGAGATTCATACGTTTTTATTTGTTTTGCATGGTGCAGTGTACGAAATGACACATTTATTTTTACCAGGTATCCAAGTATCTTCATAATAAGAAGATAGGAATGGCGCATATTTTTAATATTGCATAAGTAAATGCCAAAATATCCATATTAATAGACGACAACGTATAGTGATGACTTTTATTTTATTTATTTACAAGTCACTGAGCGATGGCAGATACAATTTATTGACGAAGATAATTCCAATTCCTCGTTTACTTTCTGGTTGTAGCCATTAAAATGGTCGAGTTAATTTTAAATTTTTCCTTAAAGCATATGATTTTGTTGGCAACTTGAATTTAACTCAAAGTTTCTTTGCAAATAAATTTATTTAGAAAATATATTAGAATAATCCAGTATAATTACTGGGAGTAAACCTCCTACATACGGATAGAAAATGAATTGACAAACATTCTTTTAAATCATTTTGCCCTATGCCATTAACACGTAAGAAGATTACTGAGTGTAATAGAATAAGAGAAAACCAAAATATTCAGGCGAGAGAACAATAAAAGAATAGAAATTAAGTACATAGACGATAACGATGAACATTGCATTTAATTTTTGAAGATGAAAATTTAATAGAAAGCCGGAAGAGAGTTCACATAGCGGGAAGTGCGCGAGGAGAAACTGTTAACATAGAACTTACGGTTTAATTTGGCCACTTCAATTGAAAAATGAAGAAACCTTGCCGTATATTTAGTAGTCCGCTTAAATTCATTATTATTTAGGCACCAGAATAGGAAAGCTTATCTGAACAGTTAGCATGAAAATATTTATAAAAAGAAATTCTTCGTTACGGCGTTGGAAAAGGGATTGAAGTTAAGATTCTAGCACTTAATAAGAAAATAAACACGATAAAATGACCTACTAAAAGTAGTACTAAAAATGATATGGAGTTATTTGTTGGAAAAATAATATGGTTAAATAGCACTGACAAATCTTAGATAAAAAACATGTGAAATATGAAACTTAGACTACAGAAAAGGAATAAAAGAAGTTTTTTTTATATGTCTTACTGCTTTTCTTTCAATGCGATGTAGTTTGATTATATTATTTACTTAGACAAAGTTGCCAATATCTTCGCTTAGGTACGGCCCTGTTGGGACAATACAATATCTACAATGCCTTGAAGATCATTTATTTACATTATTTACATTATTCGGACTGTTATCCTCATCTTCATTGCCATATTCACAACTTTTCGGTCATTGTACACTCAGGCCTTTTTTCAGATAATTGGAATTTCGAACCGACACTTTTATTTCGTCCACCAGGGTAGATTGTTCTAGTTCCACGTACTATGCCTCTCCCGGATGTCTCAGTTATTTCCCTTTAACTCAACTCTCCAAGATTTTTGGTTCAGCACTGCTGTAGCCTGGTACTGAACTCCCCACGCTTTGGGTCTAATCACTGGATCTAACCAATGTCTTTATCCACTGGGTCATGTGTCCTCAAGAAACGTTGTGAATATGGCAATGAAGATGAGGATAACAGTTCGAATAATGTAAATAATCATAATACCTCATTTCGGAGATACAGACAGAGGTTATTTATCTGTTTTTTTGGCTCTTTGTTCCAATTTATTTTAAAAATCTGTGTTGAGTTCAAAACATGTCAGAAAAATAAGAGACCCTACAAGGCTTGCGACCACATCACGTAGAAACACCAGTTTCCGTACGATTACTGAAGTAAAGCAATATCAAGTCTGGTCAGTACCTAAATGGGTGACCGCTTGGGAATACAAATGTTGTAAGTTTGGATGTGTTGGCTCGGAATTGTTAATTGGAGAGTCGTGTTCCACTTCCTGCTGCGTTTGTTATATTCACTTACGCGCAAATACTCTTGCAAAAGTTATGAATCCTCCTCTTCTCCCTCAACTATGGGTTAATTAGTAAGACTTTTATCACTGAACCATTATTATCTCCCCCCCCCCTCAAAAAATTGTTACAATCTGTAATATAGTAACCACTCTGAGTAGAAACTTATGAAGCTTTACTTGACCAATTTAGCTTCAGCGCTGAAAAGTGTTTATTTTACTGTGATGGATGATTACAAGCGAAATCAGAGATGGGATGTGATTATTTTATTACCACTGAATCTAAACTTTTATGGCTTTAAATATTTGCAAAGGATCGATAAGCTGTCGAATACGATTCAATCAATCAATAAAACGCAACACAAGAGGTAATAAACAATATGGTTGATTTTGTATTTGAATACCACCAACACAACACAACATCTATCAAGCCATCATCAAAATTATATGCACACCATTTAATGGCGAATAGAAAACATCTGAACGTTTACAGCGCTTAATGGAAGTATTACTGTCTTAATTTCGTTTAAAAGAAAGTAAATCGTATGAAAGTCATTTCTTATGATCGATCCTCGCAGCGTTTATATAATCTATGATGCCCAAAGAATATAATTTATTTGTTTGGCAAAACGATGCCAAAATAAAAAAAATATCTTCTACTCTACTTTGACAATAGATAACATCGAAGTGAATTGGATTTTCGAGACGACTTAATTTTCGAGACGACTTAATTTTCGAGACGACTTAATTTTCTCAACATATGCGATTAGTGATGGGACAGATGACAGCCAGTCAATAAGTGGAGACGATTCAATTAAAACTTGAAATTTTGATTAGTTGGGAAAACGAAAGTGGCTATCAACGTGAAGCTAATTGATATTTTTAATGGAACGATGTCATATCACAGAAGTCGCCTTAACCAATAAAAATGGGTTATTATGAAAGCAACGTGAAAGCAATAATACTAGCAGTGGCTTTATTATTAGTCATTTTGAACAGATTGGTGTGTTAAGCAGCACTTGCATATTAGTAAAAAGATGATGTTGATAGAACACAGTCGCTCTCTCACAGACGTGCCGTCGCCTCCCTCTGTCTTTTCTACGAATACTTTCACGGTAACTGCTCCGACGAGCTATTTTCGCTATTTCCCAAACTGCATGAATTTAAACGTGCCACTAGATAGGCATCTTAGTCCCATCCTTTCACTGTCTAAACGGTTAAATGTAGCCGTCTCTTGTCCTCCAATAGCTTCACTTCCCGTCTGTCGAACTCCCTTCCGCTTACTTGCTTCCCCGATAGCTACAATCTCCAACTATTCAAATGCAATGTCAGTCGACATCTCCAGATGCCTTGATCTATTCCCCCTCCTTCTCTTCATCCTTTCCTCTTTCATGCCTCTTTACCCTTGCTCCCACTTTCTGTAACCCCTTGCGTTCTAGTTGCACACACGCCTTGCTTGGGGTGAAAACTTACTAGAAATCAGTCAGTTAACTATCCGTGAGACTTTCTGAGAGAGATAAATTTATTGGTTGTTAAAATCTTGTTAAAGGAATTTCTCGAGAACACGTTGGAATTTTCAGATTTACTATTTTGTTTTCTTTAGCTTATGTTGCTTTACTGAAGCTTTTTATGGTGAATTTCTTTCGGATACTTGCCGAAGGAAAAAAAAAAGTAACATTGATTTTCTTTTTATATTTCCTGCTTCATGTCTAATCAATGTCATGTTTCACATATACACTCACACTACGACACAGACACAATACGGCGGCATGGAATGACTTACCTGTTACCAGTACAGAAACAGTGATCAGCCTCGAATTATCGGCTGAAGCCTTTTTATGTTCAGGTTTAATTAATTCTCATTACTTGTATTACCCCCCAAAATCATGAAATTACAAGCAAGGGCGCGAAAAACCTTTTGGCTTTGACCACTTTCCAAACTGCCTCACACTTTCTTTTGAAAGTGATTCTTGGCCGGGTTTAGAACTTTTCAGCTCTTCTTTCTTCACAGCCATACAACTATGACTAACAACATAGTGTCTGAGTGGGAGCTTAGTCAAAAGATCTTCTATCGTTATATTCACTGTCCAAGTGGAGTAAAAAAATCTATACTTTATCCTAGGAGAAGAAACTGGCAGACTTCAGATTTCCAGAAAGATAAAAATTAGCTAATACGATTCCAAAATGATACAATCATGTCCGCCAGATATTCTTGGATAAATTACAGTTTATAACAATTATCTTAAACATTTAAAATAATTTCCACGGTTTTCATGTTTATCTTAGCGAAAAAAGAAAAGCAATGCAAGACTGCAGAGACTTTAATGGTAAAAGTGATTAGTTATTTTTGTTTAGCGGCATATCAACCTCTATGGATTAGTTAATACCAAAATCTAAATATTTTGTACGCATTTTTCTCTCGGGATAATTATGATTTTAATGATCACTGATAAAAGTTTTACTAGTTAGCCGATTGCTGGAGGAGAAGACGAGTGTTCATACGATTCTCTAGGGTCTTTGCCTGTAAGTGAATACCACACACCTAAGTGGTTCTGGAACTCGGATATCTGATTGACAGTTCCGAGGTATTATCTATTACAGCACCCGCACATCTAAACTTACAAAACCAGGTATTCCGAAATGGTCACCCATCTAGCTATTGACAAGACTCGACGTTGCTTAACTCCGGTGATCATACAGGAACCTGTGTTTCAACGTGATGTTGCCGTTAGCCTTTCCTGCCAAAGACGTGTAGTAAAATATCAGATGAATCATTCATTTTTGGCAATATACACTCACAGCAAATTGCGCACTAGCATTAGATAGTTCTCACCAAATAACTCGGGTTTGAGTGGCCGTATTTAACGCTCTTAGATCAAAACCGATCTTTCATTCATATTGTAGCTAGCACGATAAATTCTAATGTCCTTTAAGCAGCATTAACACGAAACTTGATTTATTGCGTTTTATGTGACCGTAGATTTTGAACACTGTTTTTTTTTTATCATGGACATAATAGGTACTCGCTAAATAGCCTTAAGAATTTTGTCAATTCTAATTGTCATGAGCCTTATATGATATCATTTTGAAAAGTCTCAATTGTTTTGCATAAAGGTCCAATGACACATTCGTTCCCATAAAGAACAACAGGCACTAGGTAGATGTTATACATCTTTTGACTTCATAAGGTATCCGGTTAGATAGCTCTTTATTTGTCCTACAGTCATCCCACTCTAATCCGATCCTTGCCTATCATTTTGCAAGCTAATTTATTGCCCTTTTAATTATACTCTGAAACTAGTTTGATTAGCCTAGATTTTTATATGGGGAATTTGGTTGGTTTTAACAGTTGCTGTACATTTAATTTCTGCAACATTAACCAAAAATTCAATATCAGCTGCATATACACATAAGACATCAATTAAAGTTAAAGCCATCAAATGCATGATATGAGGATATCTCAATATCCATCCCATAATGATAACACAAGAAATTCAGACATAAAAATGTCATCTTCAAATATTAAACTTCATTATTATGATAATTTTAATCTGTAAAATCGGTTGGCGCTTGTAGATCACTATTTTCTCTAAATGCATGAAAAATAGTTACGTACTTCGTATAATGATAATGGCTGACCATTCGTATCCGAGTATACCTGTCAGCTAAAGCAGCTAACCAATCCTTGTTAAAGATGCCAGCTTAGGCACATTTATGCGTTTCCAACTCCTTCATAATCCACCTGTGGTTTATACTGCATATATGCTGAGCGTACCTTAGTTACCTTAGTAAATGGTGCCTCATAACAAGCTGCTTCGGGTAGATGGAGCCCGTCAGCCCAGGAAGGCAGTCCAAATAGAAAAAGGAAAACCCTAATTTTAAACATCCACTGCCTTGTGTCCATACCCAAACACGGAAAATGTTAGGAAATTAAATCCAGACAGAAAACCCCTTAGTAGAGAGTTGAAGGCGGTTGGCTGTAACATTGACAACTTTTCTGCAACTCCTGAAATCAAGCTGTTCCCAAATATTATGCCTGTATTCCTTTGGATCTTGTCAGTACGGCCGGGTGGGGGTCATATGATCTGGGCAGTTCACGGCCTCCATATATAATCGGCCATATTTGCGTCCCGAAGAGTTCGCTCCGGTATCACCATCAAAGTACTTAATTTTGAACAAGCATAGCGCTACCGTTATCTCGCGAGATAAACGTGAACGTGTCCTTCGTTACAGTTGATGAGATAGATAGATAGATAGATAGATAGAGAGAGATAGATAGATAGATAGATAGATAGATAGATAGAGATTAATCTGGCGTAGTCAACAGTTAGAATAACGCCAGTACAACCAAAGAGATCGGTCACGATGACTTCCGTCTTCGTGCTAGCAGAACCATCAACAAGGAATTGCGTCTACTGAATTTCACTTACAAGGCTTAGATCAACCAGTGATATAGTTTTCTGGTTATTTTCAAAGGTGCCATACGTTGAGATCACCTCCCTAGACCGATAGTCACCTTCCTAATGAATCGCCTATGACGAGATTCGAACAGGGATCTCATTGTCTGAAAGCGAACGTTCTAACCACTAGTGATGCGCCCATAACCTACTTGGTAAAATATTATTATAATAAAACATACTGTATACATAAATCTATGAACTGATAACACGATTCGACTTCGATGACAAGCATCCAGATTGCCTATTGGCCGGTTCACACACCTTTTCCAGTCTTTTGAACAGGAATAAGTACTTTATCTCTTGTTTCCTGCTTTGGATTGTGATTCCTGATTTCTCTCATAAATTGTTTTCATTTTCATTCATTTTCAAAGAATTAAGCGTTGGTTTCACCGCCAGAAACCACTTGCATCTTTTTTTTTGTTTAAGCATTTCACCCCAAGCAAGGCGGGAGTGACACTAGCACGCAAGGGGTTACAGAGAGTAGGAGCAAAAGTAAAGAGACGTGATAGAAGAAAGGATGAAGAGAAGGACGGGTAATTAGAACAAGGCATCTGAAGATGTCGATTGACATTGCATTTGAATAATTGAAGATTATAGCTATCAGGGAAGTAAGTAAGCGGAAGAAGGTTCCACAGACGGGAAGTGCGAGACATGAAGCTATTGGAGTAGAAGAGACGTCTACATAATGGTAATATCGCCTTGCTCGGTGTTAAATTATTTTTAGCAAATCAAATTCTGAATTTATTTTGAGTTCATGTTAAAAATGGCCACGTCACTAACCAATGAGAAAGTTTCACATCGATCACATTTTACCGATTGAAGTATGGTGAGGATATCTGATTTCGGGGAGAAGAGATTGTGACAATACACATTCGATTATGACGAGGCGTAAAAGAAAGCGTTATAGATCCCCTTCATGAATATAAACTCGTTCTCTTAGATTTGAGAGACACTAACAAACAGTTGGTTTAGACAATGAATCTGCGTTTGATTTCCAAAAACAAAATTCAAGGAAAAATAAAAACAGAAATGTCCACAAACACAATGGAAAAAAAAAAGACTTAACATAGGACGAGACAATAACAATAAAATATTGAACAGTTTTCGCACGAAAGTGGTCACTCTACAGCAGGGGAAATTCATCTTCATTAATTTTGCATTTTCTTCGTGTGACTCAGTGACATTATTTTGGTTTTGGGAACCGGTTACTGAAATATTCATATGACCTATAAAAAGTTATTGCGGCGACTCGATTTCGACACCTTCCAATAACTATTAATCAATATCACTGAGTATATCAAGAGAATCTGATGAACATTGTTGACTATTTTAACATTTTATTGTTTGTTTTACTAAGCTCTTTCTTGACAACAAATTAAAATAACAATCTGGGAGATGCAATGCTTGAAAATGGTTAAATAAATAAAACAAGGTTGCAGATATATCATATATTAAACAGTAAGTACAACAGAAGAGTATTACACGATTAGTGAGTGTGGGTCGGTTGACCCAGCGTTCAATCTGTTCGACTGTTGATAGGCAGAGAGTTCGACAGCAGCTGCGGTAGAACAATCTATTAGACTGTTCCTCCAAGGCCTTCTCTCCTACTAAACATAGTAGGTGGAAGAGTCCAACATAGACTCTTTAGAGGGAGGACACCACAACATTACATTAGGACAAGTTCAGGTTTCGTAGATACACCGCTCATAATAGATTAACCTCATTCTGCAGACCTGTGTATCTGGGAAATTTAAAGTCGGTTTTAAGATAAGTCGTTTGAACTTTTCCTCATGTTGATATCTGTTGCTCTATTTTTGATACTGAGCACTTTCTTTACAAAAATCTGCATGCCTTCAAAGGCGTGAAATTTTTAGTAATATACGTGTTTTGTGAACGCTTACGGCCATATCACGTTGAAACACCGAAGTTAAGCAACGTCAAATCTGGTCAGTACCTAGATGGATAACCGCTTGTGAAACCAGGTGCCGTAAGTTTGGATATGAGGGTGGTGTAATGGATAATGGCTCGAAAATGTTAATCGGAGAGTCGAGTTCCAATTCCTGCCGGGTTTGTTATATTCACTTACGCGTAAATGCTATTGCGAAAAGTATGAATTCACCTTCTCTCCCCCAACTATGGGTTAATTAGTAACACTTGTATCACTAAATCATTATTATCGAAAAAATCTCTTATAATCTAAAAATATTTAATGTATTTAAATAACGTACAAGGGGTTAACAAGACGTAGAAAACGAATCAATCAATTAATCAATGTTTTTGTGTTCCGTAATAGATTTGTATTATTATTAGTATTATTATATGTGTCATTCCCTTTCAGGATGTAGGTAATCATGGGTATCCATAACTTCCTTTACATTGTAGCTCTGAGCAATAATTGTCTTTTCCTTATCACTTCTATTCCCTGTTCTGAAGTAAGTTACCCTTGTTTTCATCTCTCCCTCCTACCCTCGATTTGTCCTGTGTGTGTCTAATTTTCCATACTCTCTTTTTTATTATGTGTCCTAGATATTTTCTCTCTTTCTGATTCTAAGTATATGTCCCTTTTTCTCAAAACATCGTCCCTACCCATATGTTCAATTCATGGTATTATCAGTATCTTTCTGTAATACCAGATTTGTGTTGCCGAAAGTCTCTTCTTCATCTGCGAGATCACAGTCCAACATTCACTGCCATATAGGCGACCTTATTTTACATAACAGCTTAGTATTATTTGTTTTTAACGAAAATTTCCTGTTTCTTAATACTTTGCTTAGTTTCGCTATTCAAAAACTACTTCGTATTTCGTTGTCACACTTTCTGTCCTCTTCTCACAAATTACCCATCATTCTTGATTTTGGTCAATCCATTTCGTAGTTTACATCTTACTCGCATTTTGACTTTTTACAATTGAGATTTAGTCCTTTCTTATCACTATCCTTCAATATTTTCTCTACGAGTTAAAAGAAATCGGGTGCGATTTGTAAAGTAATGTCTATTGCTTTAAATTTACACTAAGTGTATAAAAGGTGTGTCAGGTAATTAAGAATAAATTATAATAAACGAAGATACTATAAAAAATGAAGTGAGAAAGAAGTGAGGCACATGTCATATCTGTCGTTATTTACGGCTCAAAAAGACCACATAGACTGTTTGAACCTTATGATAATCATTATGGATGCCTCAATGGGATCCCCACAAAACGACCTCTTCTTGTTAAACCTATTGTCCAGGTTAAACTTTTCATCTGAGTGCCTAACCTTGTTCGACAATTGCTTCAATCGCATAGTTATTCGAGGCTTTTCATACATGAATTGGACTCTCCATTTCAGTTAGAACGGATAGTTGACTGCGACAGTTTGGGAAATCTCAGTAATGGCTCTCAATAGCATTTAATAATGTTTTGTTTTAGTTGTTCATGGATAATCTGCTGGCGCCAAATACTTCCTTCTTCTTTCTAAAGAAAATATTATATGGAAGATGATGTGTTTTGGTTGCCATTGAAACAAACAGTTTGCCTTTATGTCGGATTAGAAAATGACATGTTAATGCTCTCGATGAAACTAAAAAAATTAGAACGTTTAGATTTAAGAAAGAGTCCCTCTGAAGATGAGCCCTATAAAAGAAACAATAATTTATCCACCACTGCTGTAGAGGAGAGAAAAGAATGAGAAAAAAGTAAGAGAACCAAGTACTTTCTGTTTGACAAGTTAACACTCAAGATTTGTCTGTGCACAAAATGAACAGTGATGAAAGCACTGATTTCCTTTGCGGTTAAACCTCAACAAATAGCTAGGGTTTGGGTTTCTTCATTTCGGATATAATGCTGGCCACGCCAGATGACTGCGGATGTAACGTCATTGAGACAGAGGGACACCAACTTGTTGAATGTATGGTGTGATTGGTGAACTCCTGCTACCTGTCCAGAGAAGAAGGCATCTGGTGTCCCGCTAACACTGATACCAATCCCCCTCGATCTTAAACTACTTGTTCAGCGGCGCCTATAATGGACCTGCTTGTGGCTGGCACCGGTGGGTAAAAGCCCCGGTTGTGTCTCTTCCAGAGCCCACAGTACCTGCCACAAAGAAGGCGGAAAATTAACAGCAACGGCTTGTCGTGGTTAGAGCGAGAGGGAAGCCCCAAGGTACAAGATCTCAGTCTCCTGAAGACCTCAAGAGCAAGGACTAACAGTCGCATTCCCAAATGTAAGGCTGACTTTCCTCGCGTCGAGGCGGCTGAAGCAGCTAGGTGCGAGGTTCCGATCACAGAGGAGGAAATCCGGGATGCGTTGAATGAAGTCGGCAGAGAAAAGATTCTGGGTATTGATGGACTCCACTGTGAGGTGTATTCGAAGCAGTCCCATATGTTTATCACCCTGCTGGCATTGGTCTTTAACCAATGGATGAAGAACGGGCATATTTGGGCCAAGGTCTTAGCCAACCTGCTTGCAAACTGTCCTGTCTAGTCTAATTGTCCCCGATCAGACTTGCGCTGTGAAAGGTCGAACTATTCGGAACGACCTTCATCTAGTACGCTTGATCGTAGAACAAGTCGACAGTGAAGACGCGCTGATCAATTTAGATCGCTTGATAGGGTTGACCATCGATTTCTCGGGGATGTTCTTGGGTCGGCTGGTTTGGGGACGTACTTTAGATCTTGGATCCATCTCTTGTATCGCACCCCACGGGTGCATTTGTGGAAGTGAATGGCATAAAGTCGAAACATTTCATGTTGTCCAGATCTATTTGTCAGGGTTGCCAAATTTTACCGATGCTGTACGTTCTTGCGTTGTGGCATTTTCTTAGCAAATTAAAGGCGAACCCGGTCCTACATGGAATTACCCTTTCTGGTGCGACCAAACCCGCCTATGCCGTCGGCATGATCACTTTCATTAATAGCAAGAACAAGATTGACGAAGTCGGCAAGGAATTCAGCAGATATGAGGAGGTAACAGGACACAAAATTAACCACGGCAAAACTGTGAACTTGCGGTTGGGTGTATGGGAGGGAGTCTCTCTTCACGGACCCTTCACTTGAACAGAAGAGCCTCTCAAGATAATCGGCATTTGGCTTGGCCCCGACCTCCAGTTGGAGAAGAATTCTTTGGGGGTCTGAGGCTGCAGTTCGTCTGTTGTCTCGGAGGAGGCCTTACTTGAAGGTGAAGGCGAAAATTTGTTCCTCAATCCCCTTTACCGGCTCTCGATACCTCCACTCCTGTTCAACCGGACTAATTTTATCGGTTCGTGTCTTGTTTCACCTCTTGTGGTGTGACAGGGATCTTAAGGTGCGTCGCGAGGTCTGTTGCCTCCACCAATTTGAGGGCGGTCTAGGAATGCGCGGCGATGAGATTTGTCAGATGTTGCGGCTCAAGTTCCTGGATTGAATGTGCATGCAAGATGAGGCTAACGGCATCTTCTGGAAGGGAGACGCTAAGAAAGCATTTTTGTCTTTGAGATGTGTGTATGATGGCGAAGAGGAGGCCCTCCGTACTTCTCGAGCGAATGCTCCTATCCCAAATGTCTAGTTGCTCTGAAAACTTCACACATGTTAAGGAAACCTCCATGACAACCGACTATTGCCACCTAAAGCGTTATATCATGTTTTAATGAAAGGAGGGCGCTCGAGGAACTCTAAGGGATTAGCTCGATTTGATGAATGAAAGTTTAACAGTCCAGGTGGTGGTGTCTCAATAATGACGAGGCATCACTCACCTGGCTGGTACTGCGGAAGTCCCTCTGGGTCGGTGTTGTGGTAGGATCCACCTAATCTGCATAGGTGACTACCAACTATATAAATAGTGGTTGGTACCGGAAGAGGAGGGGAGGAATCACGAGATCCAACTAGAGACTCTGATCGACTGCGACTAGCAACACATTCTCCAGGAACGTCTTCCCAGAAATATACAGAAATACTATATGTACTTATTGTGTACACTTTCTTGTTATAATACATTTTTGTTCTAAGTACATTTTGTGTTGCATTATTATTCCATGCAATAGGCGAGATTCAACAATGAGTCAAGACTCAACAATGGCGACGAAGTAGAACGAACCATACGCCAAGTTTCAACAATCTGACAAAGTAGAACGAACCATACGCCAAGTTTCAACAATGGCAAAGAAGTAGAACGAACCATACGGAAAGAAGAAAGAATTAATAGTGAGAGTTTTCAACAAATTGGGACAAGTCATTGAAGAACCCAGGCTGAAAAAAAACAAACTATTAATTCAAAGTCCAACGTTAACGTAACGACGAAGGATTCTAAACTTCTGGATATGTAAAACTCGTTAAAAGACGACTAAGCATAAAGGAACGTTCACTCAGAAAAATTGAAAGGTGTCGTAAACGAGTAACGGTAATTTTAAATTAAAAAATTATCTACAACGAGACACCCTCTAAAAAGAAAAATTAGCCGACTACAAAAACATGCATGGATTAAAAGGAGCACAAATACACCGTGTCGACTTTGAAAGGTAACAAACTTTAAAAAATTATTTTTTTAAATTATTTGTTCAAGAATATAGTGACGAATTACCTCTGATAAGAAAATCAGACGTTGTCATTGGAATACGCGAACAGGAGTCGAAAACGAAAAAAAGTCCGACGCTCTCTGTTCACGAAAAAAAAAATCCAAAGTTGATTAGCACGGGCGTCAATGTAAAAACAAGACATAAAATATAAAAGTCGTACGTTTTCGATTTTTTTGGTCAGCTTATATGATATTCGTGGATACACAAATTAAAAGTATATTCCTTGTTGCATGAACACTATCAGCTAAAAATGGAGGAACTATCCAAAGTCATAGCTGAATTATTCAAATCCCAGCAGGAACAGTTTGCCTTATTAATTAGGGAACAACAGATAGCACAACAAAAATATCAAGAACGTCAAGAGGAAAGACAACAAGAACAACAGATAGCACAGCATAAATATCAAGAGAAACAAGATGAAAGACAACAAGAACAACAAATAGCGCTGCAAAAATATCAAGATAAACAAGATGAAAGACTTTTGGAAATTCAAAAGTTAATACTGGAGAAATTAAACAACTATCAGGAAAATGAGGGAAATTCTTCATATTCTAATAACACCATATTTAATTCGCTGGAAACTTTCAACTATGTGCCAGACGAAGAAAAAACGTTTGAAGCGTACTTTAAACGATATGAAGATATTTTCTACACAGACTGTGAAAACTGGTCGAATTCAAGAAAAGTCAGTCTATTACTAAGAAAGCTAGGTACAGCAGAACATAGCAAATTTGTAGATTTTATTCTACCGAGAAAAACAACTGAATTGGAATTCTCGGAAACAGTGAAATTGCTAAAAGAGCTGTTTGGAGCAAATATGTCGCTTTGGCATAAGCGATGGTTATGCATGAATGTCTCTAAATCCGACGATCAGGATTACTTAACATATGCATCTATAGTGAATAGACATTGTGACAATTTCAGATTGGCAGAGATTACGGTTGAAGAATTCAAGTGCTTAATTTTTGCTCAAGGACTGGTATCCAGTAAGAGTGCCGAAATAAGACGTAGAGTTTTGTCTAAACTCGAATCTGAACAAGGCCTTACCCTGCAAAAGTTAGCAGAGGAGTGTCAACGGGCCGTAAGTTAAAAAAAGAGTCGCAAAAAATCGAAGAAGCTGGCATTGCTTATATTAAAAAAATAAAAAAGCAGTCAAAGTACCCATTAGAGAAAGATTGGAGAAAAAATTCAGCGTATTTTAATAATAGACAAGAAAATAAAAAGAACGAAAATAAAAAGGTCCCACCATATAATTGCAGACGTTGTAACGAAAGACATTGGGAGAAAAATTGCCCATATAGAAATAAGAAATGTTTCGTGTGCCAAAAGAATGGTCACAAAGGATCGTGTTGTAAAACGAAAAAATTCAAGAGCCGAATTAGACAAGCAAATTCGAATATCAAATCAGATAGAGATTTGAGGAAATATGTGACGACTGAAATATTCAAAAAGAATATCAAATTTCAACTCGATTCGGGGTCAGATTTAACAATAATGAACGATAAAACATGGAAAATTTTAAAAAGGCCTACAATAATGAAGTCAACGAAACTCGCTCGAACGGTAACTGGAAAGCAAATTAACTTCGAAGGCGAGGTTGTACTTCCAATGAAATTGAATGGGATCGTTAAAAAAATAAAAGTTTTCATTCTGAGAAATGGAGAAAACTTGTTGAGTACAGATTTTATTGAAACATTCGAATTGTGGGATAAACCTTTAAACTCATTCTGCAGAAAAGTAGAAAGTAATACGCAAACAAGACAGGACATTAAAGAGGAATTAAAGAAAAAGTTTCCGGAAACCTTTACACCTGGTCTTGGAAGATGTAACAAATTTGAAGCTAAATTTGAATTAAAAGAAAATACTATGCCTATATTTAGAAAGAAACGTAACGTGCCTTTCGCAAGTGTAGAGAAAGTTAACGAAGAACTTGATAGGTTGGAAAAAATGGGAATTATTTCAAAAGTAGAACCTAATTCATGGGCTGCGCCGATTGTGTGCATAAAATAGAAGTCAAACCAAATCAGAGTCTGCGTTGATTTTTCGACAGGGTTGAACTCTGTAATTAAGGACTACCATTGCCCGTTACCGAGTCCTGAGGAGATTTTTAACAAGCTAAATGGCGGAGTGATTTTTTCAAAAATCGACTTATCAGATGCCTATCTCCAAATTCCCGTCGAAGAAGAATGTTCGAAGTTACTAGGGATAAACACGCATAGGGGTTTATTCAAGTACAACAGGCTTCCTTTTGGTATTAAAGTGGCACCAGCCATTTTTCAACAAGCCATGGACGTCATGTTGAATGACTTAGACTTTGCGTGTGCCTACTTAGATGATATTATAGTAAGGAGTGCAAACGTCGACGAACATCGAAAGCACCTCAATCGAGTATTTAAAAAGATTCAGGATTTTGGATTTAAAGTCAAAGAATCAAAGTGTGAATTTGGTTTGGAGGAAATTAAATATTTAGGTCACATAATCAACAAAAATGGCAAATTTCCATATCCGGAAAGGTCCATTGCGATTAGAGACATGCCGACGCCCACTAACGTGGCGACACTACAGAGTTTTCTGGGGCTCGCGAACTATTATCAAGCATTCATTAAAGGAATGTACAATCTAAGAGCTCCGTTGAATGAACTACCGAAAAAAGACAAGGCATGGGAATGGACGGTAGAATGTCAAAAAGCCTTTGATGAAATTAAGAAAATACTTACGTCCGACCTCTTTTTAACCCATTACAATCCTAAACTGGATATTGTAGTGGCAAGTGATGGTAGTTCATACGGGGTAGGAGCATGTATTCAACACATAATGCCAGATGGTTCTAGAAAACCGATTGCGCATGCTTCGAGGGCATTACTCCCAGGAGAGCGAAGTTATTCACAGATAGAAAAGGAGGCGCTGAGTATCATTTTTGCCATAACAAAATTTCATAGGTACATCTACGGCAGACATTTCAGGTTAGAAACGGACCATAAACCTCTGATCACTATTTTTGGGTCAAATAAAGGGTTACCCGTTTACACGGCAAATCGACTGTTAAGATGGGGAACCATTCTTCTCAATTATGATTTCCACATAAAACACCTATCATCCAAAAATATAATTCATGCGGATACCTTATCAAGACTCGTACCGAATAAAGATGAAGGATTCGAAGAAACAATTATTGGAAATATCAGAGCAGATTATGAGGTGAAAAGCATGGTAAACAACATTGTAAGAGAGCTACCGGTTACATCAAAGGAAATCAAAAAAGAATCTGAAAGCGATGATTTCATTTTAGGAATTAAAAGTAAAATGGTAGCAAATGACCAAAAAGTTCAGGAGATCTATTCAATTTGTGACGGAATTTTACTATATGGTGAGAGAGTAGTAGTACCAAAAAAGTTGCAGAAAAGAATCCTACGGGACTTTCATATGGGTCACCCGGGGATTAATAGAACAAAAAGCTTAATGCGAAGCTTTGTATATTGGAAAGGAATGGATGTGGATATCGAAAACATGGTTCATCGATGTAAAGGGTGTGCGTTAGCAGCTAAGGCACCACCTATAGTACACAAACCATGGCCAAAGACGGATCATCCGTGGGAAAGATTACACATTGATTTCGCTGGTCCAGTAGAAGATTATTACTACTTAATAGTACAAAATGGCCGGAAGTACTACGCTGCAAAAAGCCTACGTCCAATACCACAACAACTTTTTTGCATGAACTATTTGCACGGTTCGGTGTGCCAGAGTGTATTGTGAGTGACAATGGTACACAATTCACTTCTGACGATTTTAAGGAATTTTGTGAGTTATATCAAATTAACCACATAACGACGCCGCCGTATCATCCGAGATCCAATGGACTCGCAGAAAGATTTGTAGATACGTTAAAGCGCGCTCTGAAGAAAGCCTCAGGAGTTCCAACGGAAAAGGCGCTTCAGCAATTCCTACAAGTATACAGAATCACGCCTAACCAGAGAACACCATCAAACATGGCACCAGCTGAACTAATGTTCGCTAGGAAAGTTAAGTCAGTGTTTGACAAGCTTTTGCCAGGAAGAAATAGAATAAAGAACACTATGTATACAGCTAGAAAAAGATACACCCCCGGAGAGAAGGTCTTTTTCAAGTGCTATAGAAACAACATTGAGTTCTGGGAGCGAGGCATAGTGGATAAGAGAATCGGTGACCTGATTTACATAATAAAAGGGCCGAAGAATACTCATAAAAGGCACCAGAACCAGCTTAAAATATGCTACGTGCTAGAGCATGAAGAGAGTATACCGGATCAGGAAGAAGATCCCATTGATGTAATGTATGATACTTTTCAAGTAGAACCTCCGCAGACTGCTCATGAACCGAGAAGATCCGGTAGGAAACGAAAGTTCACGGACCCATTGGACGTGAATCCAAAACGGAAAAGATATTGAAAAAAAAACAAAAACAGATATACATATGAACTATGCAAAGGGGATCTACAAAGAAATAACCATAATCATCATCCCATATAGAAGCCAGTTTGAAATCCAAAAGGATTCCAAGGCTTGGGAGGGGGGTGTTGTGGTAGGATCCACCTAATCTGCATAGGTGACTACCAACTATATAAATAGTGGTTGGTACCGGAAGAGGAGGGGAGGAATCACGAGATCCAACTAGAGACTCTGATCGACTGCGACTAGCAACACATTCTCCAGGAACGTCTTCCCAGAAATATACAGAAATACTATATGTACTTATTGTGTACACTTTCTTGTTATAATACATTCTTGTTCTAAGTACATTTTGTGTTGCATTATTATTCCATGCAATAGGCGAGATTCAACAATGAGTCAAGACTCAACAGTCGGCAAAATATTTGGGCTGGCAGTTACGCCAAATTGCGTGCGCCTCGGTGGGTCACTACTTCTACTTTCTACGACTACTTTCATTGTAGCGACGTACGGCCGTTGTGCGAACTTATTGAAGGTTACATGATTTGCATCCTCAACAGAAAGTTTTTTGTCCTCCATACCGTTTGTAGCAATTTTTGGCCGCAATCTAAGAGGAATAGACACTATATGTTCTTGTGTTTACGATTATGATAATCCTGATTTAGACGACGCAACAGAAGGAATTGTATAGATGTGGGATGTTTTCCTCTTAATTAATTTGTCATTTAAGCACCAGCTTAAAGTCAAAATTAGAGCGGAAAGGAGGTGACTATCTTCCTTAAAATTCGGCGAAAGGTAGTTGAATGTTTCGCGTTTAGGTCACTTCAGAGGGGCTAATTTAGAATGGCGTCTGGAGGTGACCTAGGAATGAGAATATAGGTCGCCTAATTTAAACATTTTTCATCCAGTGTTAAGTCGTTTTTTCTCCTGATTCAAGCCGCTGAAGTTAATTTAGGGTATGGATAATCACCGGCCGCTTTACTTCTCCCTCTCAATTTTATTTGTGGTTTATTCCCCTTTTCCCTCTTCATTTAGGGGACAGGGATTGCAGTTCACTGGTAACTGTGGGATGTCTTTCGTTTCGAGTGTGAGTTTTTGTAATTGTTATGTCTAAATATCTGAGTGCTAATGTGATTGTGGAAGGATGCACGAAAACCATTTTATTAATACTACAATATTTTTTCATCCAGTTAACTTTTATCTCTGCCATAATTAGACTAGGAACATTGGGTATATATATTTTTGGATTTCTATCCACCCATACCTCCTCATAGACTGTACATATGGGTTTAGGTAGAACATCTTACAGTAAATGTGGCTTTATGGTATCTGTGTATGGCAATGTCGTGTAGATGAGATGTTTTGATGAAAGGATCAATGTACGATTGGGTTACTAATGGAGGCTAGCTAAGTTATCGATAAGACAATTAAAGACCAGACTCCCCCATCCAATTTTGCCCATGTGGCTTATTTGTACTTTTGTACAATAAATATTAGGAGTAACCAAAACCGACCTGTTGTTGTGTTTTTGAAGTTTCGTTTTAGACGTGATTGTAACCGTTTTTTGTTTATTTTGTAGTAATCAAGAAATTTTCAGCCTAAATATTCTTTTTTGAAGCCGAAATCCTTTAGTTAAGTTGATTTTGCTATTATTTTTCTTTATTTTCTTTTGTTAAATTGATTTTTTGATTTTATCTTTTGTCGTGTTTTTTTTTTCAGAGTTTTGTCATTTTCGGCTTTAGGCCGCCATCTTTAATTTTATTTTTTGGTGTAACAAGGCGTCACCTGTTCAATGTTTATTGTTTTATTTCATTCTTAGTTAATTCACGGTTTATTTTTATTTTAGTTACGGACCAAAAGCCTTTATTTGGAATGAATTGCGTTTGTTTTCTTTTGACGTTTGAATTTTTTTTGTCAGTCTTCTTTTCGTCTCCTCGCCACATAGGCTTATTTTTTTTCTCTGGGGTAACTTTTATTTTTTGCAGGCTACTGTTGTTGTTTCATTCCGATTCTATTTCTTACCTTTAAATCTTTTATTCGTTTTTCGTCTTTGGGCAAATTTTATTTCCTTTTTTCTTGGCCAGACTTTATTTGACATCGTTTCCTTTCCTATTTTTTATCTTAAAACCTTTGGGGCAATTCTCAATACTTTTCACCTGGTATTAATTTGACTTTACGATCTTTAATTTTAATTTAAGCCCAGTTTTCTTTTGTTTTCCTGGTCAAACCAGTTATTATTTTTTAGTATTTGTATTTTTAATTTTGTATTATTTTTTAAATTTTGTATTAATTTAAACTTCTCACCAGTTTTCCTCAAACTTTGATTTATCTGCAACAATTTAAAAACAACTTTCATTTTCAGGTCACACCAGATTTTTTATTGTATTTTCTAGTTTGGATTTTGCATTGTTTTGTATTATTTCTTTATGATTTTAAAAATGTCGCGCTAAATTTTTGGCAGTTTTTTTTTTACCAAACTTTATTTTTAATTTATTTTATTCTCTCTGTTTAAACATAACGCTTTTGTTTACCTGGTTAAACTAGTTTCTTTTGTATTGTTAATTTTCTATTGTCAATTTTTCTTTATTATTTTTCTTCACATATTAGTTTTAAATTTATATTTTCTGCTAACCTTTTCTTTCCCCAACCCGTTCTCTTACTTCCATATAATTTACCACAAGAAAAACATATAACATCCTGCTTGCTTTACCATTTAAAAAACAATATGGCCGTTTCAAAAAGTCTGTCGGTCAAAAAGGACTTGTCCGGATAGTCCGACGGGTAAAAGAGAATCAGTCGAGTTTCCGGAATTAAAGGTATCTAAAAAGTGTGATAACGGAAAAATTCTCTGGAGTCCAGTAATGGACAAAATAAAGAAGATTGTATGGAGGTCAATAATCGTCAATATATAAGCAAAGAAAGTATGGAGAACCATACTAACCAAAATTCTGACAGAAAGAATGACAATGCTGAGGCCGGAAAATCGCCCTTTTGTTGGAAGTATCCACCGAAATGCATTATCAATATTACGGAGTTTTTGGAGTGAGTGAGGAGTTACTGTAAATTCATACCCGCCTGTGATGATCATACAATCTGGGACCGAAGTAGTAAAACCCACTTTTGGGTCTAACTCAAGGCACACATTCACCGAAATGTCTATGTCTGCTGCTTGTGCAGTTGTGGAAAAGGGAAAGTGTGAACGGCTGACTGCTGGTAGGGTTAAGTGGAAGAGAAAGGCAGCTGGACCTCAGCCCCCTGGCACCCACCGGAATAAAGGCAAGGACATACCCGCTCCCTCTACTAGGCTTAGGAGTGACGCCCCGGCCCCCAAAATCCACCTCAAAACCACCTAATTTCAAGACTTGCAAAAAAGTCCGATCCAGGATACCAGAAAACAGAAGAAAAACCTACTCAAAACTAAGTTAGAATCTAAACTAAAACATTCGCCATCAAAAAAGGCAGCACCCCCTATCTCTACCCCGTTCTCCCCTGGTGCGAAATCATCGCAAAAACATTCATCATCTCACTCATTTCCTTGCAAGGAAATTAAGCTTTTTATAGTTCCCTGCCCTTTCAGAAAAAGCTCTTTTCGTACCCCATGTCCTACTTCCAGTCCTTTCCCACAAAACACTCTGAAATTCCCCACCAAAAGAAAAAGTAGCCCTTCTGTAGAGGCTAAAGATAAAAAAGGAAGAAAACCAACAAGTCTCCGTACAATTTAGGGGAGGATGTCTACCGCATTTCCACGGATCAGGCCAGAAATTATGGAAATCGTACCAAAGCGCTAAAGTACTCTTAAAACAATCTGGAGACAAAGATGTAGAAGTTCCACAAAACTTTCCAGAGTAAAAACGGGTTCTGATTGTTATCCGAACTAGGTCGTGGGTGCTTCAGACTTGGGGTATGGTCGAGAATTTCACCCCTAATTACCATCAAGGAAGAGGATGAGATCAACAAAGTGAAACTGTTCTGTTCAGGGAGGGTCACCTCCTCTATAGCCCTTTAAAACTAACTTATTCCTGGGACATTGGCGGTCTCTCGATGACGTTACTAACAAGAATGAGATAGGCCAAGGGGCAATGGGGGAGGCAGTTAGTATTCATGCCCTGACCATGTTCAAGCCAGTTTCTAACCCCTAATCGGATTGATAATAGCTCTCTGGTTGGCAAGTTTGAATTCCCGGGATTGAGGTCGGAGTCGCACAAGGAGAATCTCGCACGCGATCTTCAGCGTCTCGGGGCGTATGTATATTGTTTGCAGGAGACACAGTTTTTAACGCGCGAACATGAGGACTTTCTGTTTAAGAGGTTTGTCCTCTAATCAACATGTTTTAATGGACACTCGAGAGAGGTTTCCAGGCTGGTGAGCAAGTCTACTCGGCGTGTTTTCTTATCTTCGCAGATTGCGGTTAGGCTTTGCGTGATGGATTTTACCATAAATAGTAAAGCTCTTAGTCTCACTGGGGTTTTTGCGCCCAATAATCATGCTCAACGGCCTGATTTGTTTCGGCGGATCGAGCCGTTTTTTATGACATTTCGTTCGGTAGTTTTAGCGGGCGACTAGAATGCCGTCCTTGACTCCGACATAGATCGTATAGGATAAGATCGGATACTAAGAATGTGAAATCGTTTCTTGGACTTTATTGACAGCTTTGATCTTGTCGATATCGCAATGTGCACCCCCGGGAGGTAGTGTGAATGCTATAGCGGGAATTGACGGAAGCTGTAGTTGGGAATAAGTGGTAGGATTTAATAAAATTCAAGCTTAGGTCTTTTGCTGCTGATTATAGTTGCCGACTCAATCTCAAAGGATTAGCAGCGATCGGGCGATTAAATCCTGTGATAGTGGGAGTGTAGCCTTAGCTAAGGTGCGGCTGACCTCCTTGAAACGAGGATCAAGCTCTTATAGTCAGGGCTAGGTTAAAAAGAATGTCTTCCGAGGCAACGAACTGTTTACTTGCAGAGAAAGCTCGAAATGTATCCAGTCGACATATCGTGAGCATCACATTGCCGGACGAGCGAACCAGGACTACAAAAGCGAACATATGTGATGTTTCCTCTACTCTTCTGAAGGCGGTCTGCATATGTCTTATGTTGAGATTCGTCAACATACGCTTCGTAACTTTCTTAGACCAGATGTGTTTGCAAATGGATGAGAATGGCGAATTCTGGAAGGAAGATGTTCGTAAGAGAAGTGTGCACTCGTGCGTGGAGGCGGCCTACCGTTTGCACCTTTATCGTGAATGTTGGCTTGCACTCAAGTTCTTCTTACGGACAACGGATGGCCTCACCGACGTCCAGGCGTTGTACCCTAAGGCGTTATATCGTGCCAGTTTGGGTTTCAGTTCAGGATGATCTGATAGGTGAACACGATCTAGTAAAGCAGGAGACTCGCTCCATATGGCATTGGGCACCCGGGTTGAACTGCCTCATTAACGACGAGGCATCACTCACCTGGCTGGTGATTCGTAAAGCTCCCTAAGTGGTCAAGAATGCGGGTTTGGAATAATCTCCAAACTGCATTCTCTTCGGTGAGGTTGTAGAGAGAGTCGGTCACGCCTTCTTCCACTGCAGAATTGTAGGCCGTTGTGCCAGTTTCTTCAAGAAATCATGGTTCCCATACGGCGCGGAAAGTTCTTTGTCCTCGAGCCCAGTTCTGTTTGTAGTAATGTCGAATTAAGGATATTGGAAAATTCTGGAGTGAACATTGACAAACCCGCTCAAAATAGTGTAATTTAGGCTTGTTTTGTTTTTATTTTTCTGCTTCAAAGTTAACTTAGCTAGGGGGTGTATGCTCATTGCCCCTTTTATTTATGCCACCCCACCTCTTCTTTAGTTTATTTTTCCCTCACTTCTACATTTAGGAGACGAGATATATCAGTTCTCTGGTGGATGCGGAACGCCTTTCGATTTTCGAGTGTTTTTCGTTTTTGTATTTTTTTTGGAAGAGATTATATTTGAGTGAGTGTTTAGTCGAATGACTGGTTGTTTTGTTTTAAGTCTCGCATTAATTTCGTGCAGTTAACTTAGATTTCTATCACATTTACGGAATGTTATTACTAACACTGTTTTGTTTTGTTTCTTGTAAATAAACATTGTTTCCATTGTAAATATTCATTGAGGTTATACATTTTTATTCCCTACACACCACATACAGTTTTTTACGTATGGAGACTAGTTAGGACTAGTTGAGTTATTATGGTGGATGAATTAAGAATGATAAGTAAGAATGTGTTGTTTTGAGGTTTATTGTGGCATGTTTCGGTCAGTGATTATAGCTAGCTAACTTTAAGTATAAGACAGATAAAGACCAGATTTCGCCATCCCCAATTTTTCCAACCGATTTCAGCAAGAATCTGTCGATTTCAAGTGACATACTAATTCTTGATTGTGTTATCTTCATTCAATGAAGCGAAGGCATAAAACTAATGCATTTATTTTTTTTTTTACTACTGGTTATATATGTAGATGTATATATATTTTATTTCTGTTTTTTCTTGTTGATTTTTTAAATATATGGATCATATTTCCTGTATTTTTCTTCCGAAATGAATTTCGGACAAAATCCGATGGCATTTCTTCCTGGTCTGAGAAGGATTATACGTAATTTGCAAAAGTCGATCATTAAAATTAATTGACACAAAATGTCTGTCGTTTTTAATTCTATCTATCTATCTATCTATCTATCTATCTATCTATCTATCTATCTATCTATCTGTATATATATATATATATATATATATATATATATATATATATATATATATATATATATATCGCGATATTCATCGCGACCCGGTTAAATTTTGGCCAGTAGTCTTGATGGTGTTTATAAGTAAGTATATTATTCATGACGCTTTCTCATGTTTGGCTAAGACAAACGTATTTCTTCTCAGTATCTAAGCCACCGATCAGCTTTGTGCTATATCATTTGCCGTGCACTTCTCAGACATGACAGCTGCGACTATTGACAGCGAGAAAAACAAGGCAGTAACCAACGGGAAAATATCAATCTCTGCAAAGTGCTTAACAGACATTCGTATCGAGTTTGGAGCAAAAATACTGCCGGAAAAACAGAAGTCCGTAGAAAAATAAAATATAGACGAGACAGAAATAAATAGCGAAAGGAAGACAATGATTTCAAGATGTTTATATTTTACGAAAGTGTTTTATGTGTACCATTCCCCTTCATGATTATGCGAATTATTTTAAAGAAATATATTCCCCTTCTGGTTTTTAGTAAACTGAATCAGAAACTGAATTGTTAGGCTTGTAAAGACTAACTGAATAAGCTAATCACGAAAATGCTGTCACCTGTTGCCATAATATTTAATGCAATGACATTATATACAACACAATAGAAAAATAGAATGCGTTACAATCAAATTAGTAGAATAAAGGACTATGATAACGGTAAAGGTATTGTTCCGAAAGATATTTCGACAAAATAAAACCTCAAGTCCGACAAACGTTGAATACATGTTTAAAGATATTATTATTAGCAAATAGAAAAGTTGATAATGAATTTGATTCTCTTACTAACTCTATTCTCTTATTAAATTTCGATGAAGACCTATTTGAACATATAAACTAAACTCCCTGGTAAGATTTGGGTAACGATTCGATGCAATAGCGTAGGTTTCATTTATGAAGAGCACTTTATATTTAATGTTAAAAGCAAGAGAAGAGAGAAAATCGCGAGAATAAAACCCCGCTCCAACGCAACAAAAATGTAATTACATGTCTTAAATTAGAACTAATGTCTTACATTTTTTTTTGTTATTATCACAACATTTCGGTTGTTGTGCTCTGCGACCTTCTTCAGATATCTGTCGATCCGAGTAACCCTCAAGGAATTTAAAACTGAATCCATTATTTAATCTACCGTTCTACACTGTATCCCGTCTGGTTCTTGGAAGTTCTGTCCCTGAGCTGGGTTGTACAGACTCAGGTTCTGTGGAAAGACGACGAGCATTAAATGATATATTTTATGGCTAAGTTTTTACAAAGTCGAAAGCTTGGATCATATTTTCTGTACTTTTCTTCCGAAATGAATTTCGAACGAATTCTAACGGAATTCCGTCACTGAGAAGGATTTAAAAAATATACTGATCTCATTAAATGTCAATTTTAATAAAAATAATGCTATTTCTGCTAATGTTCACCAAATTCAAGTTTCGAGAACCACTCAGGGTGGACAATTACTGATATCAATGTAAAAGTAGGAAGTGAAGATTATGATGATATAGAGGATACATAATGACTATTCTTTGCCTTGAAGAGGTCAAGCTTGTAGTATTCGGGTAAGCATACATGCGGGAGTCTATTAAAAGAAGAAGCGTTTGTTGGAGGAAAAAAACTGTCTAATCGCTAAGATTGGAATACTGAGGAAATGAGTGTGATTCGTCTCCGTGGATGCAACACGGAGGAGTTTAACTGTAAATGACTGAATTGGTGAAACTAAAGAATGGATCTCTTCCGAACATTTGCCATGGAAATAATGATAAATTATTGAGAGCTTGAAGAACCAATAAAAAAAAAAGTTTATAATCTGTTGGAACGCTATTTTAAATGACTCTAGAGCAAGTGAAATGGAGCAACAAAAATGTAGTTTTTATTGAAGAAGTTCTAATTTAGTCTATAAGATCCGTAATTCTTCTTCTTCTTCTTCTTCTTCTTCTTCTTCTTCTTCTTCTTCTTCTTCTTCTTCTTCTTCTTCTTCTTCTTCTTCTTTGTGCCTTGAACCATTAGGACGTAAGTAATCATTGACCTCCACAAAATCTTATCGTTTGTAGCTCTGAGTAAGGTTTTTCCTATCCTCACTGGTCTCTATTCTGACAACCATTCTCTCTGTAAGCTCTCTGTGTCGATTATTGTCTGTTTTCCTCTGTCCCACTTGCTTTCAGTACGTCCCGTGAGTATCAAATTTTCAAAGTGTCCTTTTCTCGTTAAGTCCTATATCACTTCCAACTATTTTTTCTCATACTTGTCTTACGCCCCTTTCAGTTTTTGAGTAATTACCGAATTTATCTTTTTCTGTACACAGGATATTTGCTGTCAGTATAAGCTCTGGACTATTCTAATATATTTTCCAATTAGGTTAAGCTTATATAGTAGTTTAAACATTTCTTTATGCCAGACTTTATCAAACGGTTTTGCATTACCTATAAAATATTGGTATACATTCTTATGCATTTGCATTGCTCTTTCTGATATCGTCTTAAGCATAAATATCGCATTCCTTATTCCAGTGAATTTAAAGAAACACCACTAGTCTTGTCCTGTTTCCTGTATAATGCCGCTAAGCCCTATATTCATCCAAATTCAGGTGATAAATGTCGTTATGTAGCTTATTAGTCTGATTAACCGATGTCGAAAATGAATCTACTAGTGTCTTCCGGTATATAACCACTGTCGTATATTTAATTTAATGTTTCCAGAATTTTTCCAATGCTGAAACCATCTAAGACTGCTATCCTCTCTATAACAATCCCATTTCTTCTTCCTGCTTTTTTCTTATTGATCTTGGCCAGTATTTATCTCAATTTACGCTTTAATATTTCTGGTCCTTCCAAATTATTTGTACTCGATAATCACAATATTGTTGAACTTTATCCCATTTTGTTTTTATTTTTTATGCACAAAAAGCGTTAGATTTAGGAAAATAGAAATTTTTTTTTTATATACTAGTTCCGTATATACAATTGTCTTTTGGCAGGGTGGATGATGTTAATAACAACATTTTTTAAAAAATTCTCCAATAGATATTTATAATGAAAACAAATAACCATTTCAGGTGTGGCGTTTTGCAAGATATTAGACAGCTCTCTAATTATATTGATGTTAAGCTTAACCTAATCTGGTACAAAGCCAAGTGGGTTGAAATTTTTGCTAAACATCCAACTACAGGTGTCAGTCGGTACTAAAAACTGGTACGTAAAATTCCCGCTTTATATCTGCGGTTAAACATCAATCACTGGCGCAAGGTATAAATACGCTATATCAGCAGTAAGGTCTCTTGCTCCCACTTGTGTCGTTAGACTCCTCTGGGGAGTATAGAGACACATCGTCACTACTGTACGCGTTTCTGCTACAGTTTCAGTGACAAGTATGTTTTTACTGGATGGAATTGACAGCCCCGCGCCCAACCAGTTTTGGCTTCTTGACTTATTGTCAATAAAGAATAGAGAGCTTAGTCTGCCTTGATATTAGGCCATAACCGAAAGGGAAGAGACGGGGTGACACCTTTTCCAAGTGTATTTATGTAAAAGAGAACGCAACAAACTTTGCCAGAAATTGAATTGGGTCGGGCGATTCCAATTTATACACCGATAATTTCTAAACTGCGCGCACATTACAGGCTTCGAGAAGAGAAACCACATTAAAATACGAAATCTTGCTTACTTACATCGACACAAGACCACAATTGCGAATCGTCGAATGAGGATCGATCTCTTTACATTCGCATATTAGTCTGCGAGACGAAGAGGCTAAGCGTCTCGCTAGAGTTGGCGCCTGTTTCGTGAAAACTCGTGTCCGAATTTGTACCGTGTCGTGTTATTCGGTTTTTGTCGGGCGGTAACGTTTTGCTTTTAATGGAAGTGGATCGCCTGTTTATAGGTGCATTATATCTTAGCAAGCAGAACGAGATGACAGCCGTTTACACATGGGCAAGTCTAGAGTCTAGAAAACTTGACAAACCTGGCTTGCACGAAGATTCGCTATGGGATATAAGCTATGGACCGTGAATGTTTGATTGATTGCTTAAAAGCATATGTCAAGAAAATAATGCAACACCTTCAACGTTTTTCCTTTCTTGAACTCATACTGAATGTGTGATTGCAAGTGCAAGGATGTTTTCAAAAGTTAGATAGACACAAGTGGATAAAAGTATTTGAAAGGGTTGATTTTAGTTTAAGTGAAGAAAACTAGCAGGTGTGGTTAATTTCATGTATCATTAAAAGTTAGAAAGATTCTTAGGAAGTCAATAAATAATTATGATTGAACTTTTTAAGTGTGAACTATCTTCTTTGACGGTACATATCCCTTGGGCGATAATGGCTCTCCACAACTTCGTATTTCTTTTAGCTTTTAGCATTGTTTAAATCCTCGAAGATGACCATCATTCCTCGAACCCCGTGAACTCTCGTTACAGAATCACAAACGGAGAGCAGTACTAGATAACAGAGACCACATCACTGGAGGTCTTTCAAGGTTAGCAAAAACTAAAATCGGCAGCCCAATTAAGTCGAAGAGAGAATGATGACATAACCAAGATGCTGACGTTCCACACTACCTCAAACAAAAGCTAGGATGGAAACACCCAATACTAGACAGAGCATTCACATCTATGGACAGGGGAAACCAATTTTCTGGAAATATTATTTTGAGAGAAAAAACACCACTGAGAGCTCGGTCAATGAATGTTGAATGTTTCCTTATAATATTACCATTACTATCCGAGTTGTGCCAAGCATTTACACAACCTCTTTAAGTAGGTTAATCGTTGTTTTCCACTCTCTTTCTTGCTTTCAGTATGTCCTCTGAGTGGAAAATTCTCCAAGTCCTCTTTTCTTGTGACCCAGAAATTACAACTCATTCTTTCTATTTGTAAGTACAACGTTTCTTTCTCTTTGAATTACCTACACCCTTACTCGATGTTCAAATAATTTCTCTTTAGTATTCTCAGCATAATTCTGTAAAGCCACATCTCTGTTGCCTCAAATCGCCTCTTAATGTCTGAGGAAATGTTTCAAGAATGGCAGCCCTATAGAAGAATTGCTATTATTTATAGGAGCATTGTTATTATTTTATTGCTACTAGTATATATTTTGGAAAGTTTTAATGCTAACTAGAGTAATTGTTTAAAATTAATAAAAAAGGTGTAACATTTTAATAGGAATACCTTTTGTACGATGGTTGGTAAAATTATGCGCTAAACATCTAGGAATTCTCTTCTAATATAGAATTTCATTTATACTACAAAGTGAATTTTATAAAGAATGCAATGGATTTTTATTAGTCCTAAAAGAGAGGATTTCCTGAACATAAGACGACATTTGAAAATATTTAAATATGCTGTTTAATAAATAAACGGAGCGTTTACTCAAATACGAGTATCCACTAAAATAACGCTTAAAGTTATAAAAATACGACTATGTACAAAGGGAGATTATTTAATACGTTCCAATTTATAGGCAAATATCTCAAAAGCATTTTAAATGAGAGAATGAAAGCACAAAAAAGAATGATAAAACACAAACAAACACGCCGAAAACTATATAAAACAATATTATTCTGAATAAATCATCTGTTGACAGTAGACTGAAGTTTTCAAAGAAGAAATTATTATGCTTTTTCAACAACTGTTTTTCCAACAATTTTTTAATAGTTATGTTGGCCATTATCGTTAATGTTTTTTTATCTTACCAGTTCAAATTTATTCGTTTTAATTGATTGCATATATGTGAGAGTATAAAAAAAAATAATGGCACGCGTAGTAGATGTAGTTGTAGATTAGGCCAATAGGCATCACCAGTCAACACATTATCAAACATAACTATGGAGAGTTATGTCTTGGTTAACTAATTTATTTGCTGTGTCTTTTAGTATATACGTGAGGTTTTGTTACTTTTCCTTTGAAAATCGCTTCTGAAACTGTTGGAAGTTTTCGAAGGAAGAAGATGTAGGTAAAACACAAATTATACAATGTCACCTGAAGACCAAATACAGATTGGTCGACCTTCACAAGTCGAAGTACTGATGTTCGTCGTTGAGTCATTGACGTCATACCTTAGGTGACTATTTTATTTTGATGCTCATTCCAGTGAATGCTAGCAGAACATTACTGAACATTTCCTCTCCTTTGGCTCACAGAGGAAGAGAAAAAAATAAATGTTTTTAATGTGAAGCCAGGATTTAAGGAAACAGTTTTGCAATAACCCACAATTTATTTCCAATGTTCATTGTGCCAAGGAATAATTCATGGTGCTCTGTTTACCACAAGGACAAGTGTCAATCAAACAGAAAGCGAATTAAAACGAATATGATCCAGTATCAATATAACATTCATTTGTTTCTTTGCTGGAATAGTATCACACATAATGATTTTGTTTTTCGAAGACAGACAGTGAATGGGTAGTTTTATTAAGACTTTTTGAGGGGAATAAGTGAATGCATGTCGCTAAAGATATGGAGTAGCAATAATTAGATCCTTCACCACAGCAAAAAGCTGATAACTGGGCCTTGGGTATTCAACAGTGTTTTTGTTAAAGCAAATAATCTACATGCGCAAAAAACAATTGTGAGGTGTAACTGTCCCAATATTACAATCTCATCTAGATTTCATTTGTTGGAAAATTATGTGATTCAGTGCCCAAAATTTATTTATAGCATTCCTGAATGATGTTTAAACTGCTTACAGACAGTGATAGTATTAGCTAAAACAATAATTCCCTTTAGTTTTTTTATCATATGTTATTATTTGTTTAGTATCTTATTATTGAGGAGTCTCCCTTTTTTACACAAATGGACTCACCCAAGGTATACATATACTACTACCAGTGAATACCGGATAGTGTATACGTTAAGTCAAGTCAAGGAGTAGTAGTGGAACGTTGAGTCGGTCGGTAAAATAACGTAGCGCCAAGAGTCACAGTCACGAGCACTTAGTAAGAAGTCATACAGCGATACGTCGATATCAAAGACTATATATATATATTTGTCAACTAACGCCGCATTCCTGGAACTACTAATCTGTATTACCAGTTTGTATTATTACGTTAATACATTTTATTCTTGGCGTTTGTTATTATTTGATAGCGGATTTCATCCCGGAATCCACAACACTTATTATAGTATATTAAATAAAGACTCCTTTTTCTTGTCTTATTCCGTATGTATCTATTTTTAAAGTATATTTTAATGTAGAAAATTTTCTCAGCTCGTAGGTCATATACTTTTGTGATGAGTTGTTCTGGTAGATCAGATGCTCGAAAGGAAGACCACATACTTAGGTAGAACCTAAAATATATTAGAAAACATTAGATTAATGTTAGCTTTTATTTGTGGTTTGCCTCTGTTTAACATTTGGCTCGAGAATATTCGTTTTTAATTCTATAAAATTCTATAATTTTTAATGAACTTAATATTATGAACCTAAAATATTTGCTCGTTAGTATATTATTTAGGAAATAATTTTCGGCATCATTTTTTTATATAAAATATTTCTTTCTTAGGACATGCAATTCGTGAAAGAGGACACACTATTATATGATTATAGGATGGATTTCTATTTCGAATAGAGCTGTTTTTCTCATTTTATTTTTCCGTTGTCTCGTACAGTAAGAAGCGAAAGCTTTCGGTTCATTCAAGATGCCCTGTGTCTTGAGCGTATATTGGGCCTCAAAATTCAACCCAGAACTCAAGTGGAACTCGTAAATACGATCTATCACTAAAGACGGAGGGAAAATGGTCAGTTATCTGAATAGGCCCATTAAGTACCTGACTCGTTGTGCTATTCTCTACATTTCAAGAGCCAGATCAAGCCTAAAATAGAAAATGGCTGTTTTATTTTGGCAGGAGATGCCCAGCCATCACTTTCTAATCATAATAGTCCAAAGGCGTATTCGCGTCCTTGTGGGTGACAAATTATAATCCAGCCTGCACACAGTCTCTCACAAACGAGATATCAAAAGCCTCCATTCCTTAGTTCCACCAGTTATAAGCTTCTCGGATAGGACCCTCAATGCTACGCACATTGTAGCGTGCCATCCTCATTCTTATTGATGAGAATTAAATCCCAAGAGGATGTTTTCCTGATCACTACAATCTTAACCTGTTCATTTCTAGTGTTAATCTTTATATTTCCCATATATCCCCATAAACTGTGTCTGTTACTTTGTAACTCTCTACCTCGAGTAGCTCTTGAGCCTTGCACAAGTTGAAAATCAATGTAAAATTATTACTTTTAATAACTGATTGGACCCTGTCTCTCCTGATATCTTCACTTGAAGGAGTTGTCTTATATTACTTTACCATTTTAATGGTGTTCATGACAGGAAGGCCCTTTTGACTTGTACGTTTTTCACACCACAATCATTATTTCTCCGCATCTGGTCTTAGAACACTGAAAAATTAGTATATTATTTAGGAAATAATTTTCTGCATTATTTTATTTTATATAAAATATTCATCCCAAGATATTGTTATCACGCATATAAACATTTTAAATAAGACAGTTTATTCTGGAAATCAGTCAGTTATGTTCTAATACCCTTGGGAAAGGTATGAATCATCTTCTTCTCCCCGCCTCCAACTACGGGTAAATAGCAGGACAGACCGGGTTCTATAGACTTGGATGACAACTGGTCTAGCTTAGAAAGAAATGGTAACCTACTGCGGGAAAAAATCTGCCTCGTCAGTCAGATATCGAAAGATACGTGATCGCCTAAGCGTGTATCGCGCATGGAACTGATTCTGGAAATCATTCTCGTATGCATTTAGTTTAGCAACGAGAAACTCTTAAGGAAAATAGAAACAAAATAGTCACTTATACTTAGCATAAAAAGAGACAGTTGAAATTCATGGGAAACATAATGAGGAAAGAAGACTAGGAAAATTTGGCACTTACAGGATATATTGAAGCCACGAGAGAAACAGCGAGTAATCTACATAACTACTGTAAATGAATGGCAGGACACGGATAAAGGGGGGAAATATAATATATATATATATATATATATATATATATATATATATATATATATATATATATATATATAGCTAAGAGCTACAAAGTTTACAAAGTTGTAGAGAGAAATAAGTACTCACGCCCCGAAAGGACATGGCACATAGAAGATGTATATTGCATTTTAGAAAAACATAAATAATGTAATGCATTTATGTAATACTTTTATATTTTATTCCCATCAGCCTTAGTAAATTACCCAACTTGTTTGTGCAGTTACTGAAAAACGAATAAATAGCAACGTCCTGCTTCTTTGAAACTATTTTCTTTTTCTTGAAGTCTGATATTTCCTTTCTTAGACATTTTTCTTCGTTTGTTTTATACTTTCTCTTTTTGGGTGGAGGCGTTTTGCATTATCGTATTTTGTGTCTTTCTTTGTTCGATTTCCTCAAGAGAATCCGTAATTAAAATCCTTCTTACCAAAGAATAAGGACGCCTGAAATTAAGGGTTACTTTTTTTTCTATTACCAGCCAGGTAAGTGAAACACTGACTCCTTCATTTCCTGATTACCAAATCAATCTAAAATCTACGCGAAAAGCCGTATCACTTTTTTTGCCACTCGTTTTAATCAGCATCGATGCTTCTGACAGATATTAGCCGTTCTATGTCTCACCATTTGATCTTCTACCCTTGGAACTATTATTCAGGCGTTAATCGGTGGAACAAAAATCTACTGTCTAGCCCAGTCGGCCATGGTAAACAAAGAAAAACACCTGAAAACAATGTATATATATAAAATTCCATTGGAGACATCTTAGACAAAAAGTGGTAAAAGTCTTGTTACTTCGCATCAGCACAGATTGGAAGAACATTTTAAAATCTTGGATTAAATTATATCGCCAAAACTTGTAGTATATTCACCTATACGGTAACATGCATCCCTGAAAGATATTGTACTGACAAACGATGTAACTTGTTTTTTAGCAGATATTGTTATACTGTTTTCCCCATCCGGCGTCAATATTCGTTGTTTGAGCCGATGTAAAACCCAAGCTTCTCAAAACTAGTTTTCCAAGATAGGATGTCGACCGTTACTTCCTACGTTTTTACCTCCAATTCCAGCTTGTGTTCTACTAAGTTCGGAAAGTAGCGATAAACTCTAGGCACCGCCAGTTAAAAAAATAACTTTCGGAGGTTTATTAATAACTAGCAGCATGGCCCGGCGTTGCCCGTGCTTGATTCAAAAATCGTACGACTCATACAGCAATCGCTATCACTTGACTTAAAATATTTTTGCTCTTCCTTGCATTTAAAGGAGTGCCCTTTGCCGTGCTGATGTTGCTACATGCCTTACTTCTTGCCTATCTCACACTGTGAGTTTTTCTAAGCTCTATACTAAACATTAGATCTGTTACGAAAAAAGAACTAAACAAAATGAACACAAGACGATCAACTTTAAAAAAGGACTCGTAACTGGAAAAACCGAATGAAAAAAGAATGTTAACAATAAATACTTGTTCACACCCAACTAGTTCTGCGTATTCAGAATCAACATTGAGTTTAAGCAAGCTAATGAGCCAATTGGAGTAAAGTGCCATGCAGATTTAAATTTTTCCCACTTGTGACGAATGCAGCTATCGATTTTTTTTGCATGCTAGCATGCTAGTTAACATTCGTGTCAGTCAGCTGTTGGCTCTCACGCTGGCCAATAGAATCTTCCTATCTATTCGTGGCAGCCAGCTATAGGCTCTCACACTGACCAGTAGAAAATGGCCGCCAACTACATGAAAACTGCCTTAGAAGCTTGAAAAAAAATCGATTATTTCCACTATCGATGGGAGTTGGGAAATGCAAAGTCGGTCTTGGCCCTTTCACTAACTTGGAGCATGTGCATGTAAATTTTGGTGCAAATCAGTCGAAAATTGCGGCCGTGCATTCGTTACACACACACACACACACATCCTGCCTTTTATAGATAGAGATTTTAAACCGTACGTAAAACACCTCATTCGGAAATTCGAAAGACAATATAAAAAGTTGAATAAAAAGACCTTATCGGTGTTATTTAATAAAACATGTTTGGTATGGTTTGGTTTGGTGTCAACGTCAATGGGTAAGACGATAAATTTTTAATTGCAGGTAATATTTTGCTTTGTCAAAAATCTATTTTCTGATAATATTTTTCATTCAAAAATGTATTGCTGGTAATATTTTTTTTATCTTCCAAAATTTATTGCTGGTAATAATTTTTTACATAGAATTCTGGTATTAAAAACTATTTTTACACTTTCATAGTGTTTTTTACCTCCGTTTCAGGGTTAACTATTTACCCATACCTGGGACCCTAACATGTGCTACCACCACCCTGGGTCAGGGTGGACCTGGGAACACCAGCAATTAAGAGGTGGTTCCACACTCCTCAAAACCTACTGATCAGAGGCCTTGCTGCTGGAGGTAATTTATCGTCTTACCCAGCACGCGGATGTAGTTTATCTTCACAATCAGGACGCTAAAACACACACACACACACACACACACACACACACACACACACACACACACACACACACACATATATATATATATATATATAATCAGAAAAGCTTAAGAATTATCGAGATTTTTTATTTTTTAGAAATTAATATGTCCAAGTTACACGATTGTTTCTCAAAATCGTCTTGAAATATATTTATACGTGTGCACAATTGTAAAGTATTCGCTAGTACATATGACAAGATATATACTTTTAAAATACGAGAATATATTTTGACCCGGTATCCGTGTCTCTATAGAACACAGACAAAGCGACAAGTGAAAATAAACGATTGTCCATAAAATGGGACGCAAGAGAAAATTATTGAGTTAAAAAAACTAAAAATGTAATATCATATTTAAAGAATATAATTTAATTCTGTAATTTAATTTGGGAGCTCAGGACTCGCGGGTATTCCAATCAATCTCTATTTAGATACAGAAAAGATAGTTTTTATGCTCAGAAGTAGACGCGAAAATGATGCTGAGAATTTTTAGTGTTCATTCGGATAGACACGAAAATGAATCTGCAAATTCTTTGTGTAGAATCACGAATATATATATATATATATATATATATATATATATATATATATATATATATTAAAAACAAAAGCAACACATTAAGCATATTAGTTGCTCAGATCTTCTGTTATCACAAAGTGGGATATTTAATAGCAAAGATGATGGAAACAAAACAAACAAAAAATAAAAAGAATCTGAAGGAAATTGTCTAGATTATATACCGAAAGCTCATATATATATATATATATAATATATATATATATATATATATATATATATATATATATATAAAACAATTACATTTAAAATTCTCACGTACGTTCCCATGTGTAGTCGCATCAACATAAACAAACTTAATAAGATGATGTCCTAAAGGACGAAACGCGTCACACGAAAAACCGTTTTACATTTTGTCTTGTAATTACTTCAATACTCTTCTTTATATATATATATATATATATATATATATATATATATATATATATATATATATATATATATATATATATATATATCGTCATATATATATATATATATATATAGATAGATAGATAGATAGATAGATAGATAGAGAGAGAGAGAGAGAGAGAGAGAGAGAGAGAGAGAGAGAGAGAGAGAGAGAGAGAGAGAAACCTGAAATTAACGGTCCCGGAACCAATGGATATCGGATTAAACTTTAAAACTTTTTAAAATTTAGTTAAAGGTATATAGTAATTTAAAAAAATAAAATACAAACAAACAAACAAACAAACACACACACACACACACACACACACACACACACACACACACACACACACATATATATATATATTGTATTTGCATTTATTTACAATAATTTTGTTCTGTACTGGGTGTTTTTAGGCCACGAAAAAGTGCTTCAAATTAACGGACAAACGACTTTAACGGACAATCCCCCTATTAGTTCGTTAAATTGAGGCTCCACCGTGTGCGAGTATATATATATATATATATATATATATATTACGGAAACTGGTGATATTTCCGCAAATATAACCGTTTTTTTCTGTTAGTAGATCAGTATAGTACATGATACGAAATAATTAAATGATCATGATCCATTCTTCACACCTGTACTTGTACAAGCGCAGAGCATCGTTTAGGAAGGGATCAAACAGATTGGGGCGTATGTTCTTGACAGATATCAGGGACACGTGGAGGTAGCAATTAATGCAAGAATGTTATCACCGACGTCTATCGACGATTTTAGTAAACCAACGGAGCATTACATTAAAGCCCATCCTATTTCCCATACCGCTGGCACTCAACCCATCATTTAACCTACTATATAGCATACATTGCATCCTATATAACAAGGCGAAATATTGTCGCAGTGATCAAAGTTGTTACGTACGCCGCACGTTCGGGCAGGCGGCCGAGTTCGTGTACGGAGGATGCCGCCTGAGTCTTTAGATACGACCCGTCCTCAAGTTATTGGTTATGTTGTGTCTTATGCGGACATCAGCAAAGGTCACATGTGAAGCTTGGACAGTTTTGACAGGAATCATCTACATCTGCAAAAATATTTTCGTAAACAATTTGCACTACTTATGTACTATTTTTCCCCAGTTGCTTGTCCCAATAAAATAACACATCGCCCATTATGTGCGCGGGTGACACAAAACTGTTTCTAGGGGACTGTCTTCTAATTTTCCATTTGCTATCGACAGATTAAAAATATGCTGGGAATACAGGTAGCAGATTGCAGATCATACTAAATTCCGTACAGCAAATGAAAAGGAATAGAAATTATGAATATTGTAGAACCTGCTTGGTTAGTGATACCGAAGAAACTACTTTAGCACATGATAGAATGCATGCCGCGTCACGTAGCAGCCGTTATTCAGGCTATGTAGTAAGTTTTATTCATAACTTAAACTGTCTTCAGTTTTTTTCATTTATGTTTATCAGTATGTTTATCTATTTTCTTTATAGGTGAATGTTATTTAAGATATGAAATTCCTTGTATCGTATAAATTATCTTAACGCGTTTTTCTGTGTAAGTCGGAAGCTACCCTCGATTTTTCGTGAATAAGCAGTTATATCACTCAACTATGGTGACGCAATAGTAATGTAATAATCTAGGACATAATACATTTCTATGACTAATATAAAACATAATTAGGAATAAAAAATACATGAAGGATATAAATATAATTCATATAATTAAATGAAATGAAAATAATACATATACTGAAATTAAATTGTTTTAAGCTACTTGTATATTTATTGCCAATGATGTCATTTGCTTTCGTTAGCTGGAATGACGAAGCGTAAGATCTTGTTTCTCTTGTAGTACACGGAAACATAAATAAATATGGGGAAAAAATAAAATAAAAATTCACTTGTTTTTCTTTTTATCAGGAATTCGCAAACATATAATTTAACAAAATGTCCTTATCTCTTATTGAGAAGCTTTATGTATACACATATGTACATGTTTTAGTCAACAGTCGAAAGAAAAAAGCGAAGCAACCGGCCAATGTTCATCGCTGTTTCTTCCATTTCAGAGCGTTTAACAATGTCTAATTTCACTTGCATGGTGATGGAGTTCCTTTTCTTTGAAGCACTGCCATCAGAAGAGATTACACTACACTTGGGAGCCATGATGAAGGGCAATAAATTTCCACAAACGTAAACCAAACAAAAGAGAGCGAATGTGGTTCAACAGAATTATACTGAGAATACCATAGACTGAACATGTGAGCAATGACGAAGTTTTAGAAAAAATGGAAACAAAAATGAAATATACTTAACATCAAGAAGAGCCATGTGAAATTTATATGGCAAAGGGAAAGACAGCTTTGAAAATATTATGCCCACATGACACAGGGACAGAGGAAAACAACGCATAACCTACATAGCAAATCTTGTGTAAATGCATGACAGAACAGTTTTTAGGAGACATAACAAAAAGACAAAATTTATTAAGAGCTATGAAGTGCAAGACATTATAGCGTACAATAACTTATACACGCCGTCTTATATGCGACAAAAACATTTTAGTCGAGATTGCATCGTAACCACGAATAAACGTAGGTCGGACTGTCGTAACTCAGGGACTTACTGCATATATACGATAGAGAATATTTGATATAGAGGTGAAAAATCATTTAAAATTCAAGGCAATAAGCACTTTCAGATGACAAGATAATTATTCATGAAAAAACAAAGTAAGTAAATAAGGATACTAACTAACTAATAAACAAGAGGGGATTATTTTTTACTAAATAATATTTGACGAATACAGGAATCGCGCGAATTAAAAGTAATAAAACTTTACGTATTTTAATTAGCAGCGCTATTCAGTTAGGAAAAAGGAAACCTTTGAATTTAAACAACAAAAATGTGTTGCTGATGTCGTTGTTAGAAAACGAGCCGGCGTCATCGATTTGATGAATCTACTGTTTTCCCAGGCTGATTAAATTCACTTGTCCTTCAGTTGAATGACATCATTACTCAGATATAGCACAGTGAGAAATAAATTGATATTTCGCCGATGTTTCTGCTAGTGCAAGCAGCGACACTGAAATGCCGGCGACATAGAATGAAAGCTCCTCTTAGTTCCCGGAAGCCGGTCTGTTTATTTAACCGATAGCAGACTGACTCTCTTCTTACACATATTTTTTTTAAAGAATTCTTTTTCGATTGTTTAAGTGTATCTTCATCTCTAAATGGATTTGAACACCATCACTCAACCTTTTTACAAGGCAAAGATTTATTTCTATCCAATTTTGGCATCCCAGAGAACGGTTGCCAGCAGACCGAATGGAAGAAGAAACATGAATATGTAAGAGGTTGGTGTTTATTTTGGTATTGTTCTTCATTCTAAATAGAAAAGAATATATATATATATATATATATATATATATATATATATATATATATATATATATATATATATATATATATATATATATATATATATATATATAGTCTGTTTATACGTTATTTTAGAGATACAACTTATTTAAGTAAATTGTCTGTTTTTAATTAAACAGTAATAATTACATTTACCGGTCTGAATGTTCGAGAAATTTCGTAGAACATATGCGTTCTCAGAACAGGAATCGAATCTGTATTCCTATACAGAAACTGATCATTTGATCTATACTATTTAGCTACAGAGAATGGTCTGGCAAAGTCCAAATATTTTTTTTAAAACACACAATATTCGATGATTTTTCTCGATCGATCATATCTATTCACAAAATGTATCTTAACATAAACAATAACAACATATAATGAAATGGATCAATAATTCTCGGACTTAATCCATTTCAATACACACACACACACACACATACACACACACACACACACACACACACACACACACATATATATATATATATATATATATATATATATATATATATGATAGTATTGTTCGCTGCCACAGTAAAATGGAAGAAACTTTTGTTAAATCATAAGAAAGTGTGATGTACTGAGAGACATTGAAACGAGAAAGATTAATACCGAAAACCCGTAGGAAGAATTGAGGATTTAATTCACACATAAACGACTTGAATTGTATGTCGAGCAGTTTGAACAATCGAAAAGTGACCCATACTTAGAGGTCAATGATGTGTTCTATGCTGCTGAAAATGCAAGCTGCAAAGCGAAAATTTCATTTTTCGTAAACAACGAATTTGGAGTTGATTCCCCTGGTTGAAAGTTGAGTTGCTATACCAAGTGGGGGTGGATAAGACACCCAGACTCACTGAGGAGATTTAGTGAGAGGTAATAATATGAGAGAGTGGAAACAGGGAATTCCCCAGAATTATCGAATTCTCTTACTTCGCCAGTTTCGGCGAATGTCAATAAATGCGAGTGCGTGAAGTAAATTAGGTAGAAGAGAGAAGAGCAGCAGAAGAGACAAGACAAAACACAGGAGAGAAGCCCACATGATTATCTCCGACTGCAGCCTTGTGTCATACTTTACCAAAACAGCATGCCAGACTTTACCAGGTTAACTAACAATAATATCACCAGCGATTTAGTCAGAGGTTGGGCCGATAATTAATTGCATGCAAACTCTGATATAAACCAATTATTCTACAGAGGACCGATATAAAAACAGTATTTACTTTTGTTCAATTTATTCAAATGTTTTTCCTGTACGTCATCACCCTGCTTGGACCAACCCGTCACGAAGATTCCTGCGACGATTCGGTCTTGTTTTCCTTATAATCAAACTTACATCACAACGTGTGTTAGGGCAGGTCTGAGATCGAAGCGATCTTCATCGCTCAGCCGCGTTATTGGAAGTCTTGTACGACCACGGAAGGTGTTGTACGATTACATATATATATATATATATATATATATATATATATATATATGTATATAAATGTAAATATATATATACATTATTATTGCTCAAGGTAGAGTTCAATAGTGTTATAAAAACCTCGAATAATTCCAGTAAGATACCCTTAATCATTTCTAAGATACAATAATGGTTCAAAACTTAATCCAACAATTGGACAATTTTGTTGTTACGCGATTTGGACAATTTTGCCGTTACACCCGGTTTATATATATATATAATATATATATATATATATATAAATATATATATATATATATATATATATATATATATATATATATATATATATATATATATATACGCATTTATATATATATATATATATATATATATACGCATTTATATATATATATATATATATATATATATATATATATATATATTTGTTAGGACACACAATGAGGAAAGAGGAATTGGGGGAGTTTATAATTCAAGGACGTACTAAAACCTTATGTGTTGATGCATGGACATGGAATTGATATGATCGTAAAAAAACAACAGATATTGCTAATAACTACAATAAATAGGAAGATGTGGATAACCACGATCTCCCACGTGCTGAATGCACACGTTTATCGAAAAAAGATTACACCTTATTTGCATATTTATTCGGTTTAGTTTAATTTAGCACGTGCATAAAATGTAGGTGCCGCGTCTAAGTGTGATGCGAATTTTTCAGTTTGTCCGCTCCGAAAAACGCCAATGTGATAATTCTGTGCACGAAAATTAACCATTGATGCTGGAAGGACGTACGCAGTAATTTCAACCACCAAACAGGCTCCCATACAAAATAAACGGCTACGGGAGAACGTCATTGAATTATACTTTTTGTGAAGCAAATCTCGTTAATCTTTTAGTGAGTCAGGAAGCATTGATTTCCTTAATAGTCGTGAGTTGTTTACCAAATTTAGCTGAGAATTTGCGGCTTTCTGGCATACATTCAGTCTAGGCATATATGATGAGTGGTCTGGAGATTAGAAATTTATCTCGGTAGCAAATCCGATGCCGCATTGAGACTTTCAAATGGATGTCATACATGGCGCCAAACCTGTTCAGAAATATCTAAACTGTCAGCTTCATATGAACCTCTTCTAAGATAAATGGTTAAAAATGGCTTCGAACCAATGAGGCTTGAAGGTCATTGCGAGTACCACACTTTTTCGTACCTCGTCGACTGGTGCTAGAGAATCACAGACACTTATACTCAGTGTTATGCAGAAGAGAGGATAAGAGGGTGTAACGGACACGAGCATCCATATCCGGCGGGCATCCAATCAAAGAGTCAAATAAAAATTTAAATTTTGAAATTGTCTCTGTTAAATTCGTTGTATAAATTTCCATACACTCCCACAAGCTGGTGTGAATGTGGAACTGTGTTTTGATAAGCGACACCGTAGTAGCACACCGAAACCTACTCGAGTCTTAAATGCAAAATAAATGAATTTAAACGTGCTACTAGATTGGCGTCTAGGTCTCATCCGATTACTGGTGAAGTAGCTAAATGCAACTGCCACTTATAATCCAACAGTTTCTTTTATCGCACTTCCCGCCTGTGGACATCCTTCCGTTTACTGGCTTGCCTAATAACTACAATTTCCATAGATTTAAATGAAACTGCAATCGCCATCTTCTATCTCCTTGAATCCCGTCCAACTTTTGTCCTTTTCTCAATTCTCCTTATAATTAGTCTTTTCTCTCACTTTCATTCTCTGTAAGCCTCTCCGTATTAGGGACATTCCCTTCTTGTTTGGGTTGAAATGATTAAAAATAAATAAATACAATCAAAGTGTTGGCCCCGGCCATCACCAAACCTCTGCACATCACTGACTGTACCAAACAATAGGAACCACTTTATTTGAGGATTTTCAACAGCAGCAAGAGCTAAAATGTAAAAGAGCAGATGTAACTAGAAGAGATAATAATTACATAATCAAGATATTGACGTTGCTCATTACTTCGAAGAAAAAAAATCGGTTAGGCATGACCTCCCGATCACTAGTGGGAAAAGGTAACAGTTAGTAGACTTGAGAAACATATCCTCCTGAAAAATTGATCTAATAGAAGGATTTTATAAATGTCAATCGACAATAGCAATTGCTGCTCGGTCAATGAATGTCAAATATTTCCGGTTGACATTAATCATTAAAAAAGCAATAGAAAAATCTCCTTGGAAACAAATAACCTTTTTGTGAATCTCCTTGGAAACAAATAACCTTTTTTAATAGTCGTCAGTTGTTTACCAAATTTAGCTAAGAATTCTGAACTGATATTTAATAAGAATTTAGCTAAGTCCTGAACTGATGTTTAATATCTTATTTCTGATATGGCAGTTGATGTTGGTCAATCGTTTCGCAAATGATGAAGAGATTTGAAGTGGCACAGATGCAACTCTAACTACGGATTCTGAGAATACTCTAGACAGAAAATATGTGTTATGTAGAAGTTTTAATGAAAATAGTAAATACAAAGAACTGTTGCTAAAAATCATTATGAGACAGCTGAAATTTATAGCACATATAATGAAGAAACTAGGCTTGGAGAATTTAACACTCACATAACATAATGAATGCAACAAACGGCGAGTAGCCTAATTAAGGCTTTGAATGAATGGGTTAAGAACAGTGAAAAGGATTACTTAGAGCCGCAAAAATAGGTGGTTATGGAGAGCTATGATTACCCACCTCCTGAAAGGCCATGACATAAAACAAATAAAAGGATGTATATTTTTAAGAATGAGCTTGTTAGCATTTTTGAAGAGAAATAGCTTCATGTTTCGCACCTCTCGCCTGTGGAACTCCCTTCCTTATTCCTGTTTCCCTGACAACTATAATCTCCAACTATTCAAAAGTAACGTCAATCGACATCTCCAGTTGCCTTGCTCTATCCAATATCCTTCTCCACATCCTTTCCTCTTTCACTCCTATCTGCTCTCGCTCCAAATCTTCTGTAACCCCTCGCCTTGATCTATCCACTATCTTTCTACACATCCTTTCCTCTAACACTCCTATCTTCTCTCGCTCCAAATCTTCTGTAACCCCTTGCGTTTTAGTGGCTTCCAGCCTTGCTTGGGGTGAAAAGCTTAAAAAAATCTTTAAATTGAAATCGAATTATAGATTAAATGGTTGATGTTCACGAAGCAGTAATGCCCTTAGAAAAGGCATGTATACATTTTCCATGCACCCACATATTCTTTATTATTTCATCCCAAGTAAGACGATAATGCCACTAAGTCTCAAGTGGACACTGGTGTGGAAGAGAATGAGAAGACTTCATTGAGGGAAAATGGTTGATGTTTACGAGACAGTAATGTCTTTAGAAAAAGCATGTACACATTTTCCATGCACTCATCAGTTTTTTATCATTTCAACCCATGTAAGGAGATAATACCAATAAGACTCAAGAGGTATGGAAAAGAATGAGGAGACTTTATTGAGGAGAAAGGGAATAAAAGATCAAGTTTAAGGAAAGCTGAATATGACTGAAGTTGCATTAAAATTTAATTTTAAAGGCGACAGGGACGCCAGAAACCGGAAGAAATTTCCACTTGTTAGACGTGCGAGAAAAGAAACTATTAAAATAGAATTTACCGTTACATTTAGCTAATTCCCAAGTAAAACAAGGAAACCTAATTCCCAATCTAGTATGCTTAAATTCATGTGGTCGAGATTCCATGGAGGAGAAATTAAAACAAATGTCATGAAAATATTTATAGAAGAGACCGAAGATAGCCACATCATTCGACATTTTTCGAGATTCTCGATATATATTGATGGCGTATCAGAACTGATATCAACGCACTGACGAATGGTAATTTATAAATGTGCAAGATGGATTCTGACTAGAAAGATTGTCTGGTACGATACAGTGAAATCATCTTAGCATATTGATAAACAATGGTTACTAGACTGCTGTGATAGTTAAACGAGAAGATCCTGAGTGAGTAGGATCAGAAAAATCACTCCCTATTAATTATTAGTGAATAACAGCTAGCTTCATTATAACTCTTACCCGATGTTCAGTTATGCTTCATGTAAGGTACAATCTTAAAAGCTAGTTGCGATAATCGTAAGATTTAAAAACAAAACAAATAGTTCTGGGTATGACGATAAATTACATCGGGTTCAAGGCCTCTGATCGAGAGACTGAAGATTGCTTTTGTTCCCAGGTTCACTTTGGCCCGGGGTGGTAGCACCTGTTAGAGACCCTGCTATGGACAAATAGTGAACCCCAAACATTATAAAAGTATAAAAAAATGAATTTTTCTAGTAAAAATACCAGCAATACATTTTATATGAAAATATTACCAACGATACATATTTATAGTAAAATTACAAACAATACATTTTTAAACAAGAATTACCGACAATACATTTTATAACAAAATACATTTTATCTGTAGTTGAAGCCATGCTTAAAATATTTATATTTCGGCATTAAATAACCCATGGAGGTGTTTATAAGCTGTTAAAAATATCAGCTAATCAAAAATAAAAAAAATAAAATAATGACGAAACGAAAATAGGAATTTAATTTAGAGGAAAATTTCAGAATTATGAAAATACTGAATGATTTCTGTCTGAACTTAAGCAACATGCAGATATCATAATGTATATTATTTACATTCCATTTAAGCTGAAGAAGGACGGAGAGCACACCCGACGAAACGTTGTGATTATAACAAAAATGAGGCAATTACTATGAATGTCTAGAATATTAAATTTCCCGAATGTTTTCTACTAAGAATTTGAACTATTTCATAAGCTCTCCCAATCAAATAGCTGGTCATAGTATATATTAATCATTAATTGAAAGCAAAATACTACACATCGGTGAGAGATTGGATACAATAATCATGTCACCACTGTTATTGATCTTCATTTTCCTACTCTCTTTTTCTTTTGTGAGACTCCATTTATTTAGTTATATTTTTTAATGAATTAATCATTTCTTGATGTCCGTTGCGAACTAATGCATATAAACTTGGAATGAGAAATCAAAGAGTCGAGTTCGAAATCCAGTCGGGTTCGTTACATTCACTATCGCGCAAATACCCTTGAGAAAGGCAAAAATCTATCCCTTTTCCCCCCAGTTATTGGTTTAATAGCAAGATAGACTGTGTCCTGTAGCCTAGGTTGACAACCAGTTTACCACAGAAAGAATTGGCAGCCTACTGCGGGAATATCTTTTACCTAGTCACTCATGAATCGAAACAGGCATGATCGCCCAAGCGTGTATCAGGTTCGGCACATAACTGGCTGACTGAATGGCTTCTTAGTTGCAGTTAAAATATCGAAAAGAATAGCATTCTTAATATGAAGAATTCGGAAACATTATCAGATATTAAGGCCATTTTGTTAGTGTTGAACATCTCCAAAGCTGTGAGATCTGCATCTGTGAAGATTAAAAATGGAGGTAATAGTTTCTGACTGATTCCAGGGAAGGTAGAATGGGTTGGTAGTTTACCCAAGTGCTCCTGCAATTTCGGTTTTGTCAAAAATTATGACACATCAGTGACGAGATATGTTTAAAAGAATCTTGCAATCGATACGGATGGAGTTATGATTTTCAGAAGATAAAATTTATAAACAGACTCAGCAGAAATTTATCCACCATTTTCACTTTGAGAAAACATTACTCTAAACTCGGTCATTTGTTCAAATATTGAGACGATATTTCGCATAAATAAAAGCCTAGAACTTGACAGAAGCATTACGAGTGGCCATGAAAAGTGATGATCGCACTTTGAGAAAGTTAATTTCTTTTAAATGTAGATGGGCGAAAGTATCGGTTGCCAATTCAGGTCATCCTCAATAAACACTCTTGCCGAGATCGGGAATAATGATCGCTAGAGGGTGCACGGTAGAGTAATAGATAGTAGCTCGGATTGAGGAATCGGAGAGCCGAGTTCGAATTCCAGTCGAATCCATTACATTCCCTTACGTGCTAATACCCTTGCGAAAGGTATGAACCCTCTTCTCTCGCCAGCTATAGGTAGATAGTAGGACAGACCCGGTTCTATAGCCTTAGCTGGCAACTGGTCTACCGCAGAAAGAAATAGTAACTTACTGTGGGGAAAAATCTGCCTCGTCAGTCATATATCGAAAGATAAATGGTCGCATAAGCGTGTATTACTCATAGTGCATAACAGACTGATAGCAAAATGCACTTTTCTTTTCATCCGAAAAAAGTACTTTTTAAGGATTTAAAAATTGATTGTAGATCTTTTTCTAATTAAATGTGATAGACACTGATTGTTATTCAGTCAAGCGTTTGTGTAGCGACTTCTCTCAACTTCAATAAATTATAAAACAAATTTTGTTAGTAAGCATTTTGAGTTGTTTTCTGAATATTTTTCTCTTTCTTTCCCTCTCTCTCAAAAAATAAAGCAAAAATAGCCCCCTCCCAAAAAATATAAGTAAAAGTAAAGAAAAGCAGCCACACAAAAAAGAAAAGGAAAAATAAATAATGCAAAAACATTGCCCCCAAAAGAGAAAGCAAAAAACCAGCACCGACAAAAAAAGTAAAAAAATAAAGCAAATAACAACCCTTCTACAAAAAAAAACCCCAAAAGAAAATCAAGTCCCCCATTCCCTCCAAAAAAAAAAGTAAATAAAAAAATAAAGCATAATAGAATATGACCGCGATCTTTGAATTACAAATAATCATATCAATTCAAAACAATTTAAATATTTTAATGTAGTTTAATAGGGGACGGAATAATGTGGCACTGAAATCCGAAGACGCAATGAAAAAAAGGAGCCTTCCAAAAAAATATTAAGAAACAAGAAAATTTCGCGAGAAACAGATAAAAATGTACTAAACTGTTACGTAATATAATTGCTCCTCTGTAGATGTTTGACAATCTCCTCATAGATGAAGAAGAGACTCGTGGTAACAGAAATGTTGTTCCACAGAAGGATACTGAGAATACCATGGACTGAACATATGAGTAACGACGAATTTTTAAGGAATGTGGAAACAAAAAGGATACTTAGACTTAGAATCAGAAAGAGACCGTTGAAATTTCTTGGATATACAGTGTGTCCATAAAGTCTCTTTACAATTGAAAAAAAACCTAACAACAACAAATGAACGGACAAATATATGGAAATTGTTACAAAATGAGGAGTAGGTATTGAATTTTTTTAACTAATTTAATACACGTCTATATAGGAACCTTTAGTTGCACGAAGCACATCAAGACGGTACTCGATTTCTTACCATGTTCGCTGCCATCAATGGCGGCAATGGTTTCAGTGATCTTTTGTTTTAGATCAGTGGCGTCCCTTATATTTGCTCGATACACGATAACATTATCATAACCCCATAGAAGTAATTTCTGTTGTTTCGATGAGTCTACGTATCCGATTTTGTTTCAATAAATCATGACACACATTGTACTTTTAGCTTGAGGAGTAGCCATTTTAGAGTGTCATTTAACAGAATGTCTTTCATCAATAGAATACATGAAATACACAAATGCAATGTGATTTAAAAATGTTGATAACTACAGAGTACATAGAACAAATGTGATTGAGATATCTGAACAATTGCCTTTGTGATATTTGTAAACTGTAAAGAGACTTTATGTTCACCCTGTATAATGATAAAATCTTGGAGAATTTGACACTCATAGAACACATTGAATGCAGGACTGGTCGAGGAAAGCAGACGGTAACCTTCATTGTTTAAAAGGATGAGAGAACAGATAGTGAAAATACAAACCGTACAAAAAGCTACAAAACGTAATAAGTTGTGGAGAGTCATGATTATCCACATCTTAAAAGGACACGGTGCATAGATGTTTGGTCAGATTTTTCATCACTCCCATTAAAATGTTAAATATTTTCCTTTTGTGTTGGGATCATTTCTGACTGTTTTTTTTCTTATTCAATGAAACTGGAAGAAGGTTTTAGCTTAAATCATGAAAATTGGTACCTTTTTTCTTTTCATGTCAACGAGTTAATACGAATAAGAGTATATAAAATACATCAGAATTATTGCGAATTCTTTTTCTATTCTTGAATTTGAAGTCATTTACAGAAGAATTTTCCAGTCTCCTCTTTTTGCCTGAAGCATTTTTAAACTAATAATAAACATGATAAAAATATTTATTTTGGATTTCTAAATGGAAATGTTGATTTTTTTCAATCAAATTCTATTCGATTCCAACTAGGATAAAGAACATGAATTTTTCTTTTGCCTCTCCAAATTTGATATTTTTATGGAAGTAATGTTTAACGAATTTTAGCTAAGCTTCATTAATTCCCAATGATATTTATTTTGGTCGACAGATTTCTATTTTTTACACGTGTATTAATGTCGGAAAACTTCTTACAGTTCTACATTTTTCTTGCGCGTCCTGGTATTCTGAGTAGTTTTATTTATTTTATTTTATTTCATTGTGAAGCAATTTATAGTATCTTTGTTTTTTTTTCTGAAAACAAAATATACACTTCGTATCGTAATAACAGCACAAGATAAATTGATATTTTTCACCCTTTATGTCAGAACAGAGATTTATCAAAATATATTTAAAGATAATAGCGAAACGGTTAGATCAATAGACGGAGACTGAATAGCTGAATTCTCATTATCAAAGTATGAAACAATTATCTCTTATTTCAGACAGGAAGAAGAAACGAAACAAAAATATTGTACTTGTAAATTTCACGATAATCACGTGGCAGATCAATCAACTCACACCGAATGTCCGATCGTGGATATAAAAAAAACCCGCAAAAACATGGAAATCAAGCCACATTAGATACGGAGCTCTTTATTTAGCCATAATTTCTACTTCGTAAAACTTGGAAAAGATTTTATTTCCCCTGGGTTTCTTTTATAATATAGAGTCTTGGCTGACGATCTTAAAGCATGCACACTTTAGACTAACGCTGAGCTGGTGTCATTTTTTACTTCTCTGAACAGGAGCTGACATTTATAGACGTGGTTAAATTTAGAAACGAAAACAAATGTCCGTGTGATGTGATGTGAATCTACGCCAGCATTACGTAGTAAACCAGAGGCTCTTTAATAATAAGACCTAAGTCTTCCTTTTGTGGCGACATTAGAACGTTTTGCTAAACTGAGCTTAGGTCGACTTAGTGTCAAATGAATAAAATTTAGGATAGGAAGACTATATTGCGCCAAAAATCCCAACAACGTATAAACATCAAACTCAGCTTGTTCAGATAACATGTGATTTCAGAATGGCTATAAATATTATATTCATTATACTAAAATTTACAAATGCCGTACATGACAAAAATAGGTTATGGTATCAGTTACTGAAAGATTGAATACTTTTTCTTTCACCAAAATACCGCATCTATGCTGCATAATACCGTAATTTCACAACAAATTTCTAACTATTATACAAGGTACACATATATACAATTTTTTGTGTAGGGCGGGCATGAAAAACATTTTAAAAAATTCCCCAATGATTATGTAAATTTATAACATATTAAAAACCAAAACAAATAAAAGTCTATTAGTATCAGAACACTCACAGTGTAATCCTAAACATGGACCTTTTTTGTTAATTCACCCCTAATTATTGATTCACCCTAAAATAAGATAATTTATATTTACTAAAATTCACACCAAATTTATCAAGATTGAAGCCTTCCATTGCACTCCAGTTGGGTTGACCTTTGCGATCAGCCCAAATGTGACCGACTAGGGTGCGCTGATTGTAAGTGTAGTGTCTTCATTCGTGATAACCCCGATAAACACTCCAAAAACATTTTTCATTTTTTTTTTAAATTGTAAAAAAGTTCCTTGTAAGTACCTCGAATACAACCCACAGTTACGAAATGTGAATAACTTTTTCATTCTGAGGGTTAGGGTGGTTCCCAGGCAAGCTAAAAAAATTGCTTTAAAATTTTTAATTTCAAATATTTTTTATAAAAATACAAGCAAACTGATTTAAAATTTATAATTTGTTGTGGTGAATTAATAATTGCGGTAAGTAACTTTGCATTATTTAGGGTGAATTAATAGAAAATATCCGAAATAACAATTAATTACTCGAAAAATGTGGGGGATTTGGTCCATAAAATAAATCACTCACACCGCCCCCACCCACACAGTCAGGTGCGCATTCAAAGACAATAACCTAAAGTCGAAAATTATCAAATAACTTAAACAACTGTCACCTAATGGTGATATAACTGAAGAATTAAAATAAAGAAAACAATGGACATGACTATGAATATGGGGTAAAGATTACATCTTTCAATTCATAATAATTCTTAAAAATTCACAACCATTAAAAAGATTTACACACTCAATTGTGAAGATGTTTCTGATAATAGCCGTGATTCGTGAATTTTGTGGCATAGTAAGTGTGGGTTCAACTAACTGGACCGGGTAGTATCAACCCAGATTCTACAGAGGACATTGGTTTAGCAATAAGTGATAAGAACTAAAATGAAGAAATGTACATACCCGTAGTAGAGCGAGACAAATCGACCTCCAAAATTATACAACATGTTAAGTTCGAAGCTGACTGAAAGTTACCTGGGTCAATTAACACCTGAAGAAGACTGGAGAGGGTTGTGGTTGAAACATTGTGATAATAACAATAAAGATGAGGATACTTGACCAAATGCAAACAGGTAAAGTGTTTTTGTTTTAATATTAAAATAAATGTAAATTGAGTTTGGCATAAAACTCTTAGGTTTACGCTGAATGCACATTACGTGTCAATTCTGGTACAGTTTAAAAGATTATTGCGTATAACATTTCCAATTTGTTTAATTTTCTTGATGAGGAAAAGTCAATGTTTTTACCAAACGATATTCCAAATTATTATGTCAGCCCCCAACTCTTGCATAAAAAAGACCAACAGAACTTTTTCCATAGTTGTGATTTAAACTTAAAATCTCTTCATAATTTATGGCTTTAAAATCAAGTTTTTAATAACACATTTTCATTGTCATCATCGATAAATATGATTTTGATTTAAGATCGTAATTATGTTACAAAGAATATTATATAATGTGCAACATATTGTAGTGTTATACCAGAATAGAATTTGCACTTAATTTTACACCGATGGAAGCAGATAAAGAGTTATCTTTCGGTTTCAGTCATTAGTTACAACATTAATTCATTCATTAGATACTACGATTTGAGTAAGCTTGTGCCTTCGTTTAAACCACTTTACATAAAGACATTCACTTATCTTGAGAAGTCTTTTACAAACAAACAATCATAGAATTACGGTGTTATCTATTATCTTTTAAAGACAAACCCCAACAATGAGTTACTATCACATCCCATCTAGCACAGTTTAGAATTACTGCTATTCTCATGAAAACACAGCTTAGAACATAAATACAGTAAACATAAACAAACCACTTAAAAAGGGCTAATGAGTTCATTGAAAGTGCTTAGGACAATAATCATACGGCTGGTTTCTATACTTGCTTCGTCCACCAAGAAGGAAAAACTATTAGAAAAATTGCAGAATAATATTACAACATTTTCATTGCCTGTCACATTCAATGAAACGCATGTGGTCGCACCCTGACACTCACACACACGCATGCAGACACATATATATATATATATATATATATATATATATATATATATATATATATATATATATATATATATATGATAAAATTTTGACCATAACTAAAAGTTTCATGTGCTTTTGACGCAAACAAGGAGGTCGGCAACCCTGTATGTCTTTATATCCCACAGGCAAGCATAATATGTTATAAGTGTAGTTGATGTGTGCATGTTATGCACACATCAACGAAATTCACCGAGTGGGGGAATTTCCCATAAGGCCAAGATGAAAATCCTGTAAATTTAAAATTATTATAAAAGAAAGAAAGATTGCTTGACACAAGATATCTGTATTTTGGTATATCTCTCTACACACACACACACACACACACACACACACACACACACACACACACACACACACACACACACACACACACACACACACACATATATATATATATATATATATATATATATATATGCGTAAGTTTCTATATTTGTATATTGATTTCAATGTTTGTGAAATTCTGACGGGTAGTTTGCATTGTCACTGTAGTTATTTGGATGATTGAATCTTGAGTCTTTGTCGTCCGTATATTTGCCTGCTCATATATTCAATCATATTTGTTTTTGTGTTTGTGTATTATGACGTAATGTCTGTCTGTCTTGTCACCAATAAATCTTTTTCCATCGTCCATTAAATCTCTAATCACAACCCTGTCAATGTAACTAATTTTGTAGCCATTTGCTCAGATTCTTACTTCCGCTCAGATTCAGACGGGAATCTTAACATATTACTAAAAACAATACATGAAAATTTAGGCATATTTTCTCCTTTTTTTCTTCGAATTATATTGTAAGTTTCTAAACTTGATGCATGGCTATACTTAGAGTTTCATATTCGTAACTTTTATTTTTTAATTACATAATAATAGGGAGATTAATTAGTTATCCTGGCTTCATATATAATCTAATATTTATTTTAAAGCATTAATAAATTTTATCTAGGGTCCGTTTTCGCGTTATTTGAATTATCATATACTTGTAATTTGATTGGCCATTAAATCTTACGTAAAAATATTGCACCTAGTTGGGGTAGTGTTTGGTTTTGAACTCTTTAAAAGCTTTTTATTTTACAATCAACACCATCACTTGACAAGACACTAGAAGTGTTGAAACAAAATGACTATTTTTGTAGTGATGTTATAACATACTTATTTTATAATATATATATGTTATAATATATATATAGTATTTCCATACTCAATACTCATCGGATTCACTCTCGCGTGGTCATGTGTGACGTCATGAGCTGTGGTGCGATTTTCGCTTTCAGCGTCTTATATGCACGTGTTTATCGTTGCTTGGAAATCATCCATGTAAACAAAAACAGACTATCATCAATTTCTTGTTCGTGTATTGCTTAATATATTGTGTAATTGTCATCTTCGATAATGGCTTATGTAAGCCGAAAGCTATGATTGGATTAAAAAATATGTATCAATATTGTGATTTTCTTTCATTGTTTAATGATAATGTTATCAAGCTTATCAGACGATATGAAAATAACTTACATAAAATATATAGACAACACTTATCTATATTAGTTAATGAAACATGTATGAATATATATATATATATATATATATATATATATATATATATATATATATATATATATATATCAGCAATATTATTGGTCGTGACCTGTGTCTCGGTTTCTGTCACTTTCCCGCTGCCATAATGTATTTCTCCTGTGCATTTTCTATAAATACTTTCATAGTAATTATTCTGATTAACAGTTCGCTATGTCACGTAAATTTTGGGAATTTAAGCGCAGTACGAGGTTGGCAATAGCGTCTCATCAGTTTGCAGTCGAATAGCTAGATGTAACAGTAAGTACTATGCTAAGTTTCTTTTCGCGCACTTCTCGCTTGTGGAACTCTCTTCCGGCTCCATGTTTTCCATCTAATTTTGATCTTCAAAAATTATAATGCAATGTCAATCGTTATCTACTGTTTTCCTGATTACACTTCCATTGTTCTCGCCCCTTAATGTTTCTTTTTTTCTTATTCTTTCACACTTAATAACCCCACGTGTCTTAGTTGCTTGATTGCCTTGCATAGTATGAAATGACTAAAAAGATATATGACCAAATTTATCATGACATTTGTATGTCAAATTTAAGCTCGATAAAACTTCTACAGATATCGCAGATGTAATTTATCATTAAAATGTTGCGTGTAATTTAATTAAACTATTACCTACTAGAATTTTCACACATCAATTTTTCTTCCACAGTCTTTCGTAGAGATTTTATTTACTATATAATTTATTTTTAAGCTGATACTGATCTACTCTGGACGATACTGTGCAACGCCCATTTTTTAATCAATTTTAACACTGAGAAAAGTACACGCGTCATATACCTGAATAATTACATTTCAGCGGTAATCTAAGCATACGTTGCGTTACCATAGTAACGAAGTGTAGATAACAGTCATCCATTTTCGGAATTCGAAAATTCCAATAATATGGTTCAAATATATTGTACACAGTTAAACTTTAACGATCTACGTTAGATTATTTTTCTTTCTTTTTGTGGCAAAATCGAAAAAAAAACTGCTGGAAGGTAAGCTGAGTAGTTAACTACAAGTTCGCTCATGTAAAACAGACCCGGACGTACGCAAAAAATCCGAACAAGATACGGTTAAGGAGTCAGGACCGGTATATAGGGTGACACGTAATTGGAAAAGAAGAACATTATGGAAACATTGATTCATAAATTTGGTGTCATAGTAATTCTGTGTTCAGTACCTGTGCTGACAAATGTGTACTCGGACCCTGTGAAAACGTGCGAGAAATTACTGAGCAATACTATAAATAAGAACTAGTTTATATGCCTATATATGGACAGTGGTCGTTATATGCCGATATAAGGGTAGTGGATAGAGAAAAGTCTACCCACCCCCGTAGATCAAATGACGTTTTCAGTTCAGAATTCCCTGTCGGCTATTCAGATCAATATGCACTTGATGAAAGAAAGTGAGCACCACGGGCGAAACGTGATAACAGCAACAAAGACGATGACAATAGTCCGAATATTAATACAGAGCAACCTCAGTTCTCCAACGTTTCACATGTCGAACAAATCGCTTTTCGAACAGAAAATTCGAGACGAAAATGTCTCGGTTATCGAACAAAATGTCGGTTCTCGAACAACATTGCCGAACCGAGTTAACACGAATGGAATATTTTCTGAGTCGACCGCCGTGTTGTATACATTCGTGTGTTGTGCTGTGCTTTTCTTTTCCAATTTTATTGTACTGTGACTTTTTTCTCTATATTGATTTAAATTTGAAAAAATAGTTTCGCTTTACGAACATTTCGGGTTACGAACTGCCTTCAGGAACTAATTAAATTCGTGAACCAAGGTTCCACTCTAGTGTAAATAATAAATATTGTAGGTTTAGGAAAACATGCCGTCAATATCGAAAAAGAAAGTAGATGTTTAGAGAAAACAAAAAAATAGAAAAGTTGAGTTTTTAGACAAATAGGAAAATATCGGGAAAAATGACCCCGGAATTTCAATGTGTCAAAAATTGGCGAGTGAATGGACTTTCCCGGGAATCGTTAATTTATTTACTCTGTTTAAATATTTAATTTAGTCATAATTTTTTGTGGTTCAAATTAGTAACTGCCGAGTTGAAGTGAGAAATTCGCTTACAACCAACTATGACGTAAGCAGAAAGCAGAGAAAAGATTCCGTCAATGAAGACGGCATGATGTAAAGTCTGCATTTATCCCCGTTCAGAAGAACAAACGACATATCTCCTTATTACTCTGCCATATCTACCTGAATGCAATCGTAATGTGTGATTACACCGTTCAGCGTCTTCAGGAAAATAAATTATTGCAATAACACGATGTCTGTTCAAAGGTGTCTTTCTGACATTTGTCTGCCGTCATTGGATCTCGAAAACATTTAAGGCATAAGAAATAAGTATTACGATTGTACCACTTGTAAAAATCCATCTACCATCACATCGACAATAAAATAACAAAAATAAGCAATGAGGGGTTGCAGGAATTGAGACAGGATGAAGCATGGCAGTAGTTTAAAATTTATATATATATTTTCTCTGTTAAGACGTTTAAAGTTTAGCTTAAATATCTGTAGTCGCCTATATGGTGTGAAATACTTTAATTCTTTTTCTTTTCGTTCTTTTTCTTCAAGTCACATTTTTGCGTCTGTTTTCAATTTTCTTAATTCTGTTTCGTGTTTTTTCTAGAAATTTTAACTTTATATTTGAAGCAACACAAAACCAAGATACTAACATTATTTTCTTTAATTCAGGCGCCTACACGAAATCCAGCATAATGTTAAGCAAAAAAATAAAGTTTATGCATATTTTATTCCCTCTTTAACTCCACTTAAACTTCGCAGATCTCCCGTATTAAATTTTGTCGAACATGCTGCTGTTTTTTGAACCAATTCAAGAGAATATTTTCAGCGCGCTTCTTCAAAATTTTCTTCAAGATTATTGACAGTATTACAGAATGCGAGATAATACGAGAAAAAACATTATTAAGAAGAGAGAAAAATAAAAGAACAGGAATTAAGAAGCCGGTAACGATAGTTAATGTATTTACATTTTTGAAGTTCAAAGTTAACTGTAAAGCAAGAAACCAGGAGACAATTCCACGAACGAAAAGTGCGAGAGAAGAAACATCTAGTCATTTCAAGATCATGAAACCTAGCTGCCAATCAAGTACTGCGCCTAAATTCCTAAAGTCTAGATACTAAAAGGAGCAGTTCATGAGAACATGTGCCATGAAAATGTTTATAGAAAAAACACAGGGAAGCTACGTTACGGCGGTGGGAAAAGACTGAAGCCAAGTGAGGACCACCAATAACATTGCAGATTTCTCTATTTGTTTTTAGCAAGAATCTCTAAATCAGTCATGGGCTCGATTGCATTCGGAATGGCACGCCTAATTTAAGAATAGCGTAACGTTGTCAGCATTTTAAACCATCGGCGATTTTCACTAAGGAAGATCATAAATGTCAGCACCTTTTGCTTCAGAATCAGGAAACATTAAATATAATTATTTTTTCTTCAGAGAATAAATATACTTCTTTAAAAAATAGGAATCTTTTCTCTAAAGAAAAAAGTCAACTTTTCTCCATTTCTAAAGCAGACGCTTATGCGCATGCTCTTTTGTTTTGAAAATTGCTGCGGTGTCTGTAATGAAAATTTTTTTTAGTAGTGTGGCCCACCTTATGATTAACTGTGCCTCATGCGACCCAGAGTTCGAAAAATGTTGACATTGCCTGCTCTAAATATATAGCACAAGCACCGATATTGACTCTGTATTACTTATTATTACAAAGTGTTATTTATTACAAATTATTACTTAGTGCGTTCAATTTGATGGTATTTGTAAAATCTAACAAAGTAAAGACGGTTTTTAATGACCAGTGTGGAGCTTCTTTCTCAGCAAATCTGTTAATAGCGTTAACGTAAAAGAAAGAAAGAAAGAAAGAAAGAATGAATGAAAAAAGAAAGAAAGAAAAAACGGAATTTGCGGAGAAAATGGAGAAGATTATGTCAATCATTCAAATGGAGAGTTTGTTTGTCTAAAAATAAGCAGCATTAAAAGCTTAAATTCGAACACCGATCGGTGCTAGATCGGTGCTAGATCGGTGATAAAAGGAAATCTATTAAGACATCATAGCAAAAAGAAAAGAGTCAGATTTAATTCAACTGCTGTTATCTCAGGCCTTACAATGACCAAGAATTTAAGGCAAAATTAACAAACTATAACTGAAATATTTGTTTACAGTTTAACAAACGTGTACTGGACTGAACTGTTACGTAATAAAACTTAACCTATATGGAAGTGAATTTTGGACAATCTCTTCACAGATGAAGACACTTAAAGCAACAGAAATGTAGGAGAATTGACAAAAAGAAATAAATTTATTAAGAGCTAGAAAGGACAGAACATTTTGGAGAGTCTGAATGGACAATGCTCAAAGAAGAAAAGAACAAGAAGAGCGAGAAGCGAAACTAGGTTATAATTCTATAATACAATAGTTGGTCATTATGAAATTATGTTATCAATGTCGGTATAAAATATTAAATAATTGGAAAAAAATATTTATTTCAACTTATCCTTTAGAATGTTATTAAAACGATGAGGATATTAACAATGGCAGATGGGATGTCTTTAAAAAAAATCCTCCTCGACGATATAAAACGTTGAAAGACGAGCTCCAGAAATGAGATTTAATTATACAATTAC
>OZ038475.1:62311179-62358898 GCA_964036315.1 Acanthosepion esculentum | reverse complement strand
AACGTTTCCCGCTTTTACAGTTTTTTTCTATTTTCAAGCCTATGTTTACTTATACAGTGCTTAACACTATGAATAACAGTTTAGCCTCTATTGCCAGTCTGTCTCTACACAGAACATTAAACCAAACATAAAAAATAGGGAAAAAATGGTGAAATTAGAAAATAAAAAAGAGTGAGAATGTATGTGTGTGTGGACATGTGTGCGTGCGCGTTTGAGAGAGAGAGAGACTGGGGAAAAGAGAGATACTAGGAAAAGAGAGAGAGAGAGAGAGAGGGAAATGAAAGAGGGAGACTGAGAGAAAGAAAGTGAGAGTGTGCGGGGAAAGAGAGAGTGGGTTAAATCAATAAAATAAGTTTAAAACGGCTATCCTGCTGCGGGGTCACGCGCGAAGAGGCAAACTGTAGCCCTGAAAAACAATTTTGAATACATTATTACTTCTCTGTTAAAACTGCACCTTTTTTCCAAAATAGAACAGCCAGTCGGCGACATCAAAAGCTGGACGTAATCGGATTTTTATAAGGGCAGCCGAGTCAATCCTAAAGTAACCAGGCGTGAAATTCCAGCATCTTTTCTTTCGGTATCTTCTTGGGATGAAGACGTATGCGTGGAAACTGCCCGGGCTGTTCATCCTTTCTTTCGATTGTTCACTCATAGATTTATTCTCTAGCTGGGAATAGGTTGCTTGCCAAGAGATGTTGCTGGAAGTGCTGTCTGCATCCATGATTGATTGTAGGAAAAGTTTGGCCTTTTCTCATTCCGTGTAGAGTTGAGAAAGAGAATGTCCAAGAAATAGTAATATATATATATATATATATATATATATATATATATATATATATATATATATATATATATATTCCGTGTAGAGTTGAGAAAGAGAATGTCCAAGAAATAGCAATATATATATATATATATATATATATATATATATATATATATATATATATATATATTACTATTTCTTGGACATTCTCTTTCTCAACTCTACACGGAATATATATATATATATATATATATATATATATATATTTATATATATGCATGTGTGTGTGTGTGTGTGTGTGTGTGTATGTAAAGAAAACAAGAGCATATGAGAGACTGAGGGAAGAGAGAGAGCGTGGAGAGATAGTGCATAATAGAAAGGTGATGAAAGTATAAAGAACAAAATAGAGAGGACTTTTTGATTGACAATGTAAAGAGAGAAGTAAAAAGGAAAAAGAGAAGATATATATATATATATATATATATATATATATATATATATATATATATACACACACAGGCACACACACACAGAGACAGAAAGAGCAAAACTTACTAAGTGATTTTCCAAGAGCGATCTGTGGTCTGAGAATATGATATTGGAGTATTAAACCTCCAATATAACTGATATACACATGAACATGTTTCTGAGATGCGAAACCAATATACAAGGACAAAATTTGAAGAGAAAAGCAAGACATAGGAAAATTACAAGCTCCATCGTAAGATTATAAGATACGTGACAGATGTTTGGCATTCAAAATCAGAAAGAAGCAAAGCAAAATAACGCAATATAAACAAATAAATACAAACGCGTAAAGAAAATATTATATAGTCACAAAAGGCTGTGCATTGCGTTCGTAAATTCGGTAGAGTAATGAATAGCCGAGTTCGAATTCCAGTCGGATCCATAACATTTACTTACGTGCTAATACCTTTGGGAAAAATATGAATCCTCTTCTTTTTTTCCCACAGCTGGGTATATAGTGATACAAACTGGGTTCTATAGCTTTGGGTGGCAACCGGTCTCGGAGAATGAAAAAAACTGTAAATTCAAAACCGGCCTGGATAGGATCAGGCAAAGCCAGGCTATATTGCCCAAGAAACACCACTTCTACTGCCGTGCTAGGTTGTTCATCCGTTGTTTGTCTTTGTCCTTATCTTCAATTTTTCCTGTGAGTATCAAATTTTCAAAACCCTCTTTCATCATTATATGCCCTAGAAATTTTACCTGACTTTTTCTGGTGTTAAGAAGTATAAGTGGGTCATGGGATTCGCAATTCTCACGCTCTTGTAAAGATCAACGCTTTACTTTTGCCAAGAAATAAGAAATTTATAGCATGCTAGTTTGATGTCTTCTGACATGCCAAATATCGTACGATAAGTATTTAGTATTGTGTAGGACTCCCTCCATCTCGTAGAAGTGAAGAAACTCGATGCGCCATTAATACTTCCGGAGGGACATTTAGACACACCATCGGAACAGTGGCCTAAAACTCCACAAATGTCTGAGTGGGCTAATCTTTGACGAAGGTATTGGCCACCGCATCCGTCGAAAGCCTCCAGAACGCATTTCAAACAAATTCACGCTAGCCTAGGCCCGATGACACAGTGCATTATCCTACGGGAATAAGTAATTCTTTTTGGAGTATATGGTAACATGAACGGGTGCAAAAAAACTTCACGAAGCAGTGAAATATAGCGGTTAGCACACAATTATCTATTTACGCGCGATCCAGTGGGGGACCCAACCCACGGAATACATCTTTATGGAATTATCAACAATCTGATCGGTACCTTAATGGCAATTGGGGCCCATGGCCTCATGGTGTCTTCACCACAGGATCGCTAGAAACAAGTGGAACACGCCACACATTTCCAGTTCTTCAATTAGCGATGTCATAAGCCTGGGTGAAAGGGTTGTATCAGGTGCCATGGTGTTATAACTCCTGGTAGTTCTGCTTAGATATCTAAAGGATGACTTGCTATATATACGACTTGTTCCCACTACCTTGAATGTAGCTATGATTTGAACCAATATCTCTTGTCGCAATATGCCTCTTGTCATGGACATTAAGGTCTTATAGACAGCTATTTTGGTGTACATGGTGGGTGGTAAGGATTCCATTCAGGTATTCCTAATACACACATGATACCGTAGATAGAGGAATATCAAATATCTCCAGAATTTTAGAAATGGAATACCCCATTCGTCACGTTAGCACTGTAATTATTTATGTCACCTTGCCCTGACCCTCATAGCTTGTGTGCACCCTGACAACCTACATCTCAGACCACCATTGATAAAGGTCTGACCATTTGTATGGAGATATTATATATTACTGTCACATAATTTTTTGAATGATCGTATAAAACCTTTTAGGATAGAGACAAACATTAACGTTAAAATAAAAATATAAAACATCGTTTTTTTTTTAAAGCATTTCACCCCAAGAAAGGCGGTAGTGCCACTAGCACACAAGAGGTTACAGAGAGTGAGAGTAAGAGTAAAGAGAGGTTTTTGAGAAAAGGACAGGGATAAAGATCAAAGCATCAGAAGATGTCGTTTGACATTACATTTGAATATTTGAAGATCATAGCTATCTGGGAAGCAAGTAAGAGGAAGGGAATTCCATTGTCGGGAAGTGCGAGAGAAGAAGCTGTTGGAATAGAAAAGGCGGTTACATTTAACTGTTTTGACAGTTAAAGGGTGGGACTAGATGCCAACCTAGTAGCACGCTTAAATTTATGCAGTTGGGGTGCCATTGAAAGTAGGAAACTTTAATTAAAAAATCCCTTTAAATTCAATAAACTTGGAGACAGTTATTCTTGATGAGCACAAGAAATAATGCTTCTCATTTATTATTATTCGTAATACACAGAAAAAATTCACCGTTTTCCTACTTGAATTTTTTGATGTTTCATACTATTTAATGAATAAATAAGCACCTTGCGAGTTCCTCGATTATAAAATACCTGCGGAAATTTTCCTGCTTCATAATTACATTGTTTAAGCTCAAAAACTGTTACTAAAATTTTCAATAACAATCATAATTATAAACACAAGTATTACTTACAGAAGTAAGGTGGTACAAATGAAACGCTTTGAAATTGTTAAGTTTTCCATTTCATTGAGGCAGATGCTAAACACGTCTCCTCTTTCTGTGTTTTTTCTCACTTAAACCAAATAGCGACTCTGATATGTCTTTCCCAACTGTCCTCATAATCAAAACAGATCATTCCATTATTTATGAGGTATTGACACGGCGTAACGGCCGTGTTAACTAAATGTCTAACCAACGAATGAACAAGCAGAATTATAATACGATTGTATTCTACATTGGACCATGGTCAGTTTTAGCAAAAATATTCGCATTCAATTCGGACGGAATATCATTGCAAAAAATTATAAATTTATTTTGCAGTTGTCAACAATTTTCATGTCTGATGCTAAGAGTTACTCTAGACCTTATTTCGTCCTATGTAATCGCCATGTATTATTCACATCCGTCACGATTTCTCACCGTTAAACTCGACTAATACACGAGCACACGCAATATCCAAACAAAAAGATAAAGTTAAATCTACGAGAAGGTATTTATGGCGTCATATAAAAGCTCATGAGATGATCGGCTCTGGACTTATTGGCAACAACAACGGAGGCTTACAAAAACAATTCATTCAGTCATTTTTCCTATCCGAAGGGAGCTTTACATGAGTATTTTAAATCGACCAGTGAAATGTAATTCATAAGATGTGGGTTATTTTGAAATTTAAGAAAAAAACGTATGGCCAGAAATTGAAACAATTAAACTTTAAACCGTTTTATCTTTGCGCAAACTTATACATTTTTAACTTCTAAAATAAGATTTAAACAAGCTCTAAAATGTTTGGGGCGCTTTTGGAATAGATTAGAATTGTAAGGAAGATTAAAATTTTCAGAGTAGATGTAAGAAAGTGGAAAAAGAATATGAAGAAGCGAAAATTGATATATAAGGAAATAGGTTAATCAATAATAATTAATAATTCACGTGATGGGTATTTTTAAAAGCTATAACTTACGTCTTTTTTTGGCGTAGAACTCTACCTAATAAATGCATAATGCATCTTTTAAGGAAAATGAAAATCGTGCTTTAGATTTGAAAGTTATGAGATTTTACGTATGGAATTCCTATTCTCTTTCTTAGAAAGGGTCTTTATTACCTACCACACTTCGTAATATTGCATTGGATATAGAAGCAGAAAAATGTCAGGATGCCCTGTTAACACCATCGGACCGGATACAGCCATTCACACCAGCTTATGACATCGCTAATTGGAGAATTGGTAATGGGTGGCGAGTTACTCTAACTCTCAATTCCACTTGTTTCTGGCTGATGGTGTGGTGCAGACCTCATGAAGCCATGGACCACAGTTTACATTAAGGCACCGGACAGACTAGTGATAATTCCATAAATATATACAGCGTGGGTCGGGTCTGCTGGAAGGCATGGTAACACGTTTTTCCTTATTTCCAATGCATCCCTATAGTTAAATTTTTCACAGTGAATTTATATAATTTGTCTAGTTCAATTCCTGCAAATTTCAAATTATTTCCTTCCTGATTTTCAATGCAAACTTTTAGTAAAATAATTGGCAAAGCTTTTCGATTATGCATACAATAAATCAATGGTTAGCAAGCTATTCTCGTTAGATCAATGACGACTGATGATTTCGATCCTCACTGGGTGCCCCATGATTGCTGACTTGCTTCTATCTAAGTTACGGGTTCGTTATATTATCTCGCCCCCGCCCAGCTATGGGGCAATCAGTAGGACTTGTATCACTAAATCATTATTATCCCCAAGAAGCACTTGTAATCGAAAATATTTTCTGGCCTTAAATAACCTGCAAAAGGCTGATTAGCCGTAAAAATAAATTATCATTCATAATAGCAAGAATTGCATCTTTTGGGGACTTACAGATGTGCACAAATTCAATACTTTCGCCGAAATATATAATATTATGTTGTAATTAGTCAGTCATGTGCCATGCGTGTGCTTAGGCGATCATGTATCTTTCGATACATGATAGACGAAGTAGCTTTTTTCCCGCAGTAGGTTGCCATTTCTTTCTACGATAGACCAGTTGCCATCCAAGGCTAAAGAACCCGGTCTATCTTGCTATTTACCCATAGCTTTTGGTGGGGGGAGAAGTAGAGGATTCATACCTTTCCCAAGGGTATTAGCACGTAAGTGAATGTAATAGATTTGACAGGAATGTTGTAATCAATAATGTATAAAAATGTTTGTGACACACTGAAGAACAGGAACCAATTCAAGTACAGAACATTGAAATATCAAAGACATACTCGAACTTGATTCAAGATGAAACAAAAATGTGAACAAAGAATATCTTAGGAAAACAATGAAAATTTTATAACGATGATAAATAACGGAAATCTAATGAAATTGATAATTGCACTTGTAGCGTTCAAACGAATTTGAGAAGAAATGAGAAACTGAGAAGAAATTTGAATCTTAGAAATGGAAAGATGATGGTCATGACGAAAGCTTTGTTCCGCAGTGATAATATCCATGATGACGTTCATGTAAATGAAAAAATGAAAAGAACTTCTGAACATCGAAGTTTGTAGCGTCAGTCGTTAAATTGATTGCTGATTACTTACATTGCAACAGCTAAAACATGTCATATCCGAAAAAAGATGTCTCACAAGTTTTCTGTCAGTTCACTTTTTTATGTGATGCATCCCGTAAGGACTTGGAATAACTGGCTCTCCACAATCAGTTCACTTACGCATAAATACCCTTGGGGAAAGGTATGAATCCATTTCCTGCCTTATACTTAAATTCTACGAATTGTATCTGGAAATTCATTCGCGAAAATAATTGTTCTTACATTTCAAAATATGTTTTAGCTTTTATTAATCCACAAGGGGTTGATAAGCCGAAGTAAACAACTCAATCAAACCTAGCCTTTCTATCACTTAGCAATATTAGCCTTGTTATTATTTCTCCATCTCCCTGGTCTGCCATCCATTTGAACAACCTCGTTGGACAGATTACTCGGTGTTTTCACTTTGCTCTTCTTGCCTTCAATATGCCATGTAAGTATCAAATTCTCCAAGCCCTCATTTCTTATCACGTGCCACAAAAATGTCGTCGTTGCTCTCAGGCTCCGACAACGAGAATCTCCACATTCTTCTGTAGAGTCAATTTCTGTTGCCCGAAGTCTTCAGTTCATCATTTTAAGTCCTGTCCAACACTTTCTGGTAGATAGGAGAATCAATATTACATAGAGGATGCGATGGATAAACTGTCGTTTAAATTACGCAAAAATGGAAATAACGCTGACGTCTCCTTTTAACAGATATATTTACCAAAAATACATAAAAATATCTTGAAATATTAAAGAGTAAACATATTGAATAAAATCGCCATTGGCTTCAACCATGGTCTCCAGACGACTTCGGAATCTCCTGCACCTCTTCTGGACGGTTTCCTTGCATAAGTTGGTGAATCCAGGCTTAATCCTTGCCTTCAAAGTTCAAAGAACACATAATTTTACATATGGAAAGATGAGTGGAGGCATAACATCACTATCACTTGTGATCATTCTAAACACGATATTGTTGACTATATATCTTTCCGAATTTATTGCACAGTCCTCAAATTGACACCCAAACTTGCCGTTTCCCAATCACTGACGAAGTGAATTGTGTCATAGTCCTTTTTTTTTTCTCACAGACGGTGTCAAACAGACCCTACTATAGTCGTCTGTCGACAAAATAAAAAAAAATCGCTACTACCAGGGAAAGTACCCAGATTAACTGCATCTCTTGATTCCACCAGTTCAGACCTTAACGGTTAGGACCCAACATGCCACTTAAATAGTAGCACACAACCCTCATTCCCACCGTATTCCATCGGCGAGAAGTAAGTTCCCCTCAAACAGCTTCGCGCGAACCACTGCCCTATGGAACAGACCCCCTAGAGGATGTTCCCCGATCACTACAATCTTAACTTGTTCAAGTCTAGAGTCAACCCTAATCCTCCCCTCCTATCCATATAAATTACTCCTTAAGTTAACCCTCTACTTCGAGTGACCCCATTGTACAGGGTGAAGCTTACTGTAAGAAAACAAAAACTAAATTAAAAAAAAAATGGCGACAATATACCTATCGCATTCTGCAGCTGTTTAGAAATATTTTCTTTGATTTAATAAATATTTTCTATATTTTAATGTTCAGCTTTTAGAAAGCATTCTATATGCATTCGGATTTCAGTGACATTTTCCGTCTTTTAAAACATTTCTATATCTGTAAATACTTGATTTTGATGTTTCCAGCTCGAATGTTAAAACACTTACGTAACTAAACATGCCCGACTTTTGAAAATCTCCAGATCGTCTGATAAAACACTTCTTTAATTGTACATGATTGATTTTAGCGTCTCCAGTTCGTCTGTAAAACATTTCCTTAACTGTAAATGCTTGAATTCGACATTTCCAGCTCGTCTGTTCAAACAATTCCTTAACTGTACAGACCTGACTTGACATCTGTTCGTCTGTTAAAACATTTCCTTAACTGTACAGGCTTGATTTGACATCTTTTCGTCTGTTAAATCATTTCCTTAACTGTATATGCTTGAATTTGACATCTTCTGTTCGTCTGTTAAAACATCTTGGACAGTTCGTAGCTCACACTTGTTCTTTACTACGTTGTTAAAGAGTTCCTGCAATTTTCTTTCTGACACTCTCATTCATACGCTACTGTATAAGAATGGAAATATTAACGAGATGGTATTTATATTAAGAGGAATGATATCTTAAATAGAGTTGAGGCCTGGATTCTGAAACAGAAAAGAAATGGAAAGATTGAAAGAGAGGAAGAGAATAATGATAAAGACAGTGTGCAAGTCCCTAATGTCGAGAGAAGTATAGACGTATTCACCCTCAAGCAATATCCACGCGTTTTCATTACAGCCTTAGTTGACAGGAACAAGTTGACAGCGCCAACAAATCAGTTTATGTGGCAAATAATTCTGGCTTTCTGGAAGCCTTGCTTAAAGGACGGAAATACTTTAATGAACTGATCGAGACAAAAGAGAGAATTGGATTGCAAGAAATTTCTATTTTATTTCCAAATATACAACCGCCGTGAGGATCGAGGGCTATCTATATGACACTGTCCATCACTCCGCAATCTGCTATTGCCACTTTACGGATCTCTTGTCCTTCCCTGTTACATATTTGTTATTCTGGGCCGGAGAATAGCTACGTCTATATACTCTCAGAAGAGGACAAAAAGATTTTCGCTATCAATTAGGCGGCTAAGATAGTTGAATATTACATTTCACTGCATAAAGTCGTTGTTCAATCCAAGGTAAACACAAAAGTATAAAAGCCTGATTTTCAAGTACAAGAGATCATTTCGACCACTACAATCTAAACCACTTCAATATAGGGTCAACCTTTATCTATACTACATATTCTTATAATCTACAATTATTACGTCCATAAAAATCCCATTTAATTACTCGCTTTCTTCAGTAGATTTTGTGCTTTATATTGTGTGTACGACATAATAGAAAATGAATGTAAACACATATTTACTTTAATGCAATTATTAAAATCGTTTAATTGTACACTCCATAGCTATGTATGTAGACAGTGTGGTAATGAGACGACATGGCTGAGCTCAGAGATTCCTAGACTGAAGTCAAAGGTCAGGTCGAAGGGTTACAAGGTGGCATCAACGGCTACGTGTCCATAACAACGACGGGGCTTTGTTGGAGGACATTTCTCTTCTTTGACCTGGAGAGAGATGCTTCCACCTTGTCTACTTGATAAAGACATACTACGCATGAATGAATATATTTCAGGCTTTCAAAGACGGAGCGTAGCGGCCCTAGGACCACACTTAATCATGGTTCTCTTGATGATGACGATGATGATTACTTGTAAAATCATGGGAAACATAAAACTAAGTTAGTTTCTCTTTTAATAAAAGAGAAAATAACTTACTTAGACGGAATTTTCTTGAAAGTGTCGCTATCGATTATTGCCAAAATGTGAACATTAGGCACAGATTTTTTTTTTAAATATCTCCTTTTCTAAAATATATACCGTTTCCCAAGCCAACATACATTACCAAAAATTAGAAAAAAAAAGTAGTAATAAAAAAATCAATCAAAACTATTATTTTAAAAAAATAAATACATAAATAATTGAGCAAATTAAAATAAAATAATAATTACCTTAATAAAGTAAATAAAGATATACAAGCAAATAAGAAAAACAGCGACAACAACTATAACAGCATTTAATCATTTTCATTTCTTCAGCATTAATTATATGACGTAGAATCCTCTATAGTTTACCGTGTGTTTTACAGTTAGCCATCTTAATATTTTTGAGCGTTTTTAAAATTAAAAAAAAATATTTGAAAAACCTAACGATAATTTTACTTTTATTTATAAGTACGTGTTACAGATTAAAATCCTTAGATTGCCTTCATAAAATCAGTCAGAGGACGAAACGCATTGGTAAAGGAAAGTTTTCTTTTTGTCTTTATCCATATATTCTAATCCAAAAGTATTTTTTACTATTTTACAATGTATAGGAAGATACATTACTATATATTTGTTCATTGGGATGACGATATATTTTTTACACTCCTTTCTTCTCCAGAGAACATATTTAGTATAAAAATCAGAAAATAGAAATATATTTCCTTGAAAGGATATTGATAAGAAGTTTACCTTTCATAAAATTATTTATGCGTATGTATGCATATATATATATATATATATATATATATATATATATATATATATATATATATATATATATATATATATATATATATATATATATATATATATATATATGTGTGTGTGCGTGTGTGTATATAAATACACACACACACATATATCAATACAAATTTTTAATAATCAAATTAAATTATTAAATAAGAAAATTAAATTAATTTATTAAATAATGGGTCGATGCCGACATATTAACAAATATTGAATTGTTACTTTAATAATATAACATAATAAACCAATTAAAATATTAATTAAAACATTATAATTTAATTATTATTAAAAATGAACAACTATTACGATTTAATTAATAATCTAACATGACAACTTCTATATGAACTATAAAAAGTAAATTTAATTTCGAAAAAAGTTAATTTCGAAGAAAAAATGTTTTGAAATTTAAAAATTTTAAATTACTAAAAATTAAACAATTAAAATTTTCACACACACTGGGTTGTATATTAATATTTTTTCGTTTTATTATTTCAGTTAGATTCCTCGACTAGTTTCGGCCAGTATGGCTATCATCAGGAGAAAAGAATCTGCTTGTTAGTAGCAGTGAGCTACAGGAATGAATGACTTGGTGGAGAAAATGAACTTTATCTGTAGTTTTCATTTGTTTTTTAATTTTTTATTTTTATCATAAACTTTGGTTAGTCCTTGTGTTTTTCAAACAATCTCTTTTAAGTTGTTATTTAAGATGAGGGCTGGATAGATTCATATTGCTTTGAATTCCCTTGGTCATTTTTAACAATTTTTATTGGTTCCTGGAAAGGGGATGTGTCTGTGTTAATTTTGTGTTATTTAGTTCTTAAGGAGTGAGTGAGTATGATGTGTGTAAGTGTGTATATTAATATGGCTATGTGTATAAGGGTGATATATCATCACCTCCGTAAACCTGTCTGTCTTGTGTGGATGAGAAATATGGGTATGGCGTGATTTTTGGGGTTATAAATTTGTGATTAAGCACGTCTGGATGGAGTGTTTTGAGGCGCAGAATCTACTTATCTTCATGAACTTCTAAAATTTTTCGAATGTTATATGCTCTGAACTTTTCTATTTTCTCAATTATAGTGAATTTGGTATGGGTTTTAAAATCGTGTTTTTTTATTCTGAAATGTTGTACTACAAATAATAATCTTTCATGGAGAGCCGACTTAATTCGATTGCGATAATGATTAATTTTGTATTGAAAGGACCATTTAGATATTCCCACATATTGTTTCTGGCATAGCGTGCATTCTAAGAGGTAAATTTTGTTATGACTTCTACAGTTAGAGTTGTGGTAGATTTTGAAAGTAGATTTAGTGACTGAGCTAATTAAGGAATTGGTCTGTCTAATGTGGTTACAGCATAAGCTCCTTTTGTTGTTACATACTTGGGAAAGTCCTGTTGTTTTTGTTTTTGGTTTATTACGGATTACCTTATCCTGTGAAATGTGGTTACTACATATAATTTCCTTTAGGTTCTTAGGTCTAAGATTTGCTAGAAGACAAGATAATTTTTTTAGGTTACGTTTGAGATGAACTATTTCCCTGCGACTTTTGATTATCTAGGATAGTGATGGCAGAGTTGGGTTAAAAGTGGTTACTACAGGGATGCATCTCGGTTTATTGTTAATCTTGTATATTAGGGTGTCTTCTCTAGGTGTGGAAATTGCTTTATTTATTTCCTGACGCGAGATGCCTGGAGATCGAAGCACTGCACCTCATCAGCCTCATGTTTTCAACTGATTGAAGTGGAATGGCTACAATGAATCAATAGCTGCATTTACTGCATGAAAAGTTGGGTCAGTGTGTCGTGCCAGAAGGTTTTTCTCGTCAAAGTCCATCTTTCACAATTACAAATCTACCATTCGTCCAAGCATTGAATACTGTTGGCACATCTGGTCTGGCGCTCCTACTATTCATCTTGAGGTACTTGACAAAATCCAAAGAAGGATCTGCAATGTAACCGATCCTGACTTGTCATCTCGTTTTCAGTCACTTTCTCAAAGATGCGATGTCGCTTCCTTTTGTCTTTTCTACAAATATTTTCGTGGCAATTGCTCTGACGAGATTTTTTCCCTTAGTGCCCCGACTACATGAATTTAAGCGTGCTAGTAGATTGGTATCTAGGCACCATCCTTTTACTGTCGAAATAGTTAAATGAAACCGCCACTTCTACTCCAAAATTTTCTTTTCCTGTACTTCCTGAAAGTGGAACTCCCTTCAGTTCACTTGCTTCCCTGAAAACTACAGTCTTCAAAAATTTAAATGCAACATCAATCGCCATTCATCTTTTATCCTTTCTTTACCCCCCCCAAACCAGTCTTTTCTATCATTTCCACTCTCTGTAACACCCTGCATACTAGTGGCATTCTCGCCTTGCTTTTGGTGAAATAATATATATATATATATATATATATATATATATATATATATATATATATATATATATATATATATATATATATATATATACATATATATATATATATATATATATATACATATATATATATATATATATATATATATATATATGTACTGTGCCCGTGTTTGTGTGAGTGAGTGAGTGAGAGAGAGAGGGTGGTGGGGAGAGAGAGAGCTATTACAATAACAATGTTATCAAACTGTTATCAAATTTAATCCGCCCTAAAGTCATTATTTTAAATTAGTCAAATATAATTGCCAACTAATAAATTTAGTATAAAGATTTATAATATACGCTGCGGCGCTGATAAGTTTCCTCTTACTTTCTTATCTCTTATATATATATATATATATATATATATATATATATATATATATATATATAAAAGTGAACATTGAAGTCAACACTCAGAAGCGACAGACTGTTTCATGCTAGACGCAATCGTCAGACGGCCTGACGATTGCGTCTAGCATGAAACAGTCTGTCGCCTCTGAGTGTTGACTTCAATGTTCACTTTTTATTTATATTGACATACGCTCCATATTTGATATTGAGCACTATATCCCATAAATATAGAAACTTAAAAGTATATTTCTTCATATATATATATATATATATATATATATATATATATATATATATATATATATATATATATATATATATATATGTATGTATCTTTCATTATATCCGGCACGCAACACATGATGGCACGTAATGAACCCTCCTATTCTCAAGACAACACAAAAATACATTGCAACGTAACAGCCAAAACATGAGGAAAACTAATAACAACAGAGAAAATACACTTGAAAATGGCTTTAGAAGTGGGAAAAAGCGCTTGGGACAATGACAGTTAAGCTAAATGTTTGTACTCCTTTATTCTTACAAACTGAAAAAGTTAGTATGCAGAGAAAACGTAATATAAATTAATTAAATCTTAAATGTTTGAAAGAAAGTTTGCTGCCCAAATATACATTAATATATATATATGTATGTGTGTGTGTGTGTGTGTGTGTGTGTGTATGTGTGTAATGTCTTAAGTGATCAAGTCTAAAAATAATTATTTGAACTGGTTTATATCTAATCATAAGTTTATAAAATTATTCAAAGCAGTGTTGATCAAAACGTTCAAAACAAGTGTCAAAAGGACATTAATGCCAACCAGAAAACAGACTGTCTATATTTTTGAGATGAGGTATTATGTACACTATTTACATTATTCAGACTATTGTCCTCATCTTTGTCGGTGATAAATATGTCAACAAAGATGAGGAAAATAGTCCGAATAATGTAAATAGTCTACAGAAAACAGACTATTTAGAAAATCAGAAAATAAAAAAAGACGGTACGATGAATCCCATTATCACAAGTTAATAAACTGCTTAAAAAAGAATACGAAAAAAAAAAAAACAGATTCAAGGTAGCTAGACAATTATAATGCCACAAATGATTCAGCACAAGTCAGTGGTTACACTTGAAAAAAAATGTACATAATAACGTACTAGATATAATTGTGACCCCGACTGACCACACGCTCCAAACGAATAAAGAGGATCTGTGGTTTGGCCTGGAGAGAGATGGGTTTCATCATGTCTAAGCAAGTAGGAAACCTGCATATATCCGATGAACTGAATCAGGAAAAAGACGCAAAAAAGAAATCATAGGATTGATTGATTCGTTTGCAGATTATTTAAAGACAGAATATATTCTTAGATTCTAAGAACTGTATTTTGATTAATAACGTTTTAACGATTATATGGTTTACTCATTAACCCATAGCTGGAGAAAAAAGAGGTGGATTCGCACATTTCTCATGAGTATTTGCACGTTATTGAATATAAGGAACTTAAGGAGAACTGGAACCCGGCTCTCCTATTGACAATACTGAGACATTATCTATTACACCACCTGCAAATTTAATATTAGAGCAGCTGGTATTCCCGAACGGTTACACATCTAAATATTTAACTTCGGGGATCGTACGGGAACTGGTGATTTAACGTGATGTATCCGTAATCCAGAACTTAAGAATATGGCGGAATATGAATCGGGTCCATTATGCATTGATAGAAAATAAAATGTTACGCCGCTGACAGACGATGTCGATTTTGATTTGGGTACTACAAGGTAACCAAAAAAGTTCTGTCCGTTTTTAAAGGAAAAAAAGAAAACGCTTCACAGTATGTGTAACTTATATTTAGTCTTCGAAGTAATCGCCATCGGCATCCAGCACCTTCTGCCAACGTGTCTCCAGCTGTTCAATGCCCTTGCGGTAGAACTCGGGGGGGGGGGTTGACGCAAAGAAGTCCGTGAGGGCTTTGCGCAAGTCTGCTTCATTGGTGAAGGATTTTCCACGAAGATGATTATCCAGGGAGTAGAAGAGGTGGTAATCGGATGGAGCAAAGTCAAGTGAATAAGGTGGATGGCACAAAGTCTCCCACCCAAGTTGCTGTATGGTATCCCTGACCACTCGCGCGACATGCGGCCTGGCGTTGTCATCGAGGAAAAGCACACCTTTGCGATTCACCAGTGATGGATCATTCTGGCGCAATGCCTGTTGCACACGTTTCAATTGCTGCGAGTATACGTCTCCAGTCACCGTTTGTCCCATTGGTAGCAGTTCATAATGAACTAATTGACGACCTGTCCACCAGACACAAAGCATAATCTTGCGTGGGTGCATAGGCGGTCTTGCGGTGTGAGGGACAGCAACCTGAGGAGACAACCAATGTCTGGAACGCTTGGGAGTTTCGTACAGAACCCACTTTTCATCACTGGTAAGCACTCGATTGAATAAGGATGCGGCACGGTGGCGAGAAAGCAGCGATACGCAGGCTGCCACTCGTTGTCCCTTGTGGACCTCCAACAGCGTTTGCAGAAACCACTTACTCAGTTTGTACGTCTTATCTCGGCGGTGCAGGTGAAGTCTAACTGTTTCATCGGAAACGTTGAACTGTCTTGCAAGTTCGCCACACGTTAGGCTACTGTCCTCTTCAATGGCCGCCTTCAGGACTCCATCATGCAAAACCTGTGGTCGTGCACTGCGAGGCTCATCATCGAGAGACAAATCTCCCGACCTAAATTTTCGAAACCAACGCCTTGCAGTACGTTCATCCACAGCACTATCCCCAAACACTTGACATATGCGGCAACTTGATGCAGCTGCTGATAAGCCCACTTTAAAGCAAACAACCCAGAACGAGATCTCTAGACACTTCCATCCTTCTCACAGCTGTCCGGCTTATAACTGATGGCCCTTGCACGGCGCGCATGTTTTTTATAACGTCTGATGTTCCTACTTCCGGCTGTCCGAATTTGAAAACAATTGCTACACACATTTCGTATATATTTCAACTTCATTCAATGACTAACCAGAAACGGACAGAACTTTTTTGGTTACCTTGTATATAAGCATAATTGGTAAAATAGGTATTCTGATAAACATATTGTTTTCGCCCATTTTGTTAGGTCAATGTCTAAGATATATATATATATATATATATATATATATATATATATAATGACGTTTGGTGCGTTAAAGTTAAGTTTTGCGAATGTTTCCAGTGTATGCAGATGTCCTGTTAAAGAGACCCAGACTGGCTTCTTTTGTTTAATTAGTGTTGATTAAGAGAGATCGGGTTTTGACCTTTCAAGCGGCTAGATGGTCATTTCCGTGCATTATTAACCATGTTGCATATGATATGCCGGTGGTGTTTTGAGATTAGTAATAGTGCTTTATTGAACATTATTATATTGCCAACCAGGTTCTGAACTGACACATAGCACAAGAATGGATGCACTGGTTACGGAGAAAGACGGTATGTCATCCACTGCTCATATCATAGCTAATGCGATCCCAAGAATCTCAACATGGATCATTCGGTATCGTTCTCTTGCAAGAGGGAAAAGGTATCAAAATGATTCCTCTGGTATTCAACATGCTGATCAAACTGTTCGATAAATTTCCTTACTACCACATGAATATGTATGCGACATAGGACACCGCTAGTATCATTCTACTAAAGACACAACACTTGATGTCTTGTATTGACAGGTGCAATGCATACAATAATCTAGAATAGCATTTGCTTTCTTATGTCATTATAAGAGTTGGGACAAGTGTGAATCGTCAAAAAGAATATGCAGTGTATTCATATAGAGTTCTGAATGTTTGACTCACGACTGAAAGATGTGCATGTATTATAGCCATTTTATGCAACCAGTTACACTAGTTGCACTTTTAAATTGAAACATATATTCGTCTCTTGTTGCATTTTTATTTTCAGTCAATGTAGTAAGCAAATTTCAAACCGTTTCCAGAGGAATAGAATCATTCTTTTAATGGATAACTCAAGACGATTTGGATAACAGTAATACTTATTCCGTGAGGATAGTGAGTAACGTATTCAAATGTGTTCCTTATTTTTCAGGGATAACCACCAGACAGTTGGTGTGAACATGCATGAGCATGGAATATAATCTGCGTCTCTGGAGAATGCATAAAACGGAGTTGGCAAACAAAGTGCCGATTTTCTTCCTGAAATATATACTCCTTTCCCAAGCTAACATCCATGACTATAAAAACGTTAGAAAACATTAAAAGAAAACGGTTAAATTCTTAATCTTCTATTATTCAATACGTATAATACATAAATTAATCTAAGATAATATTTACATTATAAAAAGATTCAACAACAAAAACATTTACTCACTTTTGTTTATAAGACATTAAATTACATCACTTATCCTGGGTGAATAGTCGCCATTTTTATTTTTAATTTCGTGCATGCGTTTTGCTTGTTTTTGATTTTGTCGACTGCACAGTATAATAAAACTTATAACTTAAAACTTAGGCACTGTCTATTAGAAAAAGAGCACCATGAATCAATTCACTCCACCATAAATTTGGAAACGGCATGCTGTACTGTTTGGATTTCGCACCGGAACCTCCAATACAAACATTTCAGTGTTTGCGTGCCAATATGAGTACAGTGCAGAGGATTTGGAAAGAGCTGGATGGTATATTCAGTCAACATCATAGTGTTTGGAGTAATCACTAGTGATGGCCATATTATGCAGCCATTCATCTTCCCACGCAGCCTACATCAAATGCCTTGAGAAGGAAGTGCTGCTCTGGGTCAAGAGGGTGGCTGCTGGAAAACCCTATGTTTGGCAACATAACACCATGCCACACAAGCAGGGGAACCCAGTCATGGCTGTCAGACACTTTCTGCGATCATATCACCCCTTACATCTAGCCATTTAACTCTCCAGACTGCACTCAATTTATTATTATGTGTAGGGCGCAGTTCATCGAGACTAACAAAACGAAAAGCAAGGATTTTGGCTGAAGTCACCAACTTAAATAAGGAGACCGTCGAGAAGAGATGTCGGAGATTCCGAAGTCATTTAGAGGCCGTGGTTGATGCTAATAGCGATTTTATATAATATATTTACTATTTAGTATTTCAAGATATTTTTGCGTAGTTTTGGTAAATATATCTATTAAAATGAGATGTCAGTGTTATTTTCACTTTTGCGTAATTTAGACGCCAATTCATCCTTTGCATCTTGTAATTATGAGACTTCTTGAATTAAAAACATCGAAGTTCACATATTGCGCAACAGCGAGATTCTCGTGACATAACCACAGGAATGTTTGTGGATGCTATTCGCCGTTGTCTTTCGTCTCGTAGCCGGTCAGTACGACTGATTTCGAAATTTCTGATATCACTCTGTCGCAAATATCTTCGGATTATTTTTATCCAGGGCAGCTCGCTCGAAGTTAGTATTAGGCCCATTGACAGCTAAGTGTATTCTGTCGTCACTCATCATTGCAACTTGAATTTTCTCCTGATTGGATATTCCAACAAGATAATGATCTTAAGCACACTTCAAAATCTACGAAGAAATGACTTGCTAAAAATAATGTAAATAACCTGAAATGTCCAAGTCAGTCCCCAGATTTAAACCCAAACGAGAATCTGTGGCGTTATTTGAAAAAAAAAGTTCTAGCAAACATTCTTGATCTGAAAACCATATGTGAAGAGGAATGGAACAAAATACTAGTTAAATTTTGCAAATGATTAATTGAGAACTACAAGAAGAGGTTGGTTACTGTAGAAGTGAATACTGGCTATACTACAAAGTATTAATTGAAAATTATGAATTCTTTTTGTATTGTACAAATACAAAAAAACTTTTTCCCCCTTTAAAATGAATAAATGGTATTTATTTATATTAAATCAAATTTGCTTCTGTTTTCTATGCATATTTAATTATTATGCATTTGTGTACAGTTAATTATATGCAAAGTATGGTTATTCAGTTGGTGTAAATACAATTATATTACAAATTTGTATGTGTACGAATATTTGTTTCATCCAACTATATATATATATATATATATATATATATATATATATATATATATATATATATATATATATATATATATATATATATATATATATATATATACTTTGCTGTAAGAAAAACAGTGCTCAATGCTAAATAACAGGTATTCAGTATATATTACTAAATATACATAATACCCCAACAAAAACGTGTCGTATATTTGGATCGAAATTTTGTATAAACTCCCGATGTTAATATTTGTTTTCTTCTTTTGTTCAAGTGTTTTCAGTTATATTTAAAAAAGGACACTGAGGTTAACACCCAGGGGCGACAATCAGTTCAGTACATCAACGCTAGCTCTGATATCAAGCACATTTACCCATAATTATATCGAAAATTAAAGCTATATTTTTTATCAGTATATATATATATATATATATATATATATATATATATATATATATATATATATATATATATATATATATATATTATATATATATATATTCAGTTGTATGAATATGATTTTGGGGAACTTTTGCGATAATCAGACAAACTGGTTTCTTTTTTAAAATTTGATCTATTTCTGCTTCTATCTTTCTGTCATGGTGCCTCAGATGTTCACGCACGATTTCAGTGTAAAGACTTTTTCGCTGCTCTTTACGGCTGTCATGGCTGAAATTCATTTCTCACGTGCGTCTTATGCATTGACTTGGAACTTTTTTAATGGTTCTCTTTAGCTCTAAGTTGAAATGATGATCCCTCTTCTGTTTTGACCTGCTGATCCAGTCTTCCTCTCTACTGCTCCCTGTGTTTTTAAACTTATTCAACGTTCTATTGATGGTCCTTGAATGGACTTTGAAGATGGAAGCAGAGTATGTATTTTGGTACCATTACTGAAGTTCTGAATGATCTTTTTTTTTCTCACCATTGCTCTTTTGGGAAGTCAGTGGGGCTGACACAAAACGATTTAATCTGTTCTCTTTCTAGCTGAATAAATTTTTTTCAGTGATACTTACGACAAATGGTGTTTAGTTGGCTGAACGAATCGCCTTGAAAAAAGAAATTCAATTAGCTTCGTGTTTTTTATAGATATGAAACAATTATCCCATGCTGTTACACGATTTGGACAATTTTGCTGCTGCATCCGATATGTGTGTATGTGTGTGTGTGTGTGTGTGTGTGTGTGTGTGTGTGTGCGTAATTAACAGAAATATTTACGTTGTTAATATCCATTTTACATGATATACATAAATTTAATTAGACTCCATTTTTAAAAGGATTAACAGATTATCACACGGGTCGCTGAAACACCTGAAAATACTCTGTTGTAATTAAAAATTATGACAGAATGAGCCCAAATTTTGCGAATACCGGTGTTTTGAATAAAAACTGAAAACAGTGTTATTGTAGTAACAACAACAGTTTTAAAGACGAAATAATGTAATATGTATATTGATCGAATGATTCACCATATGGAACAAATTTCTCATCATCAAAAATGATATTCTATGTTTTTCTGATAAATTGGCGTCCGCCATTGAAAGCATTCCTTTTCGGAAAGGGCAGATATTTTTAAACTGTGTTAATCTCGGATGAACAAACCGGCCACTTCGTCAAATGATTGACTTTGAAACCACTTATATTCAAATATACATTTATTTTCTTCGCTGAATGTAATGAAATTGAACCATGTTTCCACGTATGCCTTAAAATCAATGCATGCGTCAACTGCTATGTTACTACCATCTCGAACCTTACCATGTATAATTCACTTAGCAACATAAGAAAAAATTTTGAAGTTGTCCATAAATTTTATAAATGATTTAGGACAATTTTTACCGCTGAATCCAAAAATGACAACCGTTTCTCTCGATAAGGTTATATTTTTGTGCTAAGCTGCGTTTTTATAAATCCGATTTTCTAAATCGATTACATTTTTGCGACATTATCGACTGAATTTTGTTATTATTTCTCATGAGAAATAAGTTTTTAAGAAAAAAATTGCTTTCTAATACAATTTATTAAGTAAATGTTACAAACATTGATTACAATATATTGAACAGTATTCATTGACAAATGTATGTTCCTATAAATTGCATTTTACATCATCATTGTTCAAAATTCAGGGCTTGAAATCCAGTTTATTCAAACCCTTAGAATCATCAGCGGCAGGTGTGTCTCTCTTCAAAACCAGAAGTAATCAAGCATTATGACTGTATCCGAGCTTTCCTGATACCTATTCTCCATATCGTTCATGTCCTGATGGAATCTCTCCCACAGTTCATTGATTCCAGATTCTCGGGAAACCGATCCATATGTGAGTATAAATAATGCATTTTGATACTCATATTAAATCCGAGGTTTCTGAAAGCAGTCAGCATATTGATGACAAGTTCTGCGTAGTTCCAAGTTCTGTTGTTGACAAGAAAGTTATTCACGACCAGAACAAATGCCTTCCATGCTTCCAGTTCCACTTCGTACGCTGAGTTTTTCAAACATTCTATCCCTGATGGGCTGACGGATTTGAGGGCCGATATTTTAAGCTTTTCGGTACATCAACTGAAACTTCCATTACTCGAGAAAGAGATTTTTTAATAAGAGTAACAAATGTATTTACACTATTTACATAATTTGGACTGTTGTCCTCATCTTTATTGCTATGTTCACGATATTTCGGCCGTTGTATGCTCTGGTTTTCTTCAAGTAATATGAAGTGGAATTTCAAATCGAACCCCTTATTTAGTGCACAGTGGTATATTTCAAACTTATATCACATGAAGAATCCCACGACGTACAACGGTCAAAATGTTGTGAATATTGCAATAAAGATGAGGACAACAGTCCGAACGATGTAAATAGTGTCAATACTTACAACAGTTTATCTCAGAAATATATAAAAATGGTGAGGAACAAATGGTTGAGATAAATCCAGAAACATATCAGCAGCTTAGTTCCTAGGAAGAGACAGCCAGACACCAGCCCTTATGATTTGATTATAGTGGTTACGGCTTTGTGCAGAACCAACCACACTTTTTGAAGGGCCGAATACAGAGACATGGTGCACTACGTGCCACAAGATCCCCAAACGACTCTCCGCAGGTTTTGAATTCAGAGTTGTTCTTCTAGACCAGTTGCCATCCAAGACTATAGAACCAAGTCTGTCCTGCTATTTATCCATAGCTGGAGGGAGAAGAAGAGGATTACTAATTTTTCCCAAGGGTATTAGCACGGAAGTGAATGTAATGGATTCGACCTCAGCTCTCCGATTCCTCAATCCTAGCCGCTATTCACTACTCTACCTTTGCTTTTATATATATATATATATATATATATATATATATATATATATATATATATATATATATATATATATATAGATAGATAGATAGATAGATAGATAGATAGATAGATAAAAGAACGTGAGTGAGATGCTAGAATCTTCATCTATTTTTTCGCTGACTTATTTTGATGGAGACAGCGCTGTTTTGTTATTCACAATCATTCCTTTGTTTCTGAATCGTTCCTGTTAATAATAGCAAAGAGTTCAATTACTTGTTATATGCGCATTTACGTATACAAAAGACGTTACCTTTTTCATTTTTTTATTTTTGCATTTCTTTGAATCTTTCGGAGCACTTGGCGTTATTCTTTTACAAGAAAGATGCACGGAGGGAAAAAAAAGCAAATAATATTTACTGGGAATACAAGATAACTTGTGTCTCTTTCCGTGGCATTGATTGCAAATGGAAAAACGCGGAAAAATATTACGTAGACAAGTAGAAAGAAAGAAAAGAAACGCTAAAATACCACAATAATGAAGCCCCTACGGCGGGTGGCAGGACGTCGCAAAACTATTTTGTGCTAGATATTCTTAGAATGTTCTACGAGCCTGCAGTAGATAACTTTTGGAAATCGTCCAAAGAAATAGAACTAGTAGGCGAGATAATTTCACTCAGAAGTTACAAACATATACAGCTAACAAAAGTTCGATACCAATTTGGTAGATGATGCATTTTCTTGATTTTACAAGAAGAGAATATGGCAACCAATAGAGACTTCAATTTCTAAAGGCCGGACAGTCGCCAAATATTTGACGTGGGACCAATCGGATTTATTTGGAAAGCCACCTATCTGGCTACGTGCCATTATGGCTGAAAACAGTATAAAGATATAGCTTAGTAAAATCTTGGAATGTGTTTTATTGTAGTAATCGGGACGGAATTGCCGACAGCAGCAGAAGATTAAAATTGAAAAAATTGAAGGAAGGGTCGAATTGATGTTCGACACAGAGGATTCATCGAATATTTTCAACCAGCCCTTTCGTTGTACAATATGACTATAGTATTACATGTTGATTAATATAAGTGTTGGCATGATTTGCTTTTAACATTGCACGATTAGTTTTGCCCCATGCTACTTTTAATGAGTTATACAATATAATAATTCCGGACAAAAACAAGATAGATAGTAAACAACAATGTCTGAAGACGAAAGCAAAAACACTTTCTATGTGACAAGGACCTTGTTTAATGTGGAAAGACGGGTTTTATCTTATATAATCGGGGTAAACTTCGAGAGAAATCTTGATTGAATGATTATCGGTATTAAATGTAGAAATAGTTTATTTGTTTTCGGAAATAAAATTTGAATAGTTCCTGTAATTCAACCTGATTGTTAAATATTACTTAGTGACTTAGCCAGCTACAACCCTGTATCTAGCTGATACACTTGCTAAATCTGATAAAAATATGAAAATTAATCAGTTACTTTCACAGTTGAAATAAATTATCTCTACAAATACTTCAGATTAAGCAGTTTACATTAAGACTAATCGATCGAAAGGTGTGACAATTGTGATGATTTCGGTTAAAAATATTTCCGAAAAATGGAGCAATTGAGTCTGTTCTTTGTTTGCATAGAGACAGATTCGCCATTAGTTTTACAGCAAGAATACCCTCCGAAGAGTAGGCTATCAGAAGTCGTTTGTTGCTAGCGGGCCATGTGCTTTGTAAACGAAAGAAGACGTTTAGGCAAAAAAAATGAAATAAAATCATAACAACACAGTTTGGTGATATGAAAATCTAGTGAATTCAATACAAGCCGCCAGTTCAGTCGATGCCTCGAGGGAGAAGAAACAAGAAGTTACATCAAGAGGACCAGAGAGAAGAGAGGAGCTTGAGTTTTTCTAAGGCTGTTAGAGAAAGAGGAAATTATTGTAGAAATTGTAAGAACAAATCAGTAGACTATCGCCACAACCTTTGAAAAACGGAAGCACGAGAAAACAGACAAATTCGATTGTTCTAGCCTCATCATAGCTGCCTTAAGACTTAAAATTGGAAAACGGAAGATACTTAAAACACCTACGTAACCAACAGTTAAAACAAATTACGATTTTTAAAAATCTTGTTAAGATATTTCAGACTTCTTAATTATTCCTAGATTTGATCAGTTGTATTCTACTTGTGTCTTTGCTGCTACTGAGTGTGGAAGAATTAGAAAACAGAAACTTTACTAAGGAACAAGAACAAAAGAATCGTTATCAGGAGGGCAGTAGAAGCGATGACATTGAAATTAAATTTTTGAAGATATAATGTTGGCTGAAATGTATGGAGTCGGAAGATTGTTCCACGGGCGAGAATTTCAAGAAAAGGCATAGAACTAATCGTTACATCAAGAAATCTCAACTGTAAATTGCTGAGACCCCGTCCCCATTGTAGTACTGCGCTTAAATTCTAAAAGTCTTGCTATCATGGCGAAGATTTCATAAGAACAATCGTCATGCAAGTATTTATAGAAAAGGCACAGCGATACAACTTTACGGCGGTGGGAAAGTGACTGAAGCCGAGATGCAAGATCAGGACCTGATATTGCTGATTCTTTTTTGGATTTCATCAAGGATCTCTAGATATATAGCAGGAGCACCAGACCACGTGTACGATCTATATAATAACGTGTTAAACCAGATTAACTCATTAACAATTCTTTAGGCTGAGTCACCGTGATCAAGCTGCCGTAATCAAGCTGCCGCGTAAACCTTATTTTTGTAGCATGCTTTCATACCCAAATTATGATGCTCGTCTATTTCTCTAATCACATGAACAGGGGATTGCGGTTTACATTGTTGCAAATAAGATTCTTCGATGTGAACTAGCACACCAAAATCAGTCATTATAGCTTTGTGATTTGTTTTTGGCTAACACATCAACTAATGAGATAGATGGGTCCATATTTTTCGCAACAGCTATTATTCGAATTCAGTGTCTATTTTCTCTACGCGTCGACAACTATAACAATATCTTAATTTCTTTATAATAAACACCTTAAATTTTCATCGTAGGAAACAAAGAAAAATATCTTTTTAAAATGATTGTACGTTAAAAGGTATAGATTTATACGAACTACCCACACACACACACGCAAATTCGTTCCCATGGTAATAGTGAGCAAACATTTAGTCTTCTCTATCTACTTGGGCTTGCACTTTTATTAGCAAGAGACGATAACAGACTGCAGCAGGTGTTAGTAATTTGCTATTTACAAAATATATGCGAATTTAATGCCCAAGAACTTGGCGCCAGACATCTAAATATCGAATGAACAACTGGTGTGCGTATCTCTGTTGTTAAACAAGCATTTTGGAAATCTATATAAAGCTTTATTTTTCATAACGTGTCGCTAAATGACTGTGCCGGCTCTGGCCACAAATCGAGTGATCGACAGTGTAAGTTGTCTTTGATCAGTACGAACGTAAAGCTTCTAGAAGTCAAGTCAACAGCATCTCCCTAAAACGACACACACACAGACGCACACACACATACACAGAAAAGGAGGCACACAGGCATACACACAATTTAAAAATAAATCCAAACAGTTACATACACACACACACACACTGTTTCCCACATTCAATTTGTATAGATGAACACATACACGTACACTTCAAATATCATCTCACGCATAAACAGAATTTTAAAAATATCATGTAATTGCCCAAAAGCTAGTGCACCGTGTATTTCATTCAGTCAACAGGCATCATCCACACTCAAAATTTGGTTCATTTTCGTATGATCCTCGAAAGTGATAAGCCATTTTAATGTAGTATATATATTCTTTCGTGAAATACATCTGTTTCATCCTTTGCTACCCATCATTGGTGATGTTTCTAGCCAAAGATGATTAAGGATTTTAGGTCTTACAACATCATAACCCTTCCCCACAGAACGCAGTCATTAAGGGTATTGGCGCGTAACCCAAAAAATTCCACTCGAAAAAAGAACTTTGTTTTTCGATTAACAATTCTGAACCATTATCCATTACAACACACACACACACACACACACACACACACACACACACACACACACACACACACATACACACACACACATCTAATCTTGCAGTACCTGGTATCCCCAAGTGGTCACCCATCTAAGAAGTGACCAAATTCGACGTTGCTTAATTTCTGTGATCGTACGGTAATCAGAGTTTCAATGTAATGTTGGCCGTAAGCCAAAGTAGAAAAGAAAAGCATTGCTCAAATGCTCTCTGAAGTGCATTTTAGCTTCCTGCATCTGATGACGTGTGCTTACTTGATCATACAATTCTTTACCTGTTGTGACTTCATTTACTTACAACATGCTACCTCATATCAAGTTAGCCATGACTCCCGTTAATAGCTCCATGTTACTGAATATATTATACTAGTTTCTTAAACACTAAATATTTGTTCAATATTAGTGTCAAATATTTATATCTACTAAGCCTAGACGTTGTGTTAGGCAGTAGTTCGATAGTAGTTATAGGCTGCGAGGCTAAATCTTTAACCGTTGGGTAGAGCAGAAGGTCACAATTTCGTAGCACTCAGTTAGGATCTAAAACATTATAGTTGTGAGTGTCTGCAGTACTAGTTTGTACCCTCAACAAGAAAACATATTTGTATTGTGAGGACGTTGTGAATCTGACAGTTACAGATAAAGAATAATCCACATGGATTTGCGTATGAATGAACTTCCATTTTCCATTTATCTGAGGAAATACATATAAAATGTCGGAAATTATATTTTCTATGAGATAGTAAGGCCCCTCTTAATGGACGATATTGACTGGAAAAATCGAGGGCTGATTTAATGTGCTGTAAAAGAAAAGAAGAAAACAGGATTTGTTCAGTCTTTGGGTGTATGGATGATCCTCTGTTCAAAGAATATACAGTCTAAGAAAGCAAGGTTTCATTGTATAAATTAGAAAAACGATGTTAGTAATAACCGAACTGAATGAAACGGAGAAAAGCTGAGAACAAAAAATTAAACAGTATCAAAATATAATCGGAAAATACAGCAGAAGAAACGCTATGGCAGAAATGAAATATTCAAATATCATTGTAGATATGAAATCAATGTTTGTTTAGTTTATTTTGTTTTACGGCTTATCAACCTCAATGGGTTATTTAATGCCGACAAAATCTTTTATTGCTGGTAATATTTTGTTTTGCAAAAAATCTGTTTCTGGTATTTTTCATTCAAAATTGTATTGTTGGTAATAATTTTTTTCAAAGAAGTATTGCTGGTAATAGTTCACTATTTTCCCATAGCTGGGACCCTAACAGATGCTACCACCCAGGGCCAGAGTGGACCTGGGAACACCAGCAATTAAGAGGTGGTTCCACGCTCCTCAAAACCTCCTAATCAGAGGCCTTGCTGCTGGACGTAGTTTGTCGTCTTACCCAGGACGCGGATGTAGTTTAATGCCGTACCCAGGACGAGAAATCAATGTCGGACCGTAATAGTAGAAATGAAATAAAACATAAAGTATCATTTTAGAAGTGTTATAGACGGCGTAATCACATGATAGAAGATAAATGAAATTGAAATGCCATGGTAGAAATAAAAATAAGCATAAAATGTCATGGTAGATATGAAATAAATGAAGTAATGTCATGCTAACAATGAAATGAGGGAAGAAATGACGCGGTAGAAATGAAATGAAGAATAAAATAACATGGTAGAAATTAAATGAAATATAACATGGCATAATAAAAAGTAAAGATCACATGACCTGACAGAACTTAAATGTACGATAAAATGGCATGGTGTAAAAGAAATCTCATTTTAACAATTAAATGAGAGATGAAATGACATAGAAATGAAATGAAAGAGAAAATATGATGGCAGAAATAAAATGAAAGATAAAATATCATAGTAGAAATAGAACGAAAGAAAATATCGTAGAAAAAAAATGAAAGACAAAATATCTTGGTAGAAAAAAAATGAAAGAGAGAATATCATGGTAGAAATGAAATGGAAGATAAAATAACCCGGTAGAAATAACAGATAAAATAGCATAGTATAAATGAAATGAAAGATAACATGGCAGAGTAAAAATTTAATGTATCTTAAAATGTCTTGGTAGAATAGAAATGAAAGATAAAATATCATTGTGGAAATGAAATGAAATGGGAAATCTCACGGTATAAATGAAATGAAAGGTAATGTGCAGCTATAGTGAAATGAAATAAGAAATGTCATCATAAATGTTAGATCAAAGATGAAGTATATCCTAGTGAAAATGAAACAAACGAAGAAATGACATAGCAACAATAAAGTTGAAGATGGAATATCATACAAGTCAAATGAAAAAGAGAAAGAAGCGTTGTTATGAAAATACTAGCGAATATGAATATAAAGTTACATTCTATGCGTATCCGTCGCTGGTGCCAGCAATTCAATTTTCTAGCTCGAGAAAAGGATTTAATTTCGAATGTTGTTAATGTAGACAGAACGTCTTTCTGTATGCAATTAACATTATTGGGTCGCGTACGCTGTTAACCTAGTCTTAGGAAATTTTAAAATATTATCTTTTTGAAAGCAATGAAGTGAGTACTCATAGGTTGGAGGACTGCCGACGGAGTTTCAATCGTAAATTATGCTCACAGGCGATCCACACGCATTCGCTGGCATTAGCCGGCGGGTAACAACATAAGCATAAGTCAAATATACGCCTTGGAGGCTACTAACCAGCCAGGAGTAAAATATTCAGAATATTATTTTTGGTGGACTATGAAAACTCAGTGCCAATCTCTTTAACGTGACGCTTCTTTATTTAATTTATCATGGATTTCGCTTTGTTTCTTATAATTCACAACGAATATATTTCTTCGTATGTATTCACACAACTACTACAAACATGCATACACAGAATCCTCCCATATATATATATATATATATATATATATATATATATATATATATATATATGTATAACATAGAGTTAATAAATTGTTAATAAAACAAAGGCAAACGAAAGATATATATATATATATATATGTGTGTGTGTGTGTGTGTGTTTCATTAAATAGGAATGACATAGTACTGCTATTAAGCGTTTTATTGAATATTTCTTATGTTAATATAAGAGTTTTCATTTATGGACATAGAATGTGTGAAGATTATCCAAATCCGAGCAATCTTGGCTATACTATAGCCATTATCCCAGATAGCTGAAGGCGCTCCGAAATGCATACCATTTGGACAATTATTACAAATTTTATGTCCAGAAAAGAAAACATTTATATGAACAAAAGACAGTTTCAATAAAAGTTTAATCCTGGTACCTTGTCAGTCGACTTTAATGTAACTTGTATAAAAGTGGGATTGCTGCTCAAATACGCAATTATACAGCACGCACACACACACACACACACACAATCACACCCACACCCACTACACACAACACACACACACACACACACACACACACACACATATATATATATATATATATATATATATATATATATATATATATATATATATGTATGTATGTATGTATGTATGTATGTATTTATGTATATATAATCCCAGTGAGCTAGGAGCTACCTAAATGGATCTTCAGGGTAAGCTTGATCATCGAACAATCAAGAAAATATGTCAAATGGGAATTCAACCAAGGAAAAAAAAAGTCTCAGGCTGAATTCAGCAATTTAACAAAGCGAGATCTATCACATATCCGAAGAGAATTAATAAGAAACCCAAATGCGTCAAGTGCGTTCATATTTGAGGCCGCTGGAGCTTCGATGGTGTCAAGGGAAACAAGGTGTAAAGCATTAAGGAAGTTTGCTGATGTAAAAAATCAAAAAAAGAAACCTATTTTAACAAAAAAGCATAAGGAAAGAAGATTGCAGTGGGCAAAAAAAAAATACATGAAAACTGATTTCAGTAAAGTGCTTTTTACAGACGAATCAAGAATCACATTCGATGGGCCCGATGGATGGGCTTGAGGATGGGTTTGCAAGCAACATGACTCAAGAAATTTTAAAAAACCTCAACAAAGCGGCGGTGGGATCATGATATGGGCTGGGATTATTGGTAATGAGCTCGTGGCTTCAGTTAAACTGAAAGACGGGGTTAGAATGAATTCCAAAAGTTACTGTGATTTTCTAGAGCAATATTTCTTTGAATGGCTTGATAACCAGCCTTTAGCCAAGCGTAGATCTATGATCTTTATGCAAGACAACGCACCAAGTCATATGCATCAAAGTTTACTAAATCCTGGTTGAAAGAAAAGGTATTTGTTGAAGATTTTCTTATGGACTGGCATTCAAATAGCTGTGACTTGAATCCAATTGAGAACCTGTGGAGCATCCTCAAGTCAGATATTTATTCTAATGCAAGGCAATTCAGCAGCAAGTGTGACCTCTGGGAGGAAGTTAAACTTGCTGCAAACAACTTACCAGCTGCTAAAATTGCAAATCTAAATCAGATTTTGACAATAGGCTGCTAAGAGTTATTGAAAATAAAGGAGCATTTGTGCAATAAATTTTAGGAGGTTCTTATTATTTTTTGTTAATATATCTTTTATTTTTAAAATAATTTTTTTAATGTTTTTCCTTTAAGAAATTGACGAATTTGTTCTAAAATTTTTTCATATTATTTTTTTTACATTAGTTTTAGAAGGTATAATGTAAAAGTATCAAAATAAATAGTTGCAAATAAACTACTGACAGTCAAATTAGTCTGTTTTGTTAACTTAGTAAAATTTTTCCAACCAAAAAACAATAGTTTTCTCTATCACTATATATCTAAGTTAATAATATTGAGTAGAATCTAAACAATATCATAATAGGACTTTTAATATTAAAGACGCAACTCTTTATACCAATTCATAACTTGCATATAATCTCTAGACGCAGTTGTGTGCAAGGAGTTCTCCAAGAAACTCGCTAGGACGGAGAAAGCAGTTTGGAAAAACTCTGGTTTCCTGGAGAATCACACAGCCAAAAGGTGTGGAGGTTGTTGAAACTCTGGTGACGAACTACTGCAAAATAATCTTCAGTATATCACTCAAATCGCATATCCTTGGCGCTTATTATGATAAATTGAAGAACATGAGTCGAAGTGAGAGAAGCAAGGCGAGCGCTTCTACAAGAATATACTGGATTTTGAACGCAGCGAAAAAAGATCGTATAACGAAAACATGTCTCGACAGTTTTCTCAATAACAATAGGTAAAGTTCAGTAATATCATTATCTTAGTCACAAAGGCAAAGATTCAATGAAATAATAGGTGTTTTCCTTACCTTTTATGTGTAAACAAATAGGAAACAATAAGTAATACTCAAGGACAAAGATCGGGTTACACAGTGTAATCTATTATATGTATAGCTGAATCTTCGTATTCGATGATACCCAGCTACTATTGCAGATGCTTGCTCAGGCGCATTTTTGTTTTTTCATCACCCACATAGCCTTCCTGGGGCTTATACTGCAACTATGCTGAGCAGACCTTAGTTACAGTTTCTGGGAAAGAGCGTGTTATCTATCGTGATCAACAATTTGAACATGGCCAGAACGCTCAAGAACCTTATCCACGATGACTTGTGACTTCGTGCCACCACAGCTATCGGTAGCACCCAATTTCACTCACAAGGCTTGGGTAATTTCAGGAAATTTCCAAAGGTGCCGCACGCTGGGATCAACCCCTTCAGTTTGATAACATCAGGGATTTTCTTTCCTGACAAATCGACCATGGTGAGATTCGAACGCGGGTATCATGGCCAGAATGCGAACGTTCTAATCATTCGGCCACGCGCCCATAGTGTAATCTATTAATAGTGCCTAATATATCATAATCAGTAGTTTGAACAAGGTTATTACGTTGAAATACTTGGTCGCGATCACGAACATTTATGTCTACACAGTTTTACTTACAAGGCTTGGGACAACATGTGGTATGGTTTTCAGGCACTTTCAAAAGGATTAGTTTCCTCCCCAGATCGACAATATCGGAAAGTGACGTTCCTGATATACTAACTATGGTGAGATTCGAACTCAGGTCTCATGGTAGGAAAGCGATGTACGTCAGTAGCAAAGTAGTATATATGTGCGCACGTTGAACAACATGTTCAAGTATGTATTTACATTCACATTTGCATCCCTGAACATTCCACAATACGCAAGTGAAATGGCTTCCATACGAAAGTGGGCACATCATAGTTTCAAACTCTCCGGTTTCTTTGATTTCAACAAAATGAGACAGTGTCTCTCGGGTGGTGCATGTGTCTGCTTTAAGGAGGGTTTCTGCAAATGTTTACGTGACATAAATCGGCTGCATTGGAAGTCTTAAAAGAGTTTGGCAATTACGTGGATTCTCAAATCCATACGTTCAGAAAAGAATCCAACCAAATCTCGATAAAGACACCAGAGGATATAGGATATTATTAGAAATTTTATTGTAGAATAATTCGGCCTGACTTCAATGTTTTTGGCATTGCTGCGGGTGATTTATAATATGGACGTGCATCTGTTTATATATTGGCAATTTAACTTTCTGGTTTTAGGATATTTGGCTTCCATTGAAGTACTGCTTACAATCGACATCCGTTACAACTTCAATTCCCTATTGGTAATACATGTATATTGATCCGCATGTATACCTTAATAAATAAATAAAATATCTATCTATCAGTATCTTCATCTCTCTCTCCCTCCCCCTCTCTCTGTCTCCCTCTCTCTCTCTATATATATGTATTCATAAGGTCGTATCTCTCATAATTTCCGTTTGTGTCTGTTCGTATCTATCTGTCAGTTTATTCTTATTTTTCTATCTATCTATGTATCTATCCGTCTGTTAATCTCTCTCTCTCTCTCACTCTCTCTCTGTCTCTCTCTCTTTCTATATATATATGTTTGCGTGTATATATATACATATGTTTTTGTAAGGACTTATCTATCATCATTTCTTTTTGTGTCTTTCGTATCTATCAGTTTCTGTCAGTTTATTCATATCTCTCTCTATATATCTATTTGTCTATTCCTTCATATATATCTGTCTTTCTATCCATTTGTCTATTCCTTCATATCTATCTATCTATCTATCTATCTATCTATCTATCTATCTATCTATCTATCTATCTATCTATCTATCTATCTATCTACGAGTATTTATTCTTTTGTCGTAATGTATCGACGTATGACAATTTTATCTATCAATTGCAGAAATTAATTTTCCTTTAACAAAATAAATGTTTTTTTTCTTGTCAAATTTAATAAAATGAATCATGCACCTGGATTTAATATCAAAATAAACAAGAAAAAATAAACAGAACTGTAAATAAAATGTTCATTTTTAAAAATATTTTTATTATTGGAATTACAAGTGAACCAAGATGCGGAATTATTAAAGTCTTTCCAAGAAGATATCGTCACTATTCACAAATATAAAACTGCATTTCTGCTGGAGTAAATCTTTAGCAACATTTTGTGAAGATCTTTTATAGAAATTTGAATTAACCGTTATGTTTTTTACGGTTTATCAACCGTTTGCATATAAAGTTAAAGCCATAAAATATTATTAGATTGTAAGAATTTATTTTAGAGAAAATAATAATTTACTGATATAAGTCCTACTAAGTAACCCAATTAATTGAGGTGGATTCATACCTTTCCCAAGGATATTTGCACGTAAGTGACTATAACGAATCCGAGAGGAATTGGAACCCGACTCTCCCTATTCCAACTCCGAGCTGTTATCTATTACAGGACCCCCGCATCCAAACTTACCACATATGGGACTCCCAAGCGGTCAACCATCTACGTACTGACCAGGGTCAATGTTGTTTATCTTCAGTGTTCGCACGAGAACTGGGGTTTAACGTCATATGGTCGTAAGCCTAATAGATATAAGAAGAGTAATCTTTAAAGCAAATCTTATCCTCCAGTAATAATTTATGATAGTTAGTTTCGTAGATTAATAATGGGTGTGGTGTTAGAGCATTAGCCTTCCGACCATGAGATCCAGGTTCAAATCTTCCCATGGACGATCCAGTTTTGCGCCATCGTTGATAAGTGCTTTCAAACCATGCCGCCTTATGAAACTGGATGGAGAGTATTGTTCAGAAGCCGTCGATGATTGAACTAACTCGATGTCACAAGTCATTGTAAGCAAAATTCTGAGCAAACTGGCCTTGTTCCTTGTTGATCACACAAGATTATTTGCCCTCTTCCAGGAACAGTAATTAAACATAGTTGTAGTATAAACCACATATTGATTTTTTGGGTGTTGAAAAACACAAATATACCTAAACAGGCATCTTCAACTAAAAAATACCTGGCCGCACTAATAGACGACATTGTGGTCTATAAATTAAATATTGCTGGCTTATCTGGCCAGGTGATTCCACTGTGTACTTGACAAAAGCAAAATATGCTATCGGTGGTGATATGACACCTCGGTTTCAGGCAATTTCCCACCGACGTAACGTCCCAGTGCCTTTTCTATAAATATTTTCATGATAATTGTTCTGATGAGCTTTCATCTTTGGTATCTGAACTTTATGAATTTAAGCGCAGTACACATTGGCAGCTAGGTCTCATCGTTTTACAATTGAATTTGCTAGATGTATCCATAAATTCTATGCTAACATTTTCTTCTCTTGCACTTGTCGCTTGTCTAGTCAAATGTAATCTTCAAACATTTAAATACAATGTTAATCACTATTTTCTGTTTCCAGAATTCCTGTTATTTTAGTGTCCTTTCATCCTTAATATTTTTCTTAGATTCTTTCACACTCAGTAATTCCCTTTCGTCATAAGGACTTTATCACCTTGCTTAATAAACATAATAATATTTCGGGGATATATATATATATATATATATATATATATATATATATATATATATATATATATATATATATAAAAATAATAAGAAAGAACAATAAGATTTATAATCCGGCGTTCTTAGCAATTATTATAAAAAAACAGTGCTCGACACCCACACGAAGTAAACTTAACGTGACTTTGTAAGTAGCGTATATTTGATAGCTAAGTTGTCTAGGGAAATTAAAACCCAACTAATCAAAACAAAATAGATTGAACTTTCCTTAACCGTAACAACTTAAAATATTAAGATTGTCTTCCCTTATAAATTAAGTAAATTTCTTAGAAAGTTATTCATAATATCACTTGACAATGGAACGAGACTCTGGATTTTAAGTTTAATTTTTATAATTAAATTTACCATATTAGTTTCAGTTTTGAAACATAGAAATTTCTGTGTCGCTATGGAATCATATTTTTTAAAAGAAAATAATTATCATATATATATATATATATATATATATATATATATATATATATATATATATATATAGGCACGATAATAATGGAAATATAGTATATTTCTGTGTCGCTATGGAATCATATTTTTTAAAAGAAAATAATTATCATATATATATATATATATATATATATATATATATATATATATATATATATATATATATATATATATATATATATATATAGGCACGATAATAATGGAAATATAGTATCGCTCTGAAACTGGGATATCATTGATCCGGATGATTTTATTTAAGAAAAGAGTAAACTAGACCAATCTATGATAATTTTCTATGACGAATCACCAGCGCTTGAACCCATCTTCTATTCACAGGGAAATCTTCATAAATTAAAAATGGATCTATTTTCTCACGGTGAGTCCTGAAAACAAAAGATTTTAAAAAATTACTAGAAATTCTCTCAATTTTAGCGTTGACTTCTATGTGAAAATTGCCACTCTATAAAGAGGCAATTCAAATAACAATGAAAGAAGGAGCATTAATAAAATAAAAATGAAAGAAAAGAAAAGAAAAGAAAAGAAAAGAAAAGAAAATATTTATTCACTGAAAGAGAGTTCGAACGATCGAAAAAATGTTAAAATAGTTTACTTTAAAGAGAAAAAATGTAAACGGAATATAATAAAAAGTACATACGGGATTGCTAAAAAAGTATCGGCACTGTTGCTATAGTAACAGAACCAAAGTACCGAGAGTGAAGCTTGGAACAGGTAGGCTTCGAACTCTGCAAACAAGAATATAAGTTTTAGTACAGTGTGATCGTCTTAAAACACACAAAAAATTCAAAAGTTTTTGTCCATCTACAGCATCCCTAAAGTCAGTAAAGCAACATGTTCTCCAGATCCGGTCCGTTCAGGAACTCCAAGAGAATGCGACGAGGCAGCTTCTCGCTGTTCCAGAAAAAGAATTTCCAGGAATGCTTGCATTAATGGAAACGGCACTGTATGAAGTGTTTGGATTTAAAAGGGATTAAATGCCGAATTGATATGTGTTGTAGTTTTCTTTTTAAAGCACCACTTCCAATAATTTTGATCAGATCTCATATACAGAAAAATAGCTTACAAATATAGTCTTACGAAAACGAGGCTAAAATTTCTTCAGGAAGAAAAATTGCTGCCCAAGTAAAGAAAGATTAAAAACAAATGAGAAATTAATGGAGAGGTTGATAAGGAAAGAAAGAGAATAACATTTTAGGAATCAAATTATAACGGAGAGATATTTTAATAATGATAGTTGGAATAAAACAAAGCAAATCAAAGAACGATACAAAAAAATGATGAATAAGTGGAAACAAGGAAGTGAGTGGCCATAATTCGAACTCTAGTTTCCATGGCAACTGAGGAACAGCTGTCATCGTCTCATCAAGGGCATGATCGACGTAGACATTTTTAAGACGATCAATATCAACCTTATTAGCTGTGGCTGAGCTAACGGTAATTGCCATTGCAGAATTCGCATTGTGAATCTTAATTAAATTGAAACAGGAATTCTATTCAACTTGCAATCATTGTTCTCCATTTTTGGGGACTCCCCGATTCCTTCCAACTTTTATTAAAGAGCATTCCGATAAAACCAGCATGATAAACTAAACACATTTGTTTCTTACTTTGTTTACATCTAACTACCCTCTTGTCTATGCATTTTTAGTAGCCGAGTCTTATCAATCAGACGATGCATGTATTAATCTGTTCTAAACATCTGTTAAGATGACCGGCATTCGTCAAGGATAACGCTGATTTGACAGCTATTGTCAGTCACTTTTCGAGGGGCAAGCAATGTAGATATGGGGCAGTGGTTTGTATTCACATGCATCTTTCGAATTAAGTTATCCTAACTTTGTATTGACAAAATATTTTAGCATCACAGTTGGAAATAGGATAGCACACATAGCAAAATCTTGAGTAAAAACAAGTAGCTCCAGTCGAAATTCTAACTTAATTCAGCTGTATGAGGTAAATCGTTTGGATCTCATTAATTGCAATTCACTCATATGTCCTATAATAATAATTATACTGAACCCTCTTTTGTGGATCAGTTTCAATATTTTGTATTAATAGGATCGACTTGGATTACTTACCCACGGATTTTTTTACCTGGCGTGTGTGTATATATATATATATTTTTCAAGAATGTTTAGTTAAATAATTAGACGTATTATGTCTGTTTATTTTAGTATTAATCCTTTCAAGTACACGAATTAATTTCTTGGTGGCTGTGGAAAACTGATCAAGAAAAATACCAAAGTTATACAAGGGAGGTAACTTTTGTAAGATTTTTTTAATTATAATATATTAATTAAGTATTTTTATAAAAAAACTTTACTGCTACAAACATTTAAGAACTTTGATGCTATACGAATAGTTGACATTATTTTTCCCGTAATTCTCTTATATAAAGGGATTCTAGGATTTTAATTTTTTGCTTATTATTATTTTAATGAAATACCACTGTATTTTCGACTAATATCTGTCTAAATTGTGAATGCGATCATGAGTTTTACCTTTAAATGTTCTGAGATTTTCAAGGAAAAAGTTAACGTCGTCGTTGTTAAACCAACATATGTATTAATATTTTTATCAGAGATGCAATCTCTCAAAGGACATTCAAATTGATATACAATGTTGGTTTTTTGTAAGATGCTAGTTGACGGAGAAACTTGTTTTGACGACTAGGTTGGTTGTATTAAATTTAGTATAGTATATAATTAATTTAATTTTTTCATTGTATCAGTGGGGGATATATTAGTGTTTATGAGTGTATTTAGAATGTTTCCCTTCTGCTTATAGTTTAAATGCATTTCATTAATGTATAGTAGTTTGAGTTCTTTAGCGTTATTTGATGATGTATTATGTTCATTTTTATTTATGTTTATATTCCCAATAGCTCATCATATTTGTTCATCAAGGATGTAATTAGGGAAGTTATTATTATAAATTCTTAAATGTTTGTAGCAGTAAAGTTTTACATAAATACTAAATTAAAATATTATAGTTAAAAAAATCTTTTCATTATCTTATTAAATTGCAAAAGTTACCTTCCTTGCATACCTGAAAATTTGGAAATTTAGACGCTGTAAACGAATAGTAAAAAGCAACACGCTTCATGATTATTTCTGGTCTTAATATTCGTTTTGCGACACAGAGTCACGTGTGAACACCGTGTGAGTCATGTGCGAGCCACGTGTGAGCCACGTGTGAGCCACGTGTGAGCCATGTGTGAGCACATTAGAATAGTCATATCTGTGAAACCAGCATATTAATTATTATTCCACGGCGAGACACCTTGGTATTCTTTTTCAGTATTTACTCATTGCTTGTTTGGTTTGGTTTGGTTTGTTTTTTTTTTTTTTACGGCATATCAATGGGTTAATTAATGCCGACAATTTTTATTGCTTGTAATTTTATTTTTTTAAAAACGTATTTTTGGTAATATATTTTTCTTCAAAAAATTCTATTTCTGGTAATATTTTTTCTTCAAAAATGTACTGTTGGTAAATTTTTTCAAAAATGTGTTTCTGGCAATATATTTAAAAAAAAAAAATATATTGCTGGCAATAATTTTTTTACAAAGTATTTCTGTTATTAAAATCTATTTTTACACTTTCATGGTGTTTTGATCCCAGTTTGGGAGTTAACTATTTTCCCATAGCTGGTATCCTAACAGGTGCTACCACCCCAGGTTAAGGTGAACCTGGGAACACCAGGAGTTAAGAGGTGGTTCCACGCTCCTCAAAACCTCCTGGTCAGACGTAGTTTATCGTCTTACCCAGGACACCTCATTGCGTGTTAGGACACAACTGTCAGGTGTGGAGGGGTAACCAGTTAGGATCGAACTGAATTATCTGTGTATCTAGCTTGCTAACTCTTTGTTTGCAGCAAGGCAACACACAATAGTTTTGAGCATTAACACTGCACATCATGTCGCACAACGAGATTAATTTCGAAAGTTCTGATGAAGAAGGCGTTTAACGGATATCTGAAATAACATTACTTCTACTGCAAGTATAATATCCATTCTGCTGCTGCTATACTAAACTATTAATAATAATAATAATCACTATAATTCTATAAATTACAACAACTAAACAAAAATAATGAAAAGAAACGAAAAGAAAAATTGTTTGCTGAACTAAATGTAGATGGAAGACGAACGTTCAATTGTCCTTTCCTTACCATTCACAAGCAAAAATAGCAAAGCCAGAAGAAACGATACAATCGAAAAGAACTGTTATGAACGCATTGTTCCACTGTATATAATGAATGATAGATAACAACTTCAATCGTCCTCTCTTCCTTCTGGCCAATCAGCTTCTTTTTCAGTCATAGATTAGATACTTTTCTTATTTGTATCTTGTTATTTCTTTTATTTTATTATCGAATCGGTCTTTGATCATTTTTTATCCTATGAGAATATGTATTTTTCTAGTAGTTCAAAGAATTTTTTCCGCTTGTCGAGAAATTTTCTTTATCTGTCAAATTCTTGAGACATGTTGCTTTTGAGTCAATTTTATTTAAAGCATCAATGATTTGCTATAGTGGTTTGAATATTCAAAAAATTCTATTATACAACATTTTTTTAAAACAAATCCATGATGCTACAGGACGTAGACGATCGTAACTCTCCATAGCGCCCTTTTCTTTATTATCTGCGAATTGCAATTCATTCATGGAAATTATAATGGAATAATTTCTAGTTGCCTTGTTCACGGTTTGGAAATCAGATTTTTCCTTCTCTTAGATTGGTTGCCACTCGGGTTTATACAGCCGAGTCCGGTCTGTTATTTAACCCATAGCTGTGTAGAGAAAAAGTCTGAATGCGAAAGTGAACGTAACAAGCAAGCCCAAAATATGAATTTTGGGCGCCGATTGTCAATTTCTGCGCCGGTATCGGTCATACCTCTGCCAATAACAGCGGTTTTATTACTGTTTCGGTAAATTCTAATTTATTAAGAAGCTGTGGTCGATGTAATTTCGAGGACTAATTCTGGTAACACTCACTCAGTAGTCTCTCGCTTCTTCTGTTTTGTCACGACATTGTGGATTTGAATACAGCGACTGCATCTCACGTAGAGCAATAAAACGCACCACCTCAAAGGGGCTACCTTCTGGGTGGATACTTGTATACAGGGCCATCAACCCAAACAATGTTTTCTTTTTTGTTACTCTAGTATTAACTGGAATCTGTCTGCCTTTCTAACTCTGGTGGACCAGTGTACGTAAAACAGACCTGCCTCTTCAGTTTTTTATGTTAGTGTAAACCAGATCTATATCTACTTACCTATTAATTTACCGTAACTTTTGTCCGATAGAACTTATATTTTACATTAAATAATCGAAGAAGCGCTGTTATTTCGGTAAAATTAACGAACCAAATATATCCTGCTTAAGCTGATATTTATTCATCGGATCGTCACAAAATTACAATATTTGACAGGATATATATATATATATATATATATATATATATATATATATATATATATATAGTGCTGTTCGATAAAAGTGACTTACCTGATTTTTTTACTAAATATTCTCTTCTCCGATGAAACGAAAGTTAAGCTAAATTCAAAGGATAAGCGATCTAAAATCCGAAGAAGAAGCTTTGAAAGCTTTTTGAATTTAGCAGTAAGTACTGTCAAGCATGCATTCAGTATAATGTTCTGGGGATGCTTTTCTTTTCATGGAACTGGTTTCTTAAAACCTATTGGAAAGACCCTCAGGAGCGAGCAGGACAAGATAATTTTAGAGTCTTGTCTGCTCCCTTCTTATGAAAGGGTGCAAATCGACCCCAGCAAGCTCATTTTTATGCAGGATGATGCTTCCTGTAACAAATCAAATTTGACGAAGGAATACTTTGATGAGAAGCAGGTCAGTGTTATGACATGGTCGCCCCAATCTCCTGACCTCAACCCCATAGAAAACTTATGAAGCATTATAAAGTACAGGCTCTCGAGAAAGCAGTTGAGCAACAAAGAGGATTTGATTGTGAATTTCATATCCGAATGGAATTCAATGCTTGGAAATGAGATTTGCTAGAACCTAATCAAGTCAATGCCAAAAAAGGTCGAAAAGGAATTTCAAAATAAAGGAGGACCCATAGATTATTAAATATTTCGAACTATATTACCTATTATAAATAAATTATACCTCTACTATTCTTTATTTAAATCTGTTTGGTTATGTTTCTATTGATTACTAGTTGCAGGAAATAAGTGAGTCACTGATTTTGCACAGAGTTTTTCCCTAAATCTCATTTATATCCCAAATTATAATTATCAATAGAATACCTTAGGGTGAGTAAAAGTTTTTACTAGGTGGTCGGGAAGGGGTCTTTATATTAGTAAGATTAAAAATTAGTTTGTCCCCAAAAACAATAGGCGAAAAATTTTTAAGTAAAAAAGTCAGTTGAGTCACTTTTATCGAACAGCACTATATATATATATATATATATATATATATATATATATATATATATATATATATGTATATATATATATATATGTGTGTGTGGGTGTGGGTGTGTATGTATGTACACTACTGGTCAAAATATTAAGATCTGATACAAAAGAGTTAAAAATATAAAATACTGTTACTTTAATCAAAATATATTGGCAAATCATTTACATTTAATTAGAAAATGTAGTTTATCAACAAACAAATGGACATTTTAAGCTTTTCATTTATTAATTTAAACAAACATTGAAAAAAGGATTGTTTTGTTTGGTCATAGAGTTAAGACCACGTAAATAAAAATAGCAAATACAGAACAAATAAGTGACAGCGACAATTTAATTCTCAGTATATCCTCCATTTTTGCGAATTACTTCGAAAATTCGCTTTGGCATAATCATTATTAACTTCTGCATGAGGGTGCTTGGAATGCTTGCCCAGTATGCATAAACTGCAGCGCGAAGAGTATCCACAGTTTCAAATTGTGATCCATGTTTATAAACATCATTTGCCATGCAACCCCAAAAATTCTCGATTGGATTTCGATCTGGAGAGCGTTGTGGATTGCAGCATTATCCTGCTGGAAAATCCAGTTTTCTCCGCATAGATGAGGGCCTTCATTAATTAGCGATGACTTTCTTAACATGTCAATGTAACTAGCAGCTGTTTGACGACCTTTTACCTCCTGTAAATCAAGAGTTTCATTGTACAAAAATGAACCCCAGACCATAATTGATCCACCTCCACTGTGTCGTGTTGAGAAAATTTCTTTTGGGACAACTTTTGCATGCCAGCGACGCTGAAAACCGTCTGGGCCATCAATATTGATTTTTTTTCGTCTCAAAAGAACACTTTGTTCCATTTACCCACATTCCAAGTTTGATAAACAGAAGCAAATTGCAAACGGGAGGTTTTATGGCGAAGAAGGCGAGGCCTCTGCAGTCGTTTCAAGTTCTTAAACTCTTTCTTTTTTAAATGCCGTCGAATTGTTCGAGAGCTGCATCCAGTATCTGTATTTGCTTTTATCTGATTTGATGTTAGGTTTGAATCTCTCTTAACTTCTCGCCTAATGCGTCTGATGGTAGGATTTTATTGGGGCGACCGCTTGATTCTTTTAGAAGCATACACATTCGGATTTTTAATGGAGTTAGCAATGGCAGTTATGCTACAGCCAATTTCATTTGCAATGGCTCGTTGCAAAAACCACGTCGTTGAAGTTCAACAATTCTGCCCTGTTCGAACGTTGTTAAAAGTTTACACTTAGCCATTTTAAAATCTGAAATTTAATACTGGAAATGTGCTACGTAGATGTCTACAGGCCTGAATCTATGAGAACACTGACTAGTTCTAAAATTTTTGTCCAGTAATTTGTTTTTTTTTCACAAATGATCTTATCTTTATAACCAATCAAAAAATACTTTTTAATGTTCCCTCTAAATTAATCAATTAAAAGCTTAAAATACTCACTTGTTTGTTGATAAACTACATTTTCTAATTAAATGTAAATGTTTCATAAATATATTTTGATTAAAGTAACAGTATTTTATATATTTTAAAAACTTTTGTATCTGGTATTTAGATTTTGACCAGGGAAGTATATATATATATATATATATATATATATATATATATATATACATATATATATATACATATATATATATACATACATATATATATATATACATATATATATACATATATATATATACATATATATATATATACATATATATATATACATATATATATACATATATATATATACATATATATATATATACATATATATATATACATATATATATATACATATATATATATATATATACACACACACACACACATATATATATATATATATATATATATATATATATATATATATATATATATATATATATATATATATATACATTTTGCGTTGTTAATGCATAGATACATAGACAGATTGGATTTAAAGGCACATAGTATCCCCAGGTCAGGAGGTTTTATGATTTTAAAGAGCTTTGGCATAATTTACAGTCTCCGGAAGAATATAGTAAGTTCGAAACTTATTTTAATTGTGCTTTAAGTAATGTTTGACGGTATAACCTGTAATTTTAAGCTCTTTTGTCTCCGTTCTTTTCTGCAAAACTCTGATGGTATCGAAAGTGATATCAACTTATTCGTGATGTTCTTAAAGAAAAATAATTCATAATGAAACTATATTTAGTTTTGTAGATTAATCCATATAGATCACTACAAACACACACACATATAGAGAGAAATCGATAGATAGATAGATAGATAGATAGATAGATAGATAAATAGATAGATAGATAGATAGATAGATTGAAGCTTATAAAAAACGATACAGTAGATTTCGAAAATTTACTAAAAACAAATGCTAAGTGACAAACACATTCAACACACAAGAAAGGAAAAATGTTTCAAAGTTATTAAAATAAATGAATTTTTTCAATCTTGTTTAGATGCTTCTTTTTGTTATTTTCTTTCAGATTTTGCGTCAATTTTAATTGATTTAATTTGTGTTAACCCTTAAAATGGCCACACGACGAGAAAAGTCGTTTTGTGTACGGCGATTTTTATCTGTCGATGTATATAAAACAAAGAATGCATGCTACTCTTGAAGATTTGAGACATTGAATTTTTTAATCTGTGAAGTCGACATCCATAAATCAATTGATGCAAGAAGTAGATTACCGTTTCGATGACTATCACGCAACACATGGTGGTCATATTGAGTGGATACAAGCTTTAAAATGAACTACTTATTTTATTTTAGATAATAATGATTTTAGTGATGCAAGTCATACTAATTAATCCATAGCTGGGGGAGAAAAGTTGAGTTTATACTTTTCCCAAGAGTATTTGCGTGTAAGTGAATATGACGAACCTAACTGGAACTGGAACACGACTCTCCGATTAAAGATTCTGAACTGATATCTATTACACCAACCGCACATCCAATCTTGCAGCACCTTATAATCAGAAGTGGTCACCCATCTAGTTACTGACAAGGTTCGACGTTGCTTAACTTCAATGATCGTATTTAAGTCAGTAGAAAAAAAGAGAAAAGAATGCGAAACTGTTATGTAATATCAATCCTCTTGCATATCAGTGAATGCTGGACAATCGCCTCACAGTTGAATCAATAACTTAAAGGACAATAGAAACAAAAAGGAAACTTATAACTAGAATCGGAAAAAGGCAGTTGAAATATCACATAATGAGAAGTAAAACTTGGAGATTTTGACAGACCAAAGGTATATCAAGACAAGAGGAACATGGGAAGGTAGCAGGTCACCTACGTGCCGAGCTCGTGTGAATGGATGCTGGAAGTGGGGATGGGAGGCTTGGCAAACGGACAAAAGTTGCTAAGTGCTAAAGGGAAATGGTGGAGAGCTATGATCGTAGAAGAACAATTAATTAATACGGATTTATTAATAATAATTACTTGGAATGTTCGTCCATTTTTAACGAAAATCTCCAACTAAATCCGCCTTTGTTGATCTCTGAAAAATTTACCTCCTTAAAGACATTTCTCATTGTTCCTACCAAATTGTGCGACATTGACAGTAACATTTTAAAATTGTCTCGACTCCAAAAGGACCTAAAAGCTACGAATCAGAGAGTCAGCAAGACAGCGAGGGCTTAATTCATTGTCGTTTCTCTGAATCCAACCAATTAAGATAGACAGCCCAAGATTTGTATCGAACGACTGGGATTACTGTCAAGCCAGTAATCTACAATGTCTTGGTCATTGCATTCGCTTTTGTTATAACAGTATCTCCAAACCATACCAGAGTCATCGTTATTTAGAGGTAGTGGTTCGACGTGGGAAGGAATCTTTTCCTTTCCGCCTCAAATCCTTTCTGACATGAACAGCTGTCAGTGAAATGCGGCTAAGGAGCAAACCACATCTCTCGTCAACCATTCACTTGCCAGATAACAAGAACATTCATATTCGACTCTATAGTAACATTTTTCTAGTTAAAAATATAAGAAGAGATGGGTCAATTAAGTAAATTCTTTTAATACTTTTTATCCAGAATCAGATACAATATATTACAGCTATCTCGGATTTGCCGCAAAATATACAATCATTTGTTAATATTACTTAATCTTTGAAGACAGGGAAATGAAGTTTGAATATCTGAAGGAGTGCCTGAATCGAAATATACATATTCAGAGAATGGTACATTTTTTTACAGTAAGGTTCACCCTGTACAAGGCCGGAACGCCACTTGAAGTAGAGGGTTACGCTAAGGTTAGTTTATATAGATAGCGGTTAACTCTAGACTTGAACAGGTTAAGATTGTAGCGATCGGGGAAGCATCATCTTGGGAGTCTGTCCCGCAGAAGAAGCTGTTTGAGTGGAACTTACTTCACGCCGATAGAATACAGAGAGAATATGAGTGGTTTGTTATTATTTAAGTGGCATAGCGGAACCAAACAATGTAGTTTGTCCGAACACTTTCCATGATAGTAGCGATAAAGCAGTGAAATACTCACCACATTTTGTTGGGGGGATATTTCTTCTCCAACAAGGACTCGGAGATGCTTTGAACTCTATCAAGACTGGAAAGTGAGGACTGATCAGCTCCTTCCCAAATATGGCAACAGTACACCGTTTTGTGCCATATCTGGCTCTCATAAAGATAGAGGATATCATGAGGAATCAGGTACTTACTGGAGCAGTGCAGGAAGCCGATCATTTTACCTGCATCTTTAGCATTGTATCCTATATAAGGGTTCCACTTGAGGTCAGGTGTGGGTTTGAAGCCCAATATTCTCTCAACGCACGGAGCCTCCTCGAGGGACACCCGTTGAGTTAGAAAGTTTTTATAAACTTCAATCTGGAAGTAAAACTCACTTTTTGAAAGGGTGAAATTGCAAACCCTACACCTAACCGGTTTTGAACTCATAGTTGCCCTACTCCTATAGTCGGTTTATGACAACATCACGTTGAAACATCGGTTCGTGTACGATCACCAAAGTTAAGCAACATCGAGCCTGGCCAGTATCTACAAGGTGGATCGCTTAGAATACCAGGAGATTTAAGCTTGGAGCTTAGAATGGAGCTTAGAATGGATAATGGCTCGGAATGGTTAATCGGAGGGCTGAGTTCCATTTCCAGATGGGTTCGTTATAGTCACTTACCCGCAAATCCCTTTGGAAAAGTATCAATCCATCTTTTTTCTTCCAGCTATAGGTGAGTTAGTAAGACATATATCACTAAACCATTCTTTTAAAAAATTCTTACAATCTAAA
>OZ038475.1:62276179-62308679 GCA_964036315.1 Acanthosepion esculentum | reverse complement strand
GCAGCCATGATTAATCCGCGACATTAGATTTAATTATTGGATTATCAGTTGAAATGCTAAAAAATAGATTTGAAATGAGATGAAGAGGAAAGAGACGTGATGTTCGATCATTCACTACCGGCTTTTGTATTTGCTACAATATATTATTAGTTATTATTTCTTAACTATATATTTTCTATGTCTCATTGTGTGATAACTAAATAGCTATTGGACTTAAGTTCGCTGAAAACTTTTATACTTAGATAATTCATCTCTTAAAAAATAATATGGCATTTGAAAAGTTTTTTCTTCGATATTTGAATCTGAAAATAAAATTATATATTTTCAAACATATTAAAAGTAGAGTATTCTATCTCTCTCGCTCTCTCTCCTTCTCTCTCTCTCTCTCTCTCTCTATATATATATATATATATAGTTGGTATTTAAGCAGCAAATGTTCATTAAGGTAAATTTTATTAGAGACAAAAGACATTTTGTGTCGATTAATTTTATTGTTCTCTTTTACCATATTACGGATAATCCTTCTCAGATAAGGAGGAAATTGCGCCAGAAATTGTCCAAAAGTTAATTTCGGAATAAATATTATCCAGGCTTTTGACTTCCTTAAAACATAAGCAGGGTAGGTAGACACAAATAATGAGTTTCGTAGAACTGGTGAGTCGATCAATAAAATTAACCGATACAAAATATCTGTTGTCTTTAATATATATATATATATATATATATATATATATATATATATATATATATATATGATACAAATAAGCTAAAAGCCTTCTTGATTGAGTCTCAGACTGGGTATGTTGTTTGATTGATGAAAACTGCTGAAATTCAATACCTATGCTCAGTTTCTGACAGTGATGCGTAACGTAGGTTTACCCCGTTTTAGATACGAATATATACTTAAAGATACTATTAAACATATTTAGCCATCAGCATTTAACGAGAATCTTGCTCATCGATATACTTGGAGAAAAACATGGCAAAATGGAAACTTAACATAATATATCCTTAATAAAACTTAATAAAATGTATATACATATATATTAACTCGTTGCAAGGAAACGCACAAATTGAAAATGCCATAAAAAACGAAACAACCCATATAGTCTACATACATTTCACCACAAAAGGTAATATCTTAAACTTGTATGAATTATTTAATGGCACGAAATTACTTACAATAATACATAGAAATATTTAGCAAAAAAATTTTTCAGTGCTGTCTAGCTTCATGAATCCGTTACACATGACATCACACTGGAAAAATTTAGAGCTATAAAACATGTCACGATGTAGTCAACAATATCTTGTCGACTGAACTTACAACGAATAGTTCTGAAAATGCCTGAGACGCAGCTTTATTTGAACTTAAACAGAACAAAGTTTGGTCAGGCGATTTACAAATTTAAACCCAATGTACAACATCTTTTTCGAAAACTGAAAAAATAAAATAAAACACTAAACAGCCAGAACTTTACGCTTGAATATACCACCGCTTGTTTGTATATCCCCGATGTTGTAGATTTTATTTATTATTTCGGTAATCTTGTCTATACAAAAATCCAGTGGTGTTAAAATGAGTATGAGGATCCCAGTAAGTATCCAAAATTCAATAGAAATAGTCTATAAGATTAGATTACTAACAATGGCTAAAAGGTATCATTAGTTTATTCCTATATTATTTATCCAAGTTAATCTTCTAGATAATAAATGCGAACATCCGTGTCACACTTTTTAAATTAAAGGGACACAACTCTAACTTTCAATAGCTCTAGTTTCTTCTATATAATAAATGCGAATATCACTGTGTCACATTTTTTCAGTTAAAGACACACAACTCTAACTTTTAAATATCTCATCTTCTATATAAATAAATGCGAATGTCAGTGTGGCACTGTTTTTCAACTTTACTCCTAAAGTCCGTAACCCACCATACCATTTTGAAATCAGGCCGCCTCTCTGACAAAATTAAAACATTCCGAGTGGATCAGTACCCGCAATCTTGAAATTCTGGATTCCCAAGTTTTTATTACTGCTATTGTTTACAGCAAATTTTTACGTGATTTTTTGCGACGAATTTTGTTCTGTAATCTTTTCTATTCTGAAATTGTCTAAGTCTGCCACCTTTTTTTTATTAAAATTCCGTCTGACCCTGCCGCTTTGTTCCTGTTCAACTTAGCCAGTTCAGCTTCCACTTCTATTTTTAATATCTCTCTTTTGCATGTATTTCATCTTATTCCTGTGTAAGTAGATATGCATTTTTATAAAATGAATCTTTCTTTTTTGGATTGCTCACTAATGATAATTGTTTAGACATTCAATGACACAATGAAATATAGCAAAGGAATCTACAATTAATTGGATGATTTTTTTCTTATAAGTTTTGGATTACTGGGAACAGCCTTAAAGACCTTAAAGAGATTGGAAATAAAAACTGCAATGGTGCTACTCATGAAACGCTTGAGTCTAGCCAGGCTTGGGTGGAGATTACGATAGCGATAAGGAAAGATCACTTCCTTCTACATAATATTCACTAGACACGTCGGATTTCGAGCTATTAATTTTGAAAACTGTGTCATTATTTCGAGCTGACATATCTTATCTATGCGTCTAAGGTGAAGACAAAATATTTTTGAAGTGCTGAGATCTTTTCCCCCCATTATTTTACCGCTAATACAGCTTTGGTGTTTTAAATAACATTTCAGCAGATAAATTTTTCTTGTAAAGTTCCAATGGTACTACGTGTTCATCTCTCAAGCTACAACACACAAATTCAGAATTTATATTGAAAATAATGATAAAACACGAGAGGAAGAAAACAAATCTGGGAATAACACGTAAAATCAGAATAACAATGATTCTACACTTCACAGGAAAAGATTGGTGGATTAGACTGGGGTTTGATTTTATGACGTGTCGAACGTTGTAATGTTATTTAATGAATTTTGTATGAGACACTGCGAAGATTTAAAATATTCTGCTCATTAGAAATAGTCAATCAGTCTGAACCCCACTTATAGGCGCCGTAACAGTTTTGCAGTCCCTCTAATAACACACACACACACACACACACACATATATATATATATATGTATATTTAATTGTACACATTACACATCTCGATCGATCTCGCACACGCGTCTTATACCTACGTGCACTTCTCTCATCGGTGAACACTTTCGTTTGCACTTATTACTTTTTTTTCTTAAGGAAGGATATAATTTTTTACCGTCAAGTTAATGCAAACTAAACTATTTGAGTACCAAAACGGGAAATCCATGGGAAAAACTGATATTTTTCATAATTTATTTATGACACATGGCGTGTCAGTTTTGATTTTGTGTTGTTTGATCTAAACACAAATTATGTGCAAATTTTCATCGGAATGCTGCTAACCACTACAATTGAAAGAATAATGGGGCAGCAAGGTGTTTATGGGCCATCTTGGGGGCCGCTTATGTATTTTTCAAAATATGATTATCGTGTTTGATTAATTTTAAGATTGTAATATACATGTAAAATTCCGTCGAAATCAGAGCAACTTGAAAATTTGGGGGTCCCTTTGGTTCACCCTAGGGTCCCAAATTTCAAGCCAAAGGACAGGTTTAAGACTAATAGTAAATGAAATAATAAAGCACATCTTTTTTAAGTTTTCTATTTAATCAACTTTATGGCCAAGGCTGTAGACGTAATTGAAAATTTCGGGGTTGCCTGCTAGTCCGCTAACTCGTGTGGGTCCCAGTGTTGACTGTCAGTCAATTCCAAGTGACTACTTCAGTTACTCGATATAATCTCAATATGTACTGAGCGTTTCGTTGAAATTTCGGAATACTGTAACAAAATATACTTGAAAAGCAATTGAGGTATCAAGGGGGTTATAGAGTCATCCTGCGGGCCCCCTCATGCATTTTAAAAAATCTGACAACCGATTTCTATCTCATTATAAGAGAATAACAAACATGCAAAATTTCATCAAAATCGAAGCAATTTGAATATTTTTGGGTCCCTTTGATGTTCCAAATTTGGTGGAAATATGCCTTATGGTTCTCGAGTAGTTCGCGAACTCACACATACACACATACACACACACACACACACACATGCACACACACATGCACACACATAGTCAGTTTTATATATAGAGATAGATAAATACGTATATATACATACATGTATATATATATACATATATATACATACATGTGTATATATACATCTACATACATATGTATATATATACATACATGTGTATATATACATACATGTATATATATCTACATATATGTGTATATATACACATATATATGTATATATATACACATACAAGTGTATATATATACATATGTATATATATACATGTGTATATATATGCATATATATATACATACATGTATATATATATATATATATATATATATATATATATATTTATTGTAACTGTTAACAATGACACACTTCAAAAAACATATTTCGACTTGCATTATATTTATTCGCGTTAAACTGACTTTCACCTAAAACGAAAAATAATATCCCTGCCCGATGATGATAGGATGAGCTATCGAAAATACTGGCATATTTATGGAACAAACGGAACATCTTAAAACTGTATGTATGTATATATATCATTAAATACAGCAAACAAGGAATATATATATATATATATATATATATATATATATATATATATATATATATATATATATATATATATGTATATCTATCTATCTATATAAATATATATTACATATGTATACATAGTAAAATATAAAGCTTAAAATGTTTGCAATAATATATATATATATATATATATATATATATATATATATATATATATATATATATATATATAGGGTGTAGCAAAAGTACTTTTAAAAATATTGGGGAAAAATTCCTCACAACAAAACAAAACAAATGTCCGTATAAACATATGTCCGCAAATTTTGCCTTTTTGAGTTATTAAGTTTAAAGAGTATTTATTGTAGATGGCGCTGCATTGCTATGTGGACAAGGTTACATTTTTCTTCTGTGGCTAGTTTGTTGCTGGTATATTTGTGGCTAGTCTGTTTTCAATGTTTAACGCGTGTACTAGTGAGTTAACTGAGAAGTTTTCCTTGTAATAATGGCATGCTATTTATATTTTGAGCAGGCAGATATGATTTTTACATACAACCGCACGAATGATAATGGATGTGAGGCTGCAGGGCTGTATCAGATTTTGTTCCCAGGCCGAAGGCAGCCGAATTATCCAACCTCTGCTGCTGTTTATCATCGTGAGACAGGAAGCGTGGCACCTCAAATTATGTGTTGAAGAAGACTGAGATCCTCTCGAACGCTTGACCACGAGAAGCACCTTCTACAGGCTGTCGGGGAAGATCCAGTTATCAGCAAAGTGCAAGTGGCTCAAGCATGTCGTACACTTCATAGTACCTCATGGATGGTGCTTCAAGAAGAACTCTTGTATCCGTATCATTTGCAACGTGAAAATAAATGAAGTAGAATTTACAAGAGATAATAATAAATTTATGCGACCAAAATCTATGGGCGGATTGGAATCCCCATGGTAGACGCCACCATCATTCATGAGTCTGTGAACACCCAGATGTCACAAATTCGTGTCTACGCACCTTGCCCGGAACATGCTGGACGATTCTAACCTCTGGATAGTTTTGGTACATAGTCGTTCTCACAGCGACGTTTATATTGATATATAATTAAACATTTTTGGTGGGCCTGTGACATGCGGGTGTTCACAGACTCATGCCTCCGTTATCCGCAGGCATTTATTATGTTGCTTGCAGTACGAACTATTCTCCTGAGGTTTTCTCTGTCTTGCACAGGGCATATATCTTCTTAATATCAGTTGTTGATAATAATTTTTCTTGTCGACTACTTTGTTTTACTTTGCCGAGGAGTATATATTTGTAAAGAAGTGTCTGCCGAAAGGTACCTTAAATTTTAAACGCAGTGATACTTTTGTATACAATTTTTAATAATAAATTATGATCCCTTTCCTTAAGATTATATATATATATATATATATATATATATATATATATATATATATATATATATATATATATGTATAATGTGTGTGTGCCTGTGTGTGGAAAAGAATCAAACTTAGAAATACTAGGGCGATACTGTTTAATTGTTATCCATGGTCAAATATTATTATAGTTTAGAATGGGGAATACAATATTTTGTAGTTATATTTATCCGTAATAAAATTAGCCATTCCCTGCATTAAGAAAACCTGCACACGAATAGAGAAAGAGAAAAATTATCTATTTACCATCACATGCACTGAGGTATAATAAAAGTATATATATATATATATGTATATATATATATATATATATATATATATATATATATATATATATATATGAATATAATTTTCATCGTCTTCATATGAATTGATAATAATTTTCATGTCAACTACTTTGTTTTATTTTGCCAACGATTATATATTTCTAAGGAAGTGTCAGCCGAAAGGTGCCTTAAATTTTTAACGTTGTGATACTTTTGTATCCTTTTTTAATAATAAATTATGATCCCTTCCCTCATTATTTTATTCTGGTGTGGTAACAATCTGTTATATATATATATATATATATATATATATATATATATATATATATATATATATATGTATGAAAAAAGGGACATTTTACAAGTAATACACCGTCCTGTGAATGCCGATTTTTTGAAAAAAAATTATTACCAGCAATAAAATTCTTGTCGGCATTAAATAACCCATTGAGGTTGATATACCGTTAAACAAAACAAATTAAACCAAGCCAAACAAATAATACGTCAAATGCCTTGGTTGCCCTCCGTAACGAGACTGGCCACGATTTTGACATAAAAAATGCTAGCCTGATTAAAGGAGAAAATAATTCACTACGACGTAAATGTCTAGAGAGTGCCTTAATTGCTAGGTCATCTAAAGTAAATTTGCTCCCTGGTTCTTACAACATTTCACCATTCCTGGCAGATCTTCTGATATCAGAGTGTCGAATACCTACTTACGGAAATGATGGAAAGAAAAAGACTTGAAATGAATTCGTCTGGATATTGAAAAAAAACTTCGTTCGCATATATAGTCCTACCAACATAATAAATTTAGCCCGATGATGTCCTGAAGGAAGAAACGCGTCATAAGTAAATTTTTTCATTTTGTTATACAGTTTCCTCAATACTGTTCTTGAGATATACAAATATATATCATTGTCTCATATATATATATATATATATATATATATATATATATATATATATATATATATATATATATATATATATATAATGTTGAAATAATAGACATTCAATTGCATGATAAAAGTATATTTTTATGACTTCCCTTGTTTGAATTAAACTAATCATAACCATTTCCATATCGTGTTAGAAAATGTTCATAAACAACGCCAACGCAGAAGACATACATGACACCAGAATATCGCGTTTAGCTAGAACGAATAATACGGATATTAATTAACCTAAAAAAATCAATCAATGCGTAAAACATGAACTTCTCAGATACAACAGAATTGAGGAAGAACCAGTTTAATAGCAGATTGTGTGAAAGAAGTGAAATGGAGCCTAAAATGCATTATAGAATTTAAGTTCAAGTTGGAAATGAGCTGAACCGGTGTCACTATATATTTATTGACTTATCCAGAAAATGTAACCAATATAATTGTTAAATTCTTCAAACACTGCAGTAGTTTTTCGACGGTACGAATAAACTATAATAATATATAAAATATAATAACACATTAATACATGTAAAGGTTTACTTCCTCTGTTATTACTGTCCGCTGTCCATTTGAAATGGCAACTCTTGTGGAGCTATAGATTTCATTAGAACTAGTGCCAATGCTGGAAACATGGTTGCAGCTTATTTTTCGGAATATAATTTAATAATTTTGTCAAGTGTTGATGGATGTCGGAGATATCAGCAAACTTTTGTCCTCTCAATTTTTGTCTTCAAAATGTCTATTCGATAAGGTGGTTAACACACTTTTGTCATGGATCTATCAGCTAGAAACTTGCGATTCTAAAGAATCCTGCGCACGAGGATTGCCAAGGTGGAGAATCAGTTTGTTAGGTCAGAGCTTGTATTCTATTCCTACCTCTCTGAAGAGATTGTCGTAAGCATTTCAAGTCTTCCAAATAAACATGTCGAATGAAAATTCGTCAGTCAGCATGTCCAAAGTTGCATCGTTCTTTGTGTTTTAGGTCCCCCACTTCTTGCATCATCGCGACATCATACTGCCCTTCCTTGAATCACCTCTGCCATTAAAAACTGTCGATTTCTTTTTAGCATGTTCACCTTACACCTTATAAAATAGGAATACCGTTTTACTAGCACTTTGAACTGGTCATATTTCTTCGTCCATGCCAAGGAAGATAACTATTATCAGTTTATTATTATTATTTATCAATCCCTCATTTGGATGCCGTAACATTTTGTTCCATTGAATCAGATTATATTGATTTCACTTCCTAATTCAGATTTAAAGGAAAACGTAACAAAAATGTTCCCTATTAATGAAGCTTTACAGGTTTCGTGACCGAACAGTTTATTTGGACTTGAGCTGTGACTAAGTAAGAACCAGGATATCAAATGCTATCGATCAGTATCCACTGACACGACTGGCGCAACTTGATCTTCGTACAATAATTTCCATTATTCGGCTAGTCATGTGATCATGGAAATTTTCTCGTTTTCGCGGAGAAGAAAGTCAAAACAGAAGAAAGTAAAAGAAAAGATATTAAAGGTAGAACGATAGATCTTTGAAAATTTATAGTTATTCCATATAGGAAAAATTAGTAAATAAAAAAGTCAAAAGTAGCCAAGATGTTGTGCAGTTGCGGATTTTCAAAACTTTATCAGCTTAAAAATCAGTAAGTAAGCAGTTTCAACAAGATAAAACTTATTTTTCAAAATTTTTTTTTAAGTAGACAGAACTTGTCTTCGCTTAGAGTGGATGTCGTCCAAGAATAGAGAGTAACATATATTCTACTATTTATTTGCATAGTTTGGTGACAGATAACCTTAATACGTATATTTATAACTGCAGTAGTAAAATCAACTAGGTTCAAAGGTCTATTGTAAAAAGAATCATTTACTGTATGAAATCAAAAATCCTATCAACACAGCAAACATAGAGTATTTAATGGTAGTGAAGTTTGTAAACGTACAACACAGAAGAATTCTGAGGTTTGCGTCTGGAAATTAAACAAACCCTTCGAAGATATAAAGAATGTAAGCATTGATAATGGCCAATGGAGAATTTGTCTTGAATCAAATCATCTTGAAATCGGCAATTTTACGTAAATCCGCGTTCAGCACTTGTGTCTTGCTGAGAAAGCTTTTTGAGTTTAGTTTAACTATTTACATGCTTGCTTTTTTCTTGTGTCATTTCCATTATCTCACAAATAAAAACAAATCAAAGAAAATGAAAGAAAATGGGATAAAACGTAAAATTATTTTCTAAAGCAATCCTTCTTGCTCTATTGCAGGTAATAATCATTGACACGCCTTGAATTATATGCATACTGATATTTCCTAAACATTATTTAGTGTAATTGTTGTGGTAGGATCCACCTAATTTGCATAGCGGAGTACCGACGATATAAATATGGTTGGTACCGGAAGACAGAGAGGCAAATCAAGAGATCCAACTAGAGACTCTGCCCGACTGCGACTTAGTCAACACATTCTCCAGGAACGGTCTTCCCAGGAATATACAAAAGACTATATGTAAATATTGTGTACACTTTCTTGTTTCAATACATTTTATTCTAACTACATTTTGTGTTTGCATTATTATTCCATGCATTAGTCAAGTTTCAACAGTAATTAAAAAGAGTATGTATATCCCAGTAAGTACCCAACATTCAATAGAAGTAGTCTATATGATTAGATTACTAACAATGGCTAAAAAGTATTTAGTTTATTCCTATATTATTTATTCAAGTTAATTTTCTATACAATAAATGCGAAAATCTCTGTGAGACACGCTTTTTTTATTACAGGGGCACAACTCTCTAACTTTCAATAGCTCTATCTTCTTTTTCTATATGATAAATGTGAATATCAGCGTGTCACATGTTTTTAATTATAGCGACACATCTCTAACATTTAAATATCTCATCTTCTTCTTTATACAAGTCAGTGTGTCACACTTTTTCAACTTTACTCATAGAGGTCGTAGCCTAACATATAACATTTTGGAATCAGGCCGACTCTGTGAGCAAATTAAAAACATTTCAGGCTGGATCAGTATCCATAATCCTGAAATTCTGGATACCCAAGCTTTCATTACTGCTAATGTTTTCGGCGACCTTTTAAGTGATTTTTGCGACAGTTTTTACGGAAAGTAAGGACATACGTACTATAATGCAATAGTTAAATGCAGCGATCTATTTTGAGTACTTCTGTAGTTTATTGTCGCCTTTCGCATACGGCAACAGTATGCCTCGAGAAAAGAAATATCCCCCAACGGAGGACCAGATTGCAATAAAAAGAGCCAAGGTTGCAGCGAGGAAAAGAAAGTCCCGGGCAAATGTGAACCCAGATTAAACGGCACCAGGAAAGCTTCCAATGCTGACAATAAGCAAAGACTTATGGACTCTCAAACTCCTGCACAAGGCGAAGGCCAAATCAAGAGCCCCCCCACAGGAGCCAGCTTAAATGACTTGCGATAGGGCGGGTTTAATCTAGTTTATATGTTCTTTCAGAAGATAAGCGATTCATGTCTTTCCACATATTCCGTTACTGGAAATTGTTATATCTTAGGAATATAACTGAGTGTTTCCCCGTTGCCTTCGCCACTGTTTTACAACCAATAGTCTTGTTCTCCTAGACTGGATGCTACCCAAGGCAAGACTACACCCTATTTTGATTTGCTGAGTGGAGAAGAAATGGATCTTAGACTTTCTTAACTTCATCACCTTACGGACACTATGTTGAAACGCTTGTCCTGGGTATGGCGATAAACTATATTCAGCAGCAAGGCTTCTGTTTAGGAGATTGGAGGTTTGAGGACCATGGGACAACCTCTGTTTACTAAGCAACATCGAGCCTGGTCTGTACCTAGATGGGTGACCGCTTGGGATTACCAGGTGCAGTAAGGTTGAATGTGCCGTTGGTGTAATGTATAATTGCTTGGAATTGTTAACCAGAGAGCTGGGTTTCAATTCTGGTTGTGTTCGTGATATTCACTTACGTGCAAATACCCTTGGCAAAAGTATGAAACCACCTCTTCTCTTCCCCAGCTATGGATTATTTTGTGAAGCATGCATCATTAAAATCATTATTATCCCATCCTGGGTATGACGATAAACTACGTCCAACAGCAAGGCCTCTGATCAGGAGGTTTCCAGGATCGTGGAACCACCTCTTAATTGCTGGTGTTTTCAGGTCTATCCGGACCCGGGGTGGTAGAACCTGTTAGGGCCCCAGCTATAGGTAAATAGTTAGCCTCCAAACTGGGGTCAAAACATTATGAAAGTGTAAAAATGGGTTTAAATACCAGAAATACTTTGTAAAAATTATTACCAGCAATAAATTTTTGGAGAAAAATTATTACCAGCGATAAATTATTAGAACCAATACATTTGAAAAAATACTAGCTATACATTTAGAAAAAATTCCAGCAATACATTTTTGAAAACAAATATTACCCGCATTAAAAATAATTGTCGGCATTAAATAAGCTATTGAGGCTGATAATTCGTCAAACAAACCAAACCAAATCATTATTATCTCAAATATATATACTCAGACATGACAGAATTGAATAGACACCAAGATAAATTTTATTTCTCATTTGTTGTAATAACCAAGATAAATTAACTTAGATTATCTGATTCAAATTGCTGATAACAATACTGAAACATGCCACGAACCAAAGGAGCATCAGACCTATCCGAATTTCATCGAGCACGTATCGTGGACCAACATGAAGGTGGTCTTAGTCAAAGAAAAATATCTGAAATTCTTTCAGTACCCCTTTCTATTGTCAATAGAGTGATCATACAATTCACCAGAGAGGGCAAGAAGTGCACAAAACCTCATCCAGGTCACCCTGGGCTCTCTGAAAGAACCATGCGTCTTGTGGAAAGAAATGTTGAACAGGATCTACGTTGCAAGGCCTCTGACATAGCAACACAAGTTGATGTCAGTTCCAGAACAGCTGTCAGGTATCTTCACAATCTGGGCTACTTTGGCAGAGCTTCGAGAAGGAAAGCACATCTCCATTCAGTCAATATCAAAGGTAGAAAGGATTGGGCTCATGAGATGCTGGTGAGACCTGTGACCTTTTGGACCACTGTCATTTTCTCTGATGAGTCAACATTCGCATTATTTTCCGAGAGTGGAAGAGTATGGGTATGGAGACTCTGTAGTCAAGAGTTTGATTTAAAAAGACTGCAGCCAATGGTATGGGGTGCAATTTGGAGTGATGGTCGCTCAGAGCTTGTGGAGTGTGAAGGAAACATTAATTCAACCAAATATGTTTCTATATTAAAGAAAGGGCTGCTTCCAATATTCTCAAATAGTAGAATGAGCAAAGTTGACTCCCTATTTATGGAAGATGGAGCTCCATGTCACACTGCTCAAGCAACGCAACATTGGTCGAGACAAAACGGGGATCAATAAACTTCCATGGCCAAGTCAGTCCCCGGATATTAACCCTATTGAACACCTTTGGGGCATATTAGATCGAAAACTCCGCAAAAAGAACAGGAAGCCATCTTCTAAGCCCGAACTTTTAGGATTACTGCGTGAAACATGACAAGAAATCCCTCATGATGATATTCGTGAACTCATCGCTAGCATGCCTAGAAGGGTTTTTGCATTAAAAAAAGCAAAAGGAATGTCAACCAAGTATTACTTCATTTGTATAAATTACTTGTTTAATAAAATAAACGGTTTCTGTGAGCGTCTATTCACTTCTGTCATGTCTGTATATATATATATATATATATATATATATATATATATATATATATATATATATATATATATATATATATATATCCTTAAAATATTTAAATTTCGTTATTTAATAACCCATACAGGTTGATATACCCTTAAACAATAATAACCAAACCTAAGTTTATGAAGAAATTTTAATTCTGTTCAACGATTCCACTCTGTGCGCTGGTAATCTTTAGACTCCCCGCACATATATTTACCTTAATATTAATAATAATAGTATCACTACTACTATTACTACTAGAAGTAGTAGTAATAATAATAATAATAATAATAATAATAGTAATAATAATAATAATAATAATAATATTGGTAGTAGTAGTATTAGAAAAATAACAATAATGATAAGCTGACGTTAAGCGAATAGATGTCAAAAAGAGGAAAGCTTCTCACTTGCCACCGCATGCATCATCCTAAAGCTGATGTTGATCGTCTGTATGTGTCTATATCCAAAGGAGGCAGAGGATTAATTCAACTGGAACTGTCTTACAAAACCACAACAATCTGTCTTCAAAATATCTGAAAATTGCAGAAGACTGGATGATCTGTGTTAAAAATATGAAAGGAATAAGAAACTTTATTCAATAATAAAGGAAGCCAACAAATTCAAACGTGAACTTCAAGTGGGTGAAGAAGTGCAAATAAATCACAATACACTTATTTCAACGGTGAAGAACCTAAAAAGGAAAGCAAAAGCAAATGCGATGTACCAAATGTAGAAATGATAGCAAGATAAACCGCTTTATGTTTGATACACTGCTTTTACCAAACAAGCTGATGTCGACAAATCCCCTACCCATCAGTGTTTACGTTACGGGTTAAAAATATCTTCATTGAAAAATACGCAAATTTTACAGGAAGTAAACTGCAAGAAACTGATATGAACATGACCAAGACCCGGTTAAATTGATAGAACCTGTAACAATTTTATGTGACTTTATATTGCACACAGGCAGACTAATCAAAGATAATCGACCAGACATCGTGATCAAAGATCACAAAAATAGAATGTGCCTTCTTATTCATAGTATTTTAATTTTAAAGGCATGTTATTAAGTTATTATACCATTTAAAAGTGACCGATGTGCTTTTGTTATAATTGTCACTGCTATTGCTGTTGCCATCATTGCTATTATTGTGATATTGACTGCATATTATACAATTAGTATTTACGTGTATAATTGCATTGTTATCGTTTAAATTTCTTTTACGCGTATCCAGATCTGTTTCATTTTTGTTTTCTGTTTCGTTTTATTATGTTTCTCTTAAAGACGTCTTTGTTTGAATTCCAAAAGCGTCTCCTAGTAGCACTGATTTAAGCAAATTGCTCAAATTTACAAGTCAGGACAAAGAAATGAAGCCGAATACATTCATAATAATAACAGTAATTGCAGTTATAATAATGATATAATAATATATAATTTGTATATATGTGTATATATGTGTACTTGTATGCGTATTTGTGTGTATGTATGTATAAATATATACGTATATATGTACAGTGATTAGTGTAAAGCCGCATGTTAAATTTTAGTATTTAATATTTTAATTTTAGAGTCATGATACTAAGTTATATTATTTGTTGTTATACCTTATATGTAATTGGTATTTACTAGTTTTGTTAATTTTTTACGCAAATCTTAATTTTATCTGACTCAGGCAGAGCATTGAACAGTTATTAGGCTTTTATTACTGATAATATGAAGAAGAAAGAGAAATGCAATAATAATATTAATATTAATGGTGGTAGTGCTGCTGATGGCGGTGGTGCTGATTTTGGTGATCGTGACTTATCGGTTATTTTTTAAAGGTCTTTTGGTATTTATTTATTAGTAATTTATATACAGTTTTTATTTTATAAGCCATACAGTTTTTTGTTCCTAACCGATTACATGGATGTGCGATACAGCACAAACACTTATAATAAACTTTTCTTTAAATATAATTAGTATCTATATAATCATTCTATGTATGGGTAAAACACATTCGTGTAATAACAGGTTTAGGTAGATTTGAATATAGTTTTATATTATTGAAAATAAGAGAGAAAATGTCAAAGAAAATTCCGTTTAAAACTAAAGTTATATCGGAGTCTTGTGAAGCAAGTCGTGTTTCCTTGCGATCCGAACGCTTAAAAATGAAGATTTTACTAGTGTTGTTAATATTAGAAATAGTTAAAAAAAAAAAAAAAAAAAAAAAGGCAAGAGAAGGCGTGGCCCCCTGAACGTGATGGTCCACCACGGTATGTATATTCTCTGGCGCCCACGAACCCGCCTACGCGTATGGGTAAATATGAACTAACTATAATGCTGACAAAACAAAAATATTGCTAAACCTCATCGGTCATCCCGCGGGTCAACAATGACCGGGATCTTCAGTGAGGATTCAGACTGCGATCGAAAAATCTGCAACTGGAACAAACTTTACCCAATGAAAACTGGGGGAAAACCACGCCGAGGACAGTCGTCCCGGAGACCCTCTACATACATTAAAAGAAAATCCTACAAAAAGAACAATAAATAAATGATCTAGCGAAGAGTATATTGGAGTAATGATAGAGTTTTATACGGCAACGAGAAATCCGACAACGAAAACAATGACCAAAGCCGCCTATAATATCTGGCGAGAAACACATCCCTCAATCAGACTAAACATCAATGCGAACAAACTAGCCAATATTAGGCGTGGCATCATCAGAAAAAAAGAATATCAGAACTTGAAAGCATCCGAGAAAACTTCAAAAATAGATTAAAAAATAACATCGAGGGACTAAATGCCAACAACCTAGAGGAGACACATGCAGAGGAACAAATAGAAACCAGTTGTAATAATCCCTTTGAGGTACACAAACAACTAGAGGAAGATAATGACGAATATGAGAGAGAAACAAAGATGACAAAAACACCCAATCATCAATGAGAGAATGTAAAGGAAATGTATTTTGAGGAAAGGCCAACAATTCCAAAAGTAAGAAAGAACCGCTAAGTGCAGAAATCCACCAACCTTGCTAACCAAACAAATAGAAAAATAAGGGAGTAAATGGAAAGACCGATGAACCTGACAAAAATTAATCATCTTATATACGCGGCCTCGGCAACGATCGCTGAAACAATAGGCGAAAAAGTAATAACACAACGTAAACGAAAAAGAAAAATTCCAGTCTGGAAAGAAAAAAATAGAAGCCGAAAGAAATAAACTACATGGACAATTGTCACTTCTAAGTGAAGTAGACAACAGTTACAAAATGAAAGAAAGTAAAAGGAGACAACTGAAATGAAGTCTTAACATAATGAATAATAGTCGTACCAAAAGTTAAAGAGAAGCTGAAACAAAAACCTCAAGCGAAGACAGGGAGAATCAGGCGTTATGAAAAAAGAAACAGATTCTTCTGACAAAGCAAGATCTTCAAAGAAGATGTCAAGAAACTATATCGAGAACTGGGAAAAAATAAAATAGAGATAAATGACCCACCTAATATCTAGGAATTCGAGGTGTTCTGGTGTAACATGTGGGAAAAATACAAAATGAACAATGAAAGAGCCACATGGATGAAGCAACAGCAGGAACAACACACACATATAAAGTGTCAAAAATTGACGGATATCAATATTACTGAAACAACCTCTGCCATTTGCAAAACCCAAAACAGGAAAGCGCCAAGAAGAGAACAAATAGCCAATTTTTGGATAAAAAACTATCTGGCACCCACCAAGACCTCGCACGGGCATACAATGATATAATCATAAACCCAAGAAAATACCCTAAATGGCTCATGTGAGAAATAACATAACTACTCCCAAAACAGAACAGAGGCGGAACCCGAAGAACTATAGACTCATTACCTGTCTACCAACAATATACATGGTCCTCATTTCTATCATAACCAAGAAAACATACAACTTCCTTTAGAAAATCAATTTACACCCAACAGAATAAAAGGGATGTAAAAGAGGAAGTTACGTGTGTAAGGTACAAATAATTCTCAATAAAACAATATTGGAATAGGTAAAAACAAAGAAAATAAACTTATCAATAGCATAAGTCGACAAAAGAAAAGCGTTCGTCGGTGTACCACACTTATGGATAGAGACGAGCCTAAAAATATACAGAGTATGCCGACAAATTCATGACGGAGAGCATGAAAAACTGGAAGACTACACTAGAACCTAAACCATACAAATGGGTCATTAACATCGAGACCAATCAACATCAAAGCAGTATCTTCCAAGGAGATTAATGTCACCACTACTCTTCTGCCTTGCATTAGCATCACTCAACTGCTCACTGAATAACAGTTGCTACGGATACAAGTCACAGAATGGCAAACTGAATCACCTATTCTCTATTGATGATCTTACAATGTTTGGCAAAGATAAAAACTAGCAGAAAAACCTACTCACCATTGTCAAAAGCTTCAGCGAAGACATTTCGATCGAGTTCGGAATCAACAAATGTGCCAAAGCCACCTCCAAAGGCGGTAAACTAAAGAAAACTGCAGATTTAGACCTTGATATCAACAAGAAAATTAAGGATTTGGTCCAAGATGTTACATACAAATAATTAGGAATTAATGAAGAGGGCGAAATACAATATTCAATTATGAAGAAAAAGACACGAAAAGAATATTATAGGAGAGTGCGTTTGATATTACAAAGCGAACTCAAGGGGGCCAATAAAATGAAGTATATGAACACCTTAGCTATACCTGTAGTAAGATACAGTTTCAAAATTATTAAATGGAAATTAAATGACATTAAAAGATTGGACGCCAAGACTAGAAAAATGATTACCCAAATGAGGACCACCCGAAATCAGCTGTTGATAGGCTGTACGTACCAAGAGATTTAGGAGGTTGAGATTTAATCCAACTTGAACTAACTCTAAAAACGACAAAAATCAGATTGGAAGCATAACTCACAAAAACCAAAGACTCTCTCCTACAAATAGTAAAACATCAAATTCATCCCGTCAATAAAGAAGCTGCACTCTTCAAGAAACAACTTAAACAAAAAAAAAACGAAGCGAATACCATATACGCCAAACAAAGAAAACAAAACAACTTGGCCAAATGAAATTACAACCCCCTCCCCAAAAAAATAAACAACAGATAGGACAACGCGTTGCATGGTTCAAAGATTGGACAGAAGGCCTAGTTATTGCAGCTCAGGACGAAAGCCTCTCAACCAGATCCTATCACTGACACATAATCAGGGATGGGACTCACCCGAAATGAAGGATCTGCGGAAAATATGACGAAACTGTCGATCATATTATCTCAGGATATTCGAAGCTAGCAATAAATGAATATACCCACATACATAACAAGGTAGCGACATATGTGCACGGTAATATATGCAAGAAGCAGAAAAACGAAACCACTGAGCGATGATCTGAGCACCAACCAGACAGTTACCCAAAATATCTTCTGGTCGGGGAATAAACTGACCTGGGAATAAAAGCCAACAGATCTGACATTATCATAAAAGATAAGAAATTCAGGAAGTGTATCCTTATTGACTTAGAAGTATCTTCTGAGAGGATCACCTCCATGAAAATTATCGAGAAATTGTCCAAATACAAGGACCTAGAGATCGATATTAACAATAAATGAAGATTGAAACTGTCCCAATAGTAATCGGAGCTCTGGGCCTCCGGAGAAAAGGAATGGACAATTTTACTAACAGTGTCCCAGGTAACATCAACATAAATGTTACCCAGATGATCGCCCTACTAGGGACATCCCATATACTAAGAAAAATGCTATCAATTAATTGACAATTTTCTTATAGGACCTAAGAACCATAGTTGGACGAGGCTCTATAGGATACAAAGCAGGAAACATAACATACACAAATAATAATAATAATAATAATAATAATAATAATAATAATAATAATAATATCTTGAAGCTATATCGAACATGACTTTCATGGCTTTTGATCTTAACAGCCACATTTTTTGTAATGGTCAATTATGATGTCTTGCATTAAATATTCCATTCCTCATCATATGTTTGCATGTCACTTGCCTGACCTGAACCAGTTTGGCATATTCACCTAGCAGTTGAACGTACTGTGTGTTTTTGTCCATGTGAATCTCGGCCGGGTGTCAGCAGATTTGTTTTCTTAATTGTGAGGCAAGCTGTTTGCAACTCAAATTTAGATAATTCAACCTGAAAGTATTTCTCGCTGAAAGTATTTCTCCCTTTTATAAAATGCGTTACCGTATTCCAGGCTGTGAGTCATGTGCCTGGTAAATCGAAATCAGATTGGGTATACTGATAGTTATATTGAGTTTCGTCAATTTGTACCGCAGAATCACATTGTCGGGGTGCTGTTCTATTATTTAATAATAATAATAATAATAATAATAATAATAATAATAATAATAATAATAATAATAATAACAACAACAGAATTATTAAAAACGCTTATCAAAATCTAACTCCGTCACATAAAAACATGCTGTTTGACCCGTACAATGCTAGCACTAAGAAATTTTATCAGAATATACATGACGAAGGAAAGTCTTTTACTTTTGATACCGAAATATCTGATCGAAGCGACTTGGGCTAAATTATTCTTCAGGCGAGGTGACTGATTCAATTCTTAGTTACCTGGAGTCTTCCTAATCGCTCTCTTGGATGCAGGCTGACATTTCTCACCTGTAAGAATTTGCTTCACACGTGCATTAATAGGTAAAGGAAGGTATAAGAAGTGTCCGTGTATCTATGTCAGAGGAGTGATCAAGGTGTAAGTAAATCGATATGTTAGCGTATGAATAATTTTATGGCCCTTTTAACTGGATAATATCTTTATAATCTGACTTCATCGGGAACATATACGATTTGTGTTAAATAATCTGAACCATTTGTATATATGGACTAATTCAGTCCATATGTGCAGTTGACGATGAGAAATATTTAGACAAACTTTTTTAAAAATAAAAATTAGTAGAAGTCTGGGTTGCAACTAAATTTTAGTAGATATCTTTGTTTTTTGTTGGTGTTAAGAAACAGTGTTATGTTTCTAACATTGAATAAGTTTCATTCATAATATTGGACGTAAAAGATGAAAAATGAAAGCATGTGATCACTAAAGTCAAAAGGAAAATATCTTCATATAACATTTGAAACAAGTAATAATAGTCCAACCATTCAAATACTCAAGTGACGGATCGCTGTGGTTAATTCTCTCTGCTTGTCTGTCTGACTGACTCTCTCTCTCTCTTTCTCGAGATATACGTGAACAGCACAATGCTTTCTAAACATATCTGAGAAATTAAAATAAAAAAAATCACACAAAGGATATCAGGGAAAATAAGGAAAGGAACATCAGCATACAACAATTAATCCAAAAACTGTAAATCTTTGAAAATATATTAATAAGTATTCTGTTTCTGTCACTAATTTTCCAAGTTTAATTTTTACAAAGTCGGCCCATCACCATAAAGTATTTGGTTCTTCCACGAAGGCAGAGCCACCAGGTAAAAATAATGAGGTTGTCTCCCAAACAAAGACAACACAAAAAGAAATGAAAACCCTAAATCCTCCAAAGGTTGACCCTATAAGGAGAAAAATAACTCAACCACCCCTGACAAAGAGTAGGGAAAGGAAAATAAAATGTAACCAAAAGAAAGAACAAGGCATAAACATGGCGACTGCCTCAACAAATGACGGTATAGCGGCTGGAGGCTCAAACCTGTACTTGGAGTTACTCCCACAATGCATAGTCAATGTTACGGACTTTATTGAGCGAGTCAAATAGTAGGCTCATCTGATTACTGATAGTGCGATGTTGGTTGACCTCGATGCACAAGAGCGCATTGAAAAAAGAACGGTATGAGTCTTTGTGGTCAACAGGTAATCGCGTAAGATCTATCGATCTACAAAATGAACGGTAATGATAACACTGAATTCCCTGGGGGTGAAACATCAACACATTATAAAAGGCTCAAGGTTTTTCATATGGGTTATACTCTGTGTAGATATGATGCCCCGTGATCTTATCATGAAAGTATATATCATCCGTACGGAATACCAGGGGCGACGTAGGACCAAGGTGGGGGTGTACGAGGTTCCGGATTATGTACTCAGAGAACACTTGGGTGTGTATTTGATGTAATACGGACAATTGGTGAGTGCCACTCCGGAATACTAGCTTGGTGATTCGGGGTTTGAATTAATGTTGGACCGTGAAACATTTGACTACATTCCCAGCTGACTGGAGCTAGGAGGAATGAATTACCCTGTCCTGTCCAGAAAAGAAGGCCTCTGGACTTCCACCTAAAACTGACCAAAACCCCACTCGAGATGATACTACTTGCTCCGAAGTGACTTCGACTGGTACCTGTGGTCAACAATCTACGACTGGGTCTATTTCAGAGTCCACATTGTCTGTAACACCGACGGAGAAAGATCAACAGGAATGGCTGGTCGTAGGTAGAGTGAGAGAGAAGAAAAAAGTAGAAAGATCTCCTTCCCCTGAATCCCCCAAGGGTACAATCACAAACAGTCACATGCCTAAGGGTGAGGCATTGTCTAACTACATATGAACTCGGATTAAAACATTTGAAGGACCAAAAAATGAAGCATAAGAAGTAGGATTATTACGCCCTTCAACCGCTACTCCATCCTCACCGACACGCAAGAGAATTTCAGCCCCTCGCCCTGTGATTAAATCACTGACACAACCTCTTCCTAAAATGTCTACGCTTAAAAAGGGTTCCACACACACTACTCAATCTTTTACTCCTGAAAATTCTCCAATTCCAACACCTCTACCAAACGAACAGAAGCCTAAAAAAGCGGATCAACCTAGGCGAGTGAAAGAGTCGCAGTTCTCAGACTCTGCACCGTCTTCTTCATCTCGCAATTAGATCTCAGACCCCCCACCCATGACGGTCGATGGCCCACCATCTATGAAAATGTTCTCATCTCGAAAAGTGTGCCTACTCTCAGTACATTATCACATTCTCCCGCTTCTGATCATCCCCCTACTCCGAAACGCACACCACAGAAGGAAAACTCAAAAAAGAGTCAACGAAGCCCATCTGCATAAACGACAAAAGAAAAGCGATGAAAGTCAAAAATACTGTGGGGGAAGTCATCTGCCGTGCGCCCACGGCCCAAGTAGTATAGCCAAGAAATATGGGAATATAATAAAGGCACGAAAATATTTACTTTCCCTCCAGAAATATGGTGTCAAGGACATTGGGGTCCGCAGAATTTTCCAGATGCAAAGCGTGTCCTTACGGTGATTAGAACTGGCTCGAGATTCCAGTAGACGTGGAGGATGGTGGAGAAGGCGAATAAGAGTTTCAACATTACGCTCCCACTAGCAATTGTGGACAACGATGAAACAAAGAAACTTAAGCAATTTTGCTCAGGTAGGGGCTCTTAAGTTAACTTATCCGTGGAATATCGAGTTTCTCTCGCTTGACGGTCATATTAAGACCGAAATGGGTTAGAGGCGAGGCCGACGGTCTCCTCACCTCAACAAGATTTAAGGCGGATGGTCAACACTAAACAATCATTGTTAGGGTGTCCAAGTCTTCATTCAATAGTTTATTCGGACCATAGGCTTGCCCGGGATCGTCTAAACTTACATAAGCCTAAGATTAGCACGGCTGCCTACTGGAAATTCAACACATGATGAGAAGGATTTTCAGGATTAGGTTTTTAATAACTCTAATGCGGAAATTGATTAGGAACCTTAGGGATGCTCCTGATTATATCAAGCGGTTCAACCAAGACAGACAAGCAGAGAAAATGGTAGAAGAATCTAAAGAAAAGGTTTTAAAATCTGGGGATAGTGGGAAAGTAGCTTCAGCCAGGGCAGAGTTGCCCTCCTTGCATATCAAGAAGGACCAAAGTAGCACGGAGTATAGCAGGCCGATATATCGCTAGCGTCGTATTGCCGGATGGGCGTACCGTGATTACAATCGACGGCATATGTGAGGCTTTCTGATCTCATTTTCAGGATCTTTTAGTAGGGATCCAGGTTTACACCCGGCTTATTTCGACACGTATTTAGTTGATTTTCATCGATTTGAGGCGACTTAAGCGGCTGGGTGCAGGGGCCCGATAACAGAGGCGGAAATCTGGTATACAGTGAAGCGTATTGACAGAGACAAGACTCCTGGTATCGATAGTCTCCCGTATGAGGTGTATTTGAGGCAGTCGTACGTGTTTGTCTTATGCTAGTACTGATCATTAACCAATGGATGAAGAACGGGAATATTCCCGAACGCTTCACCAGAAGTGTGATCAATTTACTTCGCAAAAATAATCACAGAGGGAATTAATAATTTCTGGCCCTTACTTATGTTGAATGCCAAGTTAAAGATTTTGGTCAATGTCTTAGCCAGCCGTTTGTATGCTGTCTTGCCTAGTTTGATTGGCATCGAGCAGACTTGCGCCGTGAAGGGTAGAACTGTTCAGGACGATCTTCATATGGTGCGCTTGATCGTCGAACAAGTCGACAGTGAAGTCGCGCTGATCAATTTAGATCAGTCCAAAACATTCGATAGGTTTGACTATTATTTTCTCGGAGCTATCCTCGAGTCGTCCGGCTTCGATGCGTACTTTCGTTCCTGAATCCATCTGTTATATCAATCCCCGATCCTGAATCCATCTCTTATATCAGTGCGCTGGTGGAAGTGAATGAAGTAAGGACGAAACATTTCATTTGTCCAGATCAATTCTTCAGTGTTTCCCGCTTTCGCCGATGCTGTAAATTCTTGCGTTGGAACCCTTCCTTCGCAAGCTAAAGGCGACTCCGGTCCTATACTGGTGCGACTAAAGCAGCCAGGTATTTCGTCTATGCCGACGACGTGCCTGCGTTCGGGAAAAGCAAAGCCGGGATTGACGAAGTTGGCAAGGAAATCAGCAGGTATGAGATGGTAACAGGAGTCAAGATCAACGCGATAAGTCTGTGGGCTTGCGGTTGGGCACGTGCAAGGGAGTCTCTTTTCCTGGGCCCTTCACTTGAAAAAGATATCTAAAGTTAATCGGCGTCTAGTTGGAAAAGAATTGGTTGGAAGTCCTGGAAAGGCGGAGGTTGCAATTCATATGTGGTCTAGGAGGAGACTTTCTTTAAAGGAGAGTGCAGTGGTTTGTGCTTCGTACATCTGCCCCATCATTGTTTACTGGTTCTCGTTACTTTCGCTCCTTTGCACCGAACCAGTCAAATTAGATCGAGTCATGTTTCACCGCTTTTGGGGCCGAAAGGCTTCTAAGGTGCGTCGCAAGCTCTGCTGCCTGCACCCGTCTGAGGGCGATGTAAGAGTACCCTGGATTGAGATTCGTCAACAGACGCTGCGAGTCAAGTTTTTGGATCGAATGTGTATTCAGGATGAGGGTAACGTCTTCTTCTAGAAGGAAGACGCTGAGAAAGCGTTTCCGTCTCTGAGAAGTCTGCTTGATGATGAGAAGGAAGTCTGTCGTAATCCTCGAGCCTAGTGCTCCTTCTATTGCGAGTGTTGATTTTCTCTGAAAGGCTTTACACGGGTTAAGGAAGGCTTCTCCGACACTCGGCTGTTGTCCCCTAAGGCATTATGTCACGTGTTAGGGCAGCTCGAGATAATTTAAGGGATGAGCTCGGTTTGACGAATGACTAGTTTGGCGTTCAGGTTGAAGAGCTTCAATAACGACGAGGCATCACTCACCTGCCCGGTGTTACGGAAGGTCCCTTGGGTCGGCAAAAAGCTTTGTACAGCATGGCTGGAAGTTACGCCAAAATGTGTGCGCTGCTGTAGGTCGGGGGAGACCTTGAGACATCTTCTTTTACTGTAGCATTGTACAGCCATTGTGTGAACTGACTGAAGGCTATATGTTTCGCATCTTGGGCGGAAATTTTTTTTTTGCCATCGAGGACAGCTCCTTTTGTAACAATGTTGTGCCGCAGGTGAAGAGGAATAAACACTGTGTTTTTGTGCTTACTTGGCATTATGTGAATCGTGATATGGACGACGTGGCAGAAGGCGTTTTATGGAGATGGGAAGTTTTCCCACTTCTCAACTTATTATGTTTTTTAAGCACCAGCTTAAAATCAGGATCAGAACAGAAAGAAAGCGACTCTCTTCAGCAAAGTTAGGCGGAAGATGGATGAATGTTTTGCGTATGGTTCGTTTGAAACGTGCTAATTTATAGTAGCACATGGTGGGGACCTAGAATTGAGGATATTGGCTGCCTGATTAAAGGTTTGTCGTCCCAGTAGACTAGACTAGCCTAGGTCGTTTTCTATTGGTTTAAGTTTCTGAATTTAACTTAGCCAGGGTATGGATGTCACCGGCCCCTTTATTTTTGCCCCATTTTATTTTCGGTTTATTCTCCTTCGCTTCCCCCAATTAGATAACAGGGATTTAAGCTTTCTGGTGAATGTGGGATGTCTTTCATTTCGAGGGTGAGCAATATTAATAGTCCCACAATATTTTTCGTCCAGTTAACTGTTATCTCTGTCATGATTAGACTGTGGACATTTCCGTCTCTAACCCTGTTTTATTTAGTTTTGTAAATCTTGTTACATGATTAAAATTGGGGATTTTATCAACTCAGCCCTCCATTAACACTGTACATATGGGATTAGGCGATTCCTAGAGCAAATGTGGCATTATGGCGTCTGTGTTGTGTAGGTGATATGTTTTGGTGAAAAGAACAATATACGAAAGATTGGGTCAGTGATTGTGGCTAGATAAGTTATCGATAGGATAGGTAATGACTAGTCTCCCCCATTCCCATTTTGCCCTTGTGGGGCATTTGTACATAGTACAAAAAATATCTGTTCTAACGATTGCCTTTTGACATTGTGTTTGACCGATTAAGTCGTGCATAAACAGCCCCACTGATTTCATATTCACTTTTTTCCTTTTTCAAAGACTGCTAAAAAACTTTAAACTTATTTTGTTCACATTTATTTTACATTGAGTGTATCTGTTGCAATTTTTGTATTTTATTTTTCATTTTCGGTTTTCTTTCACACTTCCCTGGTAATAAGCTAATTTTTTTTTAATTTTCTGGCGTAAAGTCCTTTTATTTGTTGCACTAGTGTTTTTGATTTATTTTTCTTTATTGCTCTTAATTTTGTTCAAACTGTTTAAGTTTTACTTTCCTTATTATTAAAACTCCCGTCTTTAAAGCCCAATATTTTTAATTTTATTCCCCATTTTAATTTTTATATTATGATAGACTTCTATCAAATTTATTTTTATTTTTCGGTTTATTTCGGCCATTTTGTTTCCTTGATAGGCAAATCATTGTTTGCTATATGTGCGTTTAATTCAATTTTTTTTTCAATCTGACTTGTTTTTTTAAATATTTGCACTGATTTTGTTATTTTTATTTGTTTAATTTAAAAGATCCTGCCTTTTGTGTTGTTATATTGTTCGTCTCATTGAAGTAAATTTCTTTTATGTTTACTCGTTAAATCTTTTTAGTAATTTCTTTCGTATAGGTAAACACAATTTTTCCTCTTCAGTTTTAATTTTTTTCATTGTTACTGTTTGTACATTAAACTAGATTAATTTTAATTTATTTCCACAAAGGATAATTCTTTTCGTCTTATTGGGGTTAATTCATCCAATGTTCATGCGGAGCGGTCCGATTTGTTTCGGCGGATCGAGTCGTTTTTGATAATGTCTCGTCGGTTAATTTTAGCGGGCGATTGGGATGCCGTCCTTGACACCGTCATAGGTCAGAGGTCGTTTAGGGGAAAGATCGGGGACTGACAATTCGGATTGAAGCCATTTCAAAACTTTATCCACAAATTCGATCTTGTCGATAAGCATCGTAATGAGCACCCCCGGGAGGTAGTGTAAACTTGGACTAATACGGGAGGCTCAGCTTCGGTGGTTCGTTCTAGCTACCTAGATCGAGTTCTAGTTAAGAGAGTGGATGTAGGGCTCTTAGGTTGTCCAAGTTTCCATTGTATAGTTTACTCGGATCATAGCCTCGTTCAGGTTCGTGTAAACTTAGATAAACCTAAAGTTAGAATGTCTGGCTACTGGAAATTGAACGCATCATTATTTGGTGAGCGAGATTTCCAGGATCATCTGCTACTAATAATACAGCGGGAATTGTCGGGGGCTGTGGTTGGGAACAAGTGGTGGGATTTATTGAAATCTAAAGTTAGTACGTTTGCTGCTGATTATAATCGCCGATTGAATATAATTAGGTTAGCAGCACAAACAGTATGTGAATCAAACGTTGATCAGACGATTTAATCCCATGATAGTGGGGAAGTAACCTTAGTTAGGGCTTAGCTGGCCTCCTAGTTTATCAAGAAGAAACTACAACTTCGAGTTAGGACTAGGTTAAAAAGAATGTCTTATGAGTCTATGAATATGGCCGTTTGCAGAGGAGGTTAAAAGTGTATCCAATAGGCATATCGCATGCATCAAATTGCCGTATAAGCGCACCGTGACTACAAACGCGGGTATATGTGAGGCTTTTCGTGACTACTTTCAGGATCTTTTTCTACAGGGAGCACATTTTGAGCCTGCCTCACTTCGATGTCTATTTGGACGGCTTTCTTTGCTTCGATGAGGCTAAAGCGGTTAGAGCGGCTGGATGCAAGGGTCCCGTTTCAGAGGCTGTGATCTGTGAAGCGCTGAAGTTGGTTAGTCGAGACAAAACTCTGGGTTTAGATGGTCTTTTTTACGAACTGTACTTGAAGCAGTCACCATTCTTGTTCCCTTGCTGGAACTGATTTACAACAACTGGATGAAGCAGTTGTCTATCCCATAATGCTTCACCAGGGCTGTGATTAAGTTGGTAAGTAAAAAAAAAACGGTGGGGATAGGATATGTACATTTCGGCCTTTGACGTTGTTATATACAGAGTTGAAGATTTTAGCCAAGATCTTTGAAGGGTCGGACTTTTCAGGACAACCTTCGTTTGGTAGGCTTGATCATCGAGCAAAATGACAGTGAAGGCGCACCGATCAATTTAGATCAGTCCAAGCCATTCGATCGGGTTAACCATAATTTTCTGGAGGCTATCTTTACGTCCACCGATTTCGGGTCGAACTTTCGCACTTGGATCCGACTTCAGTACGTGTCCCCGGTGAGATGGTGGAAGTGTATGATCGGAGACTTTCATGTTGTCTCGCTACATTCAGAAAGGATGTCAGACTTTGCTTTTTTACATTCTTGTGATGGAGCCTTTGCTTCACAAGGCAAATCCAGTCCTACGCGTAATATCCTTATCTTGTGCTACCAGCTCGGCCAGATAGTCCGCCTATGATGATGACCTTTCAGTTCTTGTGTCGAGCAGAGCCGAGGTTGATGAAGTCGGCAAAAAGATTAGAGGGTACCAGACGGTGAGAGACGGCTCAAGATCAACCGCGATACCTCTGTTGGAAAGGAATTTCTCGTCCCGGGCCTTTCTTCTGGACAGACGTGGTGGTCAAGATACTTGGCCTCTGGTTCGGTTCCGGTCTCTTTCTGGAAATGAATTGATCGAAGGTGCGGGAGAAAGTCGAAGGCGCAGTTCATATGAGGTTTCTTTAAGGGGAAGGCGTTGTGATTCATCAACATACACTACACATCGCGTCTCCAGATCGAATGTGTTCAAAAGCGAATCGGAATGGCGAATTCTGGATGGAAAACGCCATTAAGAACTTCCCGTAACTAAGATGTGTGCACTCGTGTGAGGAGAAGCTCAACCGTTTACCCCGAGGGGAGTGCTCCTTCTTTCTTTAATGACAGCTCTAAAGTTCTTACGGGCGACGGATGGCCTCTCCGACATCCAGGCTTTCTCCTGTAAAGGATTATATCAGACATTATTGAGGATGTCCTTTCCAGATGGTCTGATTGGCTCGCTCAGTTTAACGAAGCAGGATCTTGATCCATATGGCCTTCGGCGCCTGGATTGAAATGCCTCACTAATGATGCGAAATTCTTTCAAATTCGTTCGCACTGTGAGTCCGTGGAGGCCTTGGCTCAAGCCTTCTTACACTGCAAGGTCGTAGTTCCGTTGTTCAAGTTTATTGAAAACATCATGATTCGCATGCTGCACGGAAAGTTCTTTGTACTTGAGACTGGTTCTGTTTGTAGCAATGTTTACTAAGGCTGAGTACCATGTGTTGCTAGGTGATATGCGAGTAGTGATATGGACGACGCGACATAAGTGATTCTATAAAAATGATAAGTTTACCTCTTTCCAACTCATCTTGTTCCCTAAGCATCAGCTTAAATTCAACACAAGGACGGAAAGGCGACGATTCTCTTCATAAGAATTTGGCAAAAAGGTGGGTGAGTCTTGCGCGTATCTATCAAGTGAAAGGAGCCGACTTAGAGTGTCATTTTGATGCCGTTGAGGCATTAGGATATTGGGAACCCTGTATTTAACATTGGCAACCACGCTCAGAATAGGTTAGTTGAGACTTAATTTTCTTTAAATCTTTTACGCCAAGTTAACTTTGTTAGGGGATGCCAATTGGCCCCGTTTAACTATTTTGTCCACACTTTCTTTGGTTTAATGTTACTACCTGGTGGATGCGGGACACTTTTCGATTTTCGAGTGTGTTTTTCGTATTTGAGGTTGTGTTCGGATGTGTGGGTAATTATCGGTATGATTAGTTATAATTAATCCAAATCCCGCATAAATTTCGTCCAGTTAACTCATATTTCTGTCCAAATTACTGATTCTGGGGGTTTATTATATCACCATTTTGTCTAGTTTCTTGTATATATAGTATTATGCAGTTTTCATTTTTAAAAGTTCTTATAATCATTCCGCACTTCCCACAGACAAATTGTACATATGGGACTAGTTAGGATTTCATAGAGTCCTTGAGGTATTTTGGTGGTTGTGGTGAGAATAGTAAATAGGAATGTGATATTTTGTTTCAAGGGATAATGTATAGATTATTTGGGTCAGTGATTGTGGATAGGTAAGGTTTTAAGATATGACAGATGAGGATCAGCATTTCCCATCTCCACTATTGTGTTTTTGGCATTTCTTTTGTGTTTATACAAAAATAAATATTATGAAACAGAGTGTCGCCTCTATATGTTGACATCAATGTCCACTTATATATATATATATATATATATATATATATATATATATATATATATATATATAAATAAAGGAATGGCATTTTCATTCATTAATGGATACTTATATTTGAGTAGATGATATGTTTTTATTTATTTATGAAACAGTATATTTATTTATGGCCTGGATCAAAATGGACCATATGTATATATATATATATATATATATATATATATATATATATATATATATATATATATATATATATATATATATATTTCGCGAATCTGGAAAGATCTGTGCTAGAAAGCAATATTCGGATCTTGGTTTATCAAGAGAGATCACGTCACATCTAATGAGATTATCTACTAGGCATGTGATGGGAAAATAGACTTGAATTTCAGATTCGACCGGTGTAATCTATTGTTGGATACATCATCGTATGTTTTTGAATGGAAAATTAATCCAAAGAGACATCATTTGCAAAACTGGTATACGAATCTAGACTGCACCGGAAAATAATTCATCACATATGTTATGTCTGCATAGTAAATAGTTTATACTAATTTTATTTCCTGTTTTGAAAAATATTTTATTTAAGGTTTTTTTTTTTATATAATTCCATAATTTTGTTTTTATATAATTCCATAATTTTGAAATTTCCCTTGTAGGGGAACCGAATATTGTTTTAGTATTATCTATTTATATTTGTATTATATTGAAATCTGTATTATATATATATATATAATTTATTCATGAAACAAGAATTCATTCAAACAAGTTTTATTAAATTTAACTGATAAAGCCCATCTGTTAATTTTTATTGTATTTATAGAGTTATCGAATAGCTTGTCTATCCAAATAAATCTCTCTAAAATGCCTGATTTTATTCTGTTTCGTTCTCGTACTTTCGACCACTCATCATGTCAGCATCAAGAATTGAATACTAGACAAAATTTTGTCGGCTACATCATTTTGTACCGCTGAAGTTAAAATTCGTTTTAAATATGCTCGTATCGTATAAGTGACGTAATGTCTACAACGGTTTCACAGAGATCGACTGTACCGGGAATTAATGCATCAAATACTTAATATTCATTATAATCATTTTATGAGCTTAATAAATTCCCAATATGTCTTAAACAGCAATTTTTCATTGCATACTCTGTCTTCGTATTTTCAATGTACAAACTACAGGTTAAATTCAAGTGATGGAGTAGTTTTATATTCAGTAGGAAACATTGGCTTCATTTGCCTGGTTCAGATGTTGCCGATACTAACACCGGGCTGTCATTAATGTTTCATGCTTTTATCTCCATTGCTAGAAGATGTTGTCATTCACCAGGGAAACATAAATTTACATAAACTTCGTTTCATATATATACTTATAATTCTTTTAAACAAATTTTAAAACATGGCATAATTTATTTCTAAAATATTGTTTGAAATTCTAAATCAGCACATGTCAATAATTATTCTGATTATATTTTCATAATTAATTTTATTGTTATGTTTCAACCGATTCATTCTTTTGCTATCTGTATAATTCATATCGTAAGTTATACTGTTTCCGAAATCAATGATTCTGTATCTGCGCGTCGTAGAGAGTTGCTTCTTCATTATGTTGAGTCGCCCTTCAAGACGTAGGCGATTACCACTCTCCACAATTCCCTGTATTTTGTAGCTCTTAATAAAGTATGTCTTTTTCTTATTTCTTCTAAACTATGTGCGGCCATCCATTTATTGTAGCTCACTATGTTATGCGTCGTTTTTCTCTGTCCCTCTTGTCTTCATTCTGTCTTCTGAGTATCAAGTTTTTCAACCCTTCTTTCCTTGTGCCTTAGAAATTTCAACTGTCTGTTTCTGTTAAATATAAGTACCCTTTTTGTTTCCATTTTCTCTAAAACATTTCTGTTGCTTCAGGTTTCTTCTTCAACTTTGAGGAGAGTGTCCAGTATTCAATGACATATAAGAGGACAGAATTCACGTAAAATTTCAGTACTCTAGTAGACTCATAAAACGATTTTATCCTCTTATTGTATTTTGTATTGGATTAAAATCTAGGCAATGTGATGTCCATTCCAATATTTTGATTATGTTGTCCTTAAGCCAACTTTGGAAGCCTGTTGTTCTCTTTCTAGTGGAGAGACAAGGTCGCTATGGTATCTCGGGAAATCTGTTGTCTTCATCCCTCTCAGGGCGGTTTGGGTATGCCTAGCATTGAGATTCGTCAATATATGGTTCGCATCGCCTTTCTAGACCGAATTTGTCGCGGATCGGATGAGGAGAGCGCCTTCTGGAAGGAAGACGTCCGTAGACATTGCCCATCCCTGAGAAGTGTGCACTCGTCCGAACATGAGGCCGGCCGTACACCCCGAGCCGAATGCTCCTTCTACCGCGAATGTCGTCGTGCTCTGAAACACCTCTTACGGGCGTCGGATGGCCTCTCGAACGCCCAGGCGTTGTCTCGTAGGGCATTGTATCAACTA
>OZ038475.1:62196179-62271179 GCA_964036315.1 Acanthosepion esculentum | reverse complement strand
AGAAGAATATTGAGGAAAATAGAAAATTACATGGCGTAATGACAAGAATTAAGCTACGAATGTTAATATCAGAAATGCCGAAGGGTGGATACGACCAAACCTTGATATAAACGACAATAATAAAAAATATTAATATTAAATATTATACAAAGATTGATATTTTGATGTTACATAATATATATATATATATATATATATATATATATATATATATATATATATATATATATATATATATATATTTAAGCTTATCACCCCAAGCAAGGCTGGAGGCCACTAGCACGCAAGGGGTTACAGAAGGTTTGGAGGAAGAGCAGATAGAAGTGGTAAAGGAGAGGAAATGGAGAAAGATAGTGGATCGATCAAGGCAAGGGGGTTACAGAAGATTTGGAGCGAGAGCAGATAGGAATGAAAGGTGAAAGGATGTGTAGAAGGGAAGTGGATAGATCAAGGCAACTGGAGATGTCGATTGACGTTACACTTAAATAGTTGGAGATTGTATTTGTCAGGGAAATAGGAATAAGGAAGGGAGTTCCACAGGCGAGATGTGCGAGACATGAAGCTATTGGAGTAGAAGAGACGTCTACATCTAACAGTTTCAACGGTGAAGGGGTGGGAACGGGATGTCATCCTCGTAGGACGTTTAAATTCATGAGGCCTAGGAACCAGCGAAAGCAGCTCCTCGGAGAAATTACCGTGAAAGTATTTGTAAAAAAGACAGAGCGAGGCAACGACGCGTCTGTGAGAGAGCAACTGCAGGCAAGATGACAGATCAGGGCCAATTACATTGCATATCCGTCTCTGGATCTGATCAAGAACCCTGAGGCAAACAGCAGGGGCTCCAGACCATATATGGCAGTAATACTCCATGCAACGGCGAATGGTCGATTTATAGATTTGGAGGATCGATTCCGGGGAGAAAAATTTCCTGGCTCGGCACAGGGAGCCAACTTTCCTTGCGGTGGATGATGCAATTGACTCGATGTATTTGTTCCATCTCAGATCAGCGGCCAGCGTGAGACCGAGCAGCCGCAGAGAGGAGCTCTCGAGAAGTTGGTCTTCAGACATTCTAATGGGATGCAGGGATGGATCCTTGTGGCGGTTAATAGAGAGCGGTTTTGTTTTAGAGGCGTTAAAGTTAACCATCCATTTCTTGCCCCAGTTCACAACCGATTGGAGGTCCTTTTCTATTCGAACTGCCAGGTTAACTTTGTCAGCATCACTAGATTTGTGTTTGAGGCACGAGTAAATTGAGGTGTCGTCCGCATAGATGCCGACTTGGGAATCTATGGCGTCAGGAAGGTCGTTTATGAATATGAGGAACAGAGTAGGGCCTAGGATGGAGCCTTGAGGAACACCTGCGTTAGTGGGATAGGAGCTGGAGATGAATCCATTGAGAACGACCTTCAATTCACGGTTTGACAGGTATGATTGTATTAGGTCAAACAATCGAACTGTGATACCATAACCTTGGAGCTTGCGAAGAAGGCCGGCATGCCAAACTCTATCAAACGCTTTGGAGATGTCTAGGGCCATGGCACGAGCTTCACCGTTATTATGAATAGCTTGGTAGACAAATTCAGTGATGCCCGTAAGCACGTCGGCTGTAGATCGGGCAAAGCGGAAACCATACTGCTTGTCTCAGAGCAGATCATGGGATATCAGGTGATTAATCATTTCGGTGTTGATAATGGCCTCGAAGACTTTGCCGTGTGTGTGTGTGTGTGTGTGTGTATGTGTGTGTGTGTGTGTGTGTGTGTGAGTGGTGTGTGTGTGTCTCACAGTATTTGAGATGAATAGATTAAAACGACATATTTTATGCTTGTATTGCTTATACTGTATAAGAAAAATTTTGCGTTTCTGTCTTTGGCCATTACATATGATTTCCTAATTACTTGTGTATATAAAACAAAGGAAATGATTTTGTTCCTTTCAATCTTTGCTTTTCTGATCTGCGCATCGATGTTTTAAAACTAATCTATTTTCCAATACATTTCCGACAGATTCAGCTCTGATTTACTTCAGGATCATTTCCGATAACTTTCTAGAAGTTTCAAGAACTTTAAAGAAGAAGTATCTGAAAGTTTCAAAAATTTCTAGAACGCTATGGCAACATGGATGGCAGTATGAATACAAGGAACGTAAGCCAAACAGTTCAGTTTACTTCTAGCTTCCCAAGTGCAGACAAATCGTCGTTGACTTTTGAGTAATACTAGTGTAAATTAATTCTATTTTTTAATCACATATCGTTCTGTTCCTACATTACTTATGGGAGAAGGTAAATTTCAGTAATATCATTATCCTGGTCACAAAATCACCGATTGAAGGAAATATGAAACTATTTTCCATACATTTTAGGCAAAATAAAATAGTAAAAAATATTTGCCACAGTGTTATCGTCATCTTGAATTAAACGCACGTTTGACATGCAAAACATGGAAACAGTTGAATAAGAAAAGACTTCGGGCGTTCATGAAAATAAAAACTTTAGATATCCTTGTTAACATTAATAAGTAACTATTATATGACGCTTAAATCATGGGAAAATTTCGTAATACATGAACGAAAAACGGTAAAATTTCTATCTGTCTATATTTCTGAGATGAGGTATTATGTACATTATTTACATTATTCGTACTATTGTCCTCATCTTTGTCTCCATATTTATTAAAACGTTTCGGCCATTGTACGCTCCGGCATTCGAACTGGAGCCTTTATTTCGCTCACTGGGGTAGACTGTTCTAGTTCCACGTGCCATGTTTAATGGATGTCAGTTATCAATTATCTCCTGTTAATTTTCCCCTCTGAAAGTTCTCCACTGCCTTAACATTCTTTGGGTCCTGTGACTGGATCTAACCAACGCCTTTATCCACTGTGGCATATTAAAATTGAGGACATATATATATATATATATATATATATATATATATATATATATATATATATATATATATATATATATATATATATATATATATATATATATATATATATATATATATATAAAATTATAGTATTATTAATAATAAATAAATATATATATATTTATTATTAATAATACTATAATTTTTAGTGGGTACATATGTTTGAGTTGATATTCCTGTTATTTTATATTTTCTTAAACAGTGAAATTAATATCAACCGGCCTAGATCATGAAGACTTACTCAACGACAATTTGCTTCCGACAACGCGCTCTCTCCCAGAAGCTGTAACTAAGGTCCTGCAATAGATATGTGAATTGTAGGAAATGATTTTGAGAAACAGAGTTATCGTGATTGATAGATACTTTGAAAAAGGCTGACCTCTAATGTTGATAGTGTGTATAACAAAGGTGGATTACTGCTACTGCTTCGGCTAGATGTTTGGTTCAGGAAAGGTTTTGGTCCAACTGTTTGAATCTCGATCTTCTTCTTTGTCAATAACATTATCGTGACCTTTTTACTCAAGATATATGGCAATAGGACATTTGTACCTTTCCGAAAGACATTGGGATACCGTGAATATTAACAGCCTCGCCGGAATTCGAATTCTGTTCGTCGATTCCATAAAGACATAAAGAATATGCTATTTGTAACTCTCTCTCTCTCTCTCTCTCTCTCTCTCTCTCAGTCTGGATCTATCTATCTATCTATCTATCTATCTATCTATCTATCTTAGTCTCTTTCTATAAATCAAGCGTAGAAAATATATTCTTCACGCTATACTATATTTGTACTTCTCACAAAAATGATACCAAATATCTATCTATCTATCTATCTATCTATCTGTCTATCTATCTATCTATCTATCTATCTATCTATCTATCTATCTATCTCTTTGCGTCGGTGTGGGTGGGTTCATGTGTAAACAGATAGATACAAAAGATGGAGAATGTGGGATAAGTTTCATGTAATAAAATAAGCAAATGAACTCATGACAAGAAGGTTCTGTCTCGTTGTGTATGTGTCTGAATAGGTAATTGTACACACGCAGACACTTTCTTCAAGATTTATTGTTTCATTGTACACTACGTGCCAAATACATTGTAGCAAATCAAATGTATATTGTTGCAGTGCGTAAATTATAACAGAATTCACTCTGCCTTGCGCTACTGCAAATACCCTCTGTCCCAATAACGTGCAGTAAATCATCTCGCTCGACCTGGCAAAATCGTGACTAAAACGTACAACTCCCAGATCCTTACATTAGGTACTTTCCGCGCGCGTAGAATGGTTATATATAACATAACAAATAATGGATGAAAGCTGAACAAATCGTGGTATCTCTTTATTCGCGAGGCAAAATAATCTACAAGAAAATATCGGAATGACGACGCGGATATGAACGGATTTGACAATGATTTGACAGAAGCTATCTCTCGATAAGCCAACCTACGAGACGCGTACGCGTTTTATCTAATAGAACGAGGAGATGTTAATAGCATACATCAGTTCAGATAAGGTGTTTATTTGTTTATCAATAGACATACTTTGTGGCTTATGCAGTTGTGAATTTTACAATTGGCGCCAATCCAGGATTTCGAATGATGATTTTCAAAGCCATGCATCTCTTTTCATATGAATAAATGACACAACGCAATCTATCTATCTATCTATCTATCTATCTATCTATCTATCTATCTATCTATCTATCTATCTATCTATCTATCTTTGCAGAGGGTGGGGTCGTTTAGCCGAGTACAAATAACTTACTAGTCTATTTCGTTCATCTCTACACAAATGACATTGGAAAAGGCACGAATTCAGAGCAAGAAAAGGGAAGCTACTTGAGATAATTCACAAATAAACTGTGGAGACCTGATCACCTGCTTTCTGAAGAGATAAGACTTTAAAAATCCATCTATCTATCTATCTATCTATCTATCTATCTATCTATCTATCTATCTATCTATCTATCTATCTATACTTTGGAAAGTCAGTCTTCTGTAAAGGAAAGTAATAACAATATTAGCATTAAAAATGAGACTGTGGATGAATGACAATCTTTAACGAATAAAAAAAAACAAAAAAATCATGTAAGCATTCGGATAAGTAGCTGACCAGAAGCTTGGACCATGTATCAGGCAAAAATAACGAAGAGGAATGTGAATTTAAGTTGTGACGATTTCAGACATTAGCCGAGTTTTTAGAAGATATCCTCAAGTGCTTCGCACAAACGATGAAGCCCTAGTAAAGTTATTTGACACTAGACGTGCCTGAAGGTCAGAACATGAACATGCTAAAATGTGTTCTTATTTTTGAATTTGATTAAGAACAATAGCATAATCGTAAGTGTCATTTTTATTCAGAAACGATTAGATGAATTTACAAAATGCATTGATAAAAAACACCAAAAAACTATGTAAATGCTTTAAAATGCAATAGGTATTTTTTCCCAGGTAACACTAAATTGTATTTCTTAATCATAAAACATGAACTCTTGTTCACTTGAATCTTTAACCTGCAAAACGTTATATTAAATCTTTCTCGAATTTCTACCTTCTATCCTTGAAACTACAAATTCAAATAACTGAACGTATCACATAATTTTAGAAAGTTCTCTTAAAAAGATTACGCCTGATATTAGACAAATTATTCGAAATGAGAAGAGCCTTAAAAATCTTAACAGACACCATTTGTCAATTCTCTCTATCTAAATCTGGCTCTATCTATCTATCTATCTATCTATCTATCTATCTATCTATCTATCTACGACGGAGTAATAAAAAAAATTATCGGTTTGAAATTCTGACCAACTAATAAATTTTGGGGAAACGTTGTTGCTCGAGTCAGAAAGATTTAACAGTACTTCGCCTGGGGTAAAACAGAGAGATTGAGAGAGGAAGAAATATAGATGATGGAACACACACACACACGCACACACACAGAGAGTGGGGGAAGAGACAGTGAGAAATTAATTTTTAGAGAAATTTCAATTTTATGCCGGGCTATGATAGACCATTTTCAGCACGTGACGACCGACATAATGACCTTTTCAGTTGCGCAGTTTTAAGGCAGTAATTAATTATTTTGGCAAAGAGACAAAGAGAATGATTCTATCTTCGTAACAAATTAAAGCTGATCATTTCGACCATCAGTGTTACTGTGAATTTAATTAACCAGTTTGTTCCCTGAAATAGATAATTACTAAGCTTATCTTAGTCTGGTACAGAAACACAAATGTGGGTCACCCAATGTGGATCAAAGTGAATATTTTTCTGAAGTAGACACCGTTCTACGGCAACCTATCTATCGAAATAGACTTCTCTTAGAATACAGATGATAAAATATAAAAAAGATTTTAGTGAAGGAGATACAAAAGGAGATTCAAATCTGCAGGTAGATTAATAAATCTGAATTGTTTATTTTAAACGTCATGTCATTTAATAGACACTACTAATCTACATGTCAGCCATTATGAGACAGGTGAAGATGACAATGAAAATAGTTGGGTTGGCACAAGATTTAATGTCTCGTGGATTCGATTAATCTTTGCTTCATTTACTGCAAGGAAAATTCGTTAATTGTACGTGACATAAATTTTTCACGTCAGAATCCATCTTGCTCATTTTTAAATTCATTTCTGCATCGAATACTACTGTCATATCTGGTCATATATAAGTGTCTGTAATATAATCGATCTTGACCAGGCGTGTCGATTTCAGTCACTTTCTCACAAATATGTTCATGACAACTGCTAAGATTAGCTTTTTTTCTTGATGCTCCGATTACATGAATTTAAGCGTGCTACTAAACTGGCAACTAGGTCTTACCTGTTGAACTAGGTAGATAAAACCGCCACAGTTTCTTTTCTCGCACTTCCAACCTGTGGAGATTTGTTCCTTTTGTTTCCGTGATAACTACAACCTTCAGAAGTTTAAATGCAAGTTTAAATCGAAATCTTCTGTCTCCTTGAATCTAGTTCCTCTTTTGTCCTTTCCTCAATATTCCATATTCTCAGTCTTGTCTTTCACTTTCACTTTCACTTTCCTTCTCTTCGAACACTACTCACTGCGTTCTAGTGACAATATCGTCTTGCTTCGGGTGAAATACTTAAGAAATATTGAATTAATTCTTGAGCAGCACAAGAAAAACTATCTTTACAAAAATGTGTGCGTCTTGAATTTTGATCTTGCAATGTATTACGCCTGGTGCGTCTTCATAATCATCGTCATCAATCCTATGACCCGGTGTGGTCGTAGGGTAGCTGTCAAGTTGAATATCTGACCAGTTTCCCTCCACATATCTAGTTTGAAAGCCAGAGTTTCTTGAACATGCAGATCTGATTAAAGCACAGCTGATATCCTAAAACTAGAAGGTTCAGCTTGATCATGGATACTTGGCTTTTGATTTCCTCAGGGAAACACTACGCTCTGGCTTAGTGTAGTAAGCTTTCAAACCAGCAATGCACTGTCACCAACAAAATTCTTGCATACATAACTATGAATCCCAATCTACGCTACCGTGCTCGATGATCGTTGACTCCCTAAGAATGTTCGTTTGCTTTTCTACAGGTCTTGTTTTTAATAATGCTGTTTGTGTATGTACCTTCCTCGCCAAAAAGGAATGGGTTGGGAAGAGATTTAGAAAAGAATTAACTATCAACCCACCAGACGGATGTCGAGAACGTTTATAACTAGAAAAATGTGAAAGATAATTCCTCTTTTTAAGTCAGTTCGACTTAAAAAAGAGATGAGACATTTGACCAATTAGATTGGCTTCTAACGTGTGGGTAAGTTTGAACTCTAGGGATCTTTATCTATTCAATTAAATTGATTATAAATAATATTTTACTTTTCCTCGTGATGTATTTTTTGTTCTTTCCTGCTTCAGTTTATTTGTTGTAAATGTTTTAATTTCTCTATTAATTAATTATTTTTTTTATTATACTTTGTTCTTGGTAATGTCAGAGATTTCAGCTTCTACTTAGTTTTGGTATCTGTCGAATCTTTTAAAGAGGGAAGATTTTTTAACGCATCGACCTTCAAAGAAAAAAATAGAACATTGTTCATCGATCTGCCGGCAATTTGATAACTAAATATTTCTTTCTCTCTTGAAGCGTTTGACTTGACAACCGACCAGCCAGGAGTAGAGGAGGCTGATAGCTATGAACATCTCTAGGTCAAGGCACAGCTTATGTCCTCAAACTTGATGTTCTGAATTGGTCGTGGAAAATTGACTGTTGATTTCATCAGGGAAGTACTCTGCCCTGGATTCAGACAAGGTAAAATTCCGCCTATTGCCATCATCGCACCAGATGCATGTATAACCATGGATCCCAATCTGCACCATTGTTTTAGATGTCCGTTGACCAATCAAGAAAGTTCATCTGCTCTTTGAAAGGTCTGCTGTTTTTCTAACTACCCTCCTTAACAGAAAAGCATTGTCTCTGAACGGGATTAGATAAAACCTGGCCACCAATTCACCCGTCAGGAGAAGAGGATTGTTATAATTGTAAGAATCGGAAAGATAATTCCTATTTTTAAGCGATGCCAACTTACCAAAACATCAGACACGAGATCATTTTAAAGCATGTCTAATAGGGCAGGTTGATGTTAAACATTTTATAAAATCATTATTGCACTCAATGTGAAAGTTGAAGTTTAATATGATAATGTCTACCACCAAAAATGAGATTCATAGTTTTCAGCAATTTTTGTGCATTTATGATTAAATATCGTCTGAAAAAGAAAAATAGCGAAATATATAATTTTTGCACGTTTTGGCTCATAAACTTAATTCAAGATTTTACTATTTCAAGAATGAATTAAAAAAAAAGTTGAAATTTTGGTATTTGATACATTGAATGGTAAATATATTCAAACCTGGCATTTTTTGATTCAAAATAAAGACCCATTAACCAGTATTAAATTTCATGGAAGAGATATTCACATAAGGGAAAAATTAAAAAAAATAATGAAACAGTTTCAAAAAATACTTGACTAAAGTTATTCAAAATGGTTTTTGTTGTGAGACCTATACTTTCCTACATCATGGACTCTCCCAGTACTATATTATTATGTGAATGGTAGTATCATGGGAGTAGCACCAGTAATGCGCAGCCGCGTACGATACCAATATCGAACACCACTGGATAGTAAGCTCTGCTTACTCTTACACTATTCTTTGTAACTTTTCTGTTTAATATATCTTTCTTACCTCTAACCCGTGTTCCGTGTTTTCCTTCCGTGGCCCCTACTTCGGGTCCACATCAGTTTTCTTATTTCTAAAGACGTTACGGTGGAAATGGTAGACCTTATTCTTATCGAATGTTAAAAATGGAACGTTATTGGTTTTTGAAATTACAACCATTCACATAGGAATGCCGGTAAAGTTAGTTAGTCTTGCAAACCTTTACGATCGAAGGGATCGATCTCTAGTAGTGGGTCTTATTACTATATATCTTGTTGCTATAAAAGTTATTTAATTTGGTACATGTGTTTGAGTAGAGATTGTTTATAACAGTGAAATTAACATCTAACGGTTTTGATTTTGGAAAGTCATATTCTAGCAAAAATACCTCTCGGTAGGAATTGAACATGCATTTTTTTCTGGGAAACCACTGTTGTCCAGGTGTGTTTTACCGTTATGCAACGCAGGGTTGTACCACAATTACCCTATTAAATCCGTACATTTCTCGTTGGACTTTCCGGTGTCTATATTTGCTAACTTCGAATAAAGCAATGGATCTTTACAATCTGACAGTTTTTCTAATTACTATAAACTTTATTTTAGTGCGTTCACAAAGATAAGATAAAAAATAAAAAAAATGATAAAAATTGTGACTGTGTACAACTTCATAAATATGCTTTATAAAATTGATGATTATCTATATTAGTAATATATATGAGACATAATATTGACGATGATTAATGTGATGCTTACTGAGATAATGGTAAAATTTTAATTTCCATATCCCTTTAGAACTTAAGCGATTACGATTCTCCACAACTTCCTTTCTTTTATTATCTGTGAATTTCAATTGCTTTCTCTGGAGTTTTGAATTCAGACATTTCTTTTTCTTCAATTGGCTGCAATAGATCCAAGTCTGATAATCAAACCTTAGCTAGTAGGGAGAAGAAACAGATTCAGGTCTTTAATAATGGCATTAGAGCAAAGGAAATGCAGCAGATTACACACACACACACACACACACACACACACACACACACACACACACACACACATATGTATATATGATATAATACAATGAATATGATAAATATAGTTTTAACTTATGCTATATTTATGGATAAAAGAAGTGATCAATATCAAAGATAGAGCGCATGTAAATATAAACGTGGACAATGAGATCTACACCAAGTGGCGACAGCCTGTTTCGTACTTTAACGCAATCTTCGGGCTGTGAAGTTTGCGGTGAAGCACGAAACAGATTCCTATATACATATATATATATATGTGTGTGTGTGTGTGTGTGTTCGTGTGTGTATGCGGGCACTTGTGTGTGTGGGGGGTCTGTCTTAGTGCATACCTAATGCGCATAAATTACATGATAACCAGATAACACCTCGACTGGAAAAGTGCAATAATAATAATAATAATAATAATAATAATAATAATAATAATAATAATAATAATGATAATAATAATCGCAGTGTATGTTTGAATTCTGACGCCCCCGATCATCACTACATTCAACTAGAAAGTTCGATACCGATAAACATTAAACAAAAACAAAACCTGGCAGATCATCGACATGACTGTGACAGCGGACCACAAATTTGTGGCTTTCAAAGCATAGCTGAAATGTTGCACAAGTTCGAATCTATAGGGCATTCGGTGATGACCGAACTCATTATTCCGTCGTAATTGATCTAGCTAGAGATGCTTGCTAACCATTGCACCAAAACGATATCTCCAAGAGTACAACTCAGTGAATATAATGGTTAGTGAGTCTTTATAAAAATGTACGAACCCTGCACGACAGTTGAGAAAAATAAAAATAAAAATGTGAAAAGTTATAGTCAAGTACCTACCCACCGAAAAAAAAGCAGTGATATAGCACTTCTATCGAGATTTTTGTAATTGAGAATATACAGGTCACGACACTTTCTGAGATCTACGTTGATACTGAAGAAGGTACTGGAAATTCCGCGAGATTTGCTGCTACTGTGTCTTCAATGATGACTATTAGAGATCTTGCGAGAACATGAAAATAAATAAATAAATAATAATAATGATAATAATGATAATAATAATAATGATAATAATAATAATGAAAATGCCACTTCTTTTCAGTAAACCAGGAAAACGAAAAGGCATTGGAGAAGCATTGTGTTAAACAAAGTCAATTCTCGTGTGAATGAATCAAGGAAAATCGACAAATTTTCCTTTCAGGATTATAAGCTGTAAAGGTGAATGACTAACATGCTGATCGAAATAGTAAATGCAACAACCAGGATAATAGCCCCAATAAATCCCGGAGTAACATGGTTATTCCAACTCAGAATTTCAAACCACATTCTAATGTGTTCTGCACCAGTTTCTTGTCTTCTTTGCTGGTTATTGGGCACATTCATTGCTGTCTCCTCCCATTTAACTGCTTTTTATGACATTCGAAAGTTTATTTCTCACTTGAACGCCGGCTCACATCCTCCGACTCCTTACCAGCAAGGCAGAGCGACTTGAACCATTCAACCTCATCAATCATGTCTTGATAACGATAGAATTGACAAAAAGACCACCGCAAACAGTCGGCCACGTTTCCTTTTTCCGGATTGCTATCGACAATATGCCAGCCACTCTTAAAGATGTTTGAAGGATTGCAAGGGAAAAGACCAAGTCCAAACTATAAAAAGAAAAAGACAAAAAGATCACATGCTACTGGTTATCGTCTGTGGTAGTTAATTCTAGAGTTGATAATAAAAAAATGTAGCTATCGGTATTTTTCAAGTATAGCATAGTACAACCCAAGGCCAACAATGTGGGTTTATGAAGATTGTGTAGCGTTAATATCCTAAGTGTTAAATGTTAATTTTCGATGAAAACTGCGCAGCTTTCATTGAAAATTAATATATTTTATAGTGATATTAATAGTATGAAATACGCAGTCAGCTCAGGATTATAGTAGATAATTTTTTCTTTCACGTACTGTCACCGTTCAGGACGCAACTGATGATGGCTCTCCACAATTTCCTGTCTTTGGTAACTGTTAGCAGTACTGATTTTTTACTAGCGTGCTACCATTCATTTTCAAAAGTTCGCTAGGTAGGTTACACGCTGTTTCCGCCTGCCACCTTCAGTATGGCCTGTGAGTATCACATTCTCAAACGCCTCTTTTCGCATCAGGTTTACCAGAAATTTCAAATGTCACTTTTCTGAAAGTATATGCCTGCTCTTTTACAATTTCCTTTAAAACTCCCTCGTTACTCACAGGCTCAGTCCATGGTATTCGCGGTCTCCAAATTTACGGACAGTTATGGGTAACAATCTGAGGTGGAGTTGAGTCTCTCCTTTCATGTGCCATTTGCTAATACTGTCTTGAAAAATTCGAAAGTATGTCGCATTGATTCCGAATCAATATCACTGCGCTAATTTGTCTGCAAGACAAAGTTTCTAAGTGTGTTTTATTTTGTTTAGCGGCATATCAACCTCTATGGATTATTTAAAGCCGAAATGTAAATATTTTGAACGTATTTATTTTCCTTCAACTATAAATAAAATTTATTGTTGGTGATTTTGCTATAAAATTGTATTGCTGGTTGTTTTGCTTTAAAATTGTATTGTTGGTAATTTTACTGCCAATTGGTGTATGTAAACATTTAATATAAAAATTCTGGTATTTTTAGGATAAACATTTTCATACATTCATAGTATTTTGTTTTTGTTTTGAGGGTTCACTATTTGCCTATAGCTGGGACTCTAACAGGTTCTACGACCTCGTGTCAAGTTGGACCTCGGAGCAGCAGCAATTAAGAGGTCATTTCACGTTACTCAAAACCTCCAATCCCCCGATCAGAGGTCTTGCTGCGGATGGTAATTTATCGTTGTCCCCAGGGCCAAAGTTTCTAAGTCGAATAAAAAAAAAGTCAGCGCACTTCACACCATTCTTCTTAAAACTCTTCACGATTATTTACTTGTTTTTAATTTTTATTTTTGACAATGATGTTCACCCTGTAAAATTCCCGAGAATCGGTTGAGGTAAAATGGTTACAGAGTAAGAGGCACAGTTTATGCGGATATATGGGAAGATGATGGTTGACCGCAGACTTGAGCAGGATAAGATTGTATTGATCGGGGAAGCATCATCTTGGGAGTCGGTTCCACAAATACAGTGGTTTGTGGGAAGAATCTGCTCCAGCGGAACTTACATCTCACCAATGGAATACGAAGGTAATGAAGAGTAGAACTGGTCGAACTAAGGAATGTACTTCGTCTGAGCACTTTTCAGGGGAATAGCAGTAGAGCAGCGGGAGGCTTGCGACGTTCCTCTGTGAGAATGGGTTGAAAGGTGGAAAATAATTTTTCACTCACAAGTAAGTTGAGACGCTTTTGGACTCCATCGAAACTGTAAAGTGAAGACTGGGCAGCTAAATTCCATGCTGTCTTTTTTTCAGAATCATTTTATCAGATTACCCAGTCAATTCAGCACAGAATACGACGTCTATATAAGACCTCCCAAGAAAGTGTTACAAGTGCGGAGTATACTTGCATTTTTAGATATAGACGAGATCCTATTTTACATATTGATTCTAGAGTAAATTGAGAACGTGTGTATCAGTGACCATATTTTTTGGTTTTTATCCTGTAGGCAGTGTTGGAGCGAAATAGCTGCCAAAATATCTGCTTTATTTATACTCGCTCTCTATAAATTGAAATTATTTATAGATTTAGGGTTCCAGAACTGAAGTCATAACAGATTAATTCCGTAGGGTATTACGTATGTTTTTTTTTAAATGTTCCACCTGTATGACAGATTAAACTTAATTTAGTAAATCTCTAGTCGCCTATCCTAACCCAGTATAGAATAGTGATTATTAGGCATGTCTTGTAGACTATTAAGTAAAGATTTCGAAAATCACTAAAATTTGTGATATTGTGTCATAATTATACTTCAGTCTAAAATATATATGGCCGTTCCTTGTCATGGTAGAGGGCTTGCATGTTGCAGTGATCCCAAGAGCGAAGCCTCTGGAGTTTCCAAAATACGAAGCAATGGCGGTAAGGTCGACGAGGAGAGACCAAACTTAATGCGACCAATCCGCGAAGACCGAAAGACGGAATAGGCGAATATCTAGAACTCAACGAGCACATCGACGGTAGAGGGCAGCGTCACCCGGGTCACCAAGTATCCGACAGCTCGATGCAATCAGTTTTGCCAGATAACGGCTGTCTCAATTCTCTATGATACGTGAGAGAAAGGCGCGCTTCTATCCAAGTGCGCGGCCTTTTTGCGTCGAGCAAAGTTATTAACCAAAATCAAATTCACGCTAATGGGTAAGTCAGACCCGTTTTGAATACTCTTCAAAAGTAGGCTGGGCCATGTAAGCCATCTCCCACATCGCCATCAGAGGGGAGAAAGTGAATAAGGAGAGAGGATGACGATCCCGATGCTCGACTAATACTACTACTTCTTAGTAAATGACTACTAATTTAATAAGTTAGATGCTCTTAGACAGTTACGAAAGGCTATCAAGATGAAACGCCCATGAAATTGACGAAAGGTGACTTTTTTTCTATCAGGACAATGCTCCATTGCACAAGTCCTTGGTGTCACTGGCTAATGTGAGTGATTGTGGATTTGGATTGGTTGATGAACGTCACTTCTCCCTGACTTGACCCCATATGATTATAATATGTTCCCCAACATAAAAATATTACTTGGCTGGGAACCAGTATCGCTGTGATGATGACGTGATAACTGCTGATCTGAACTTTTTGACCAACTGGATGAAAGATTCTTCACTAATGGGATCCAAGCACTGCAACAGCAATAGAAGAAGTGCGTGAAGCTCAAGCGGTACTATGTTGATAAATAAACCTCATTTGGTCAGACTGATCGGAGTGAAAATGAATAAAAATGACAATCATTTTCAACATGTCTCACACTTTAAATTCCAGAAAGGTAAAAAGTACTGTACACAGGAAAAACATATATTCCATTCATGGAGAATAAGTGCTTCTTTAGTGAAAATTTTGATCTGGAAACCGGCCAGCAATCTTATATGATGGTCAAATTGAAACGCTCGTTAAAAACTATATGGAAAATCGCAAACATATTTCACATTTTAAAAAATACTTTTATTCGTGAATCTCTGCGATATTTAGTTTTACAGGAAAACTTTTAAATAGAGTGCGTATCCATTTGCGATTCTCTGCCCAAACGCAACTAAAGACATGATTTTTAAACTAGCAATAATAGGCAATAAAAATGGATTGCTAACAACAATATGCATTGAAGAATATCATAGGGAAAGTTAATGGAGCCACGGTTATCCAGTCCAAAAGCGGAGCAACATCCGAAGTAGAGGATGATGTTTATCAGATGAGGTTCGACAGCATTGTTTCATTATGACTATTTTCTGCAACATCAGATTGTGAATTCAGACAAGTAATCCTTTCACGGTGTAGTAATGCATAGTGGCTCGGATTCAGGAATCAGAGAACCGAGTTCCAATTCTAGTCGAATCCATTACATTCACTTACGTGCTAATACCCTTTGGAAAGACATGAATCCTCTTCTTCACTCCAGCTATGGGTAAATAGCAGGAGAGACCGGGTTCTATAACCTTGAATGACAACTGGTCTACCGCAGAAAGAAATGGCAATCTACTGCGGGTAAAATATCTGACTTCTCAATCATGTATCAAAAGATACATAATTGCCTAATCACGCATGGCACATAACTAACAGTTTAACCAATTAACCTAACAGATTAAAGACAGTAATCGATAAAAAGTCGCCGTAAATGCCCAATAGGAAGGTCGTCGTCTTCCACCAGGACAACGCGTCTTTTTACAGACATGCGATACAGTTTGGCTGGAGTGTTCTTTTACATCCATTGTAATCACACTTGATTTTGCACATTCGAATTACAACATAGTTTGAATTCTGTTAATGGAAAGAAATCTCTGGGCACCAGTAAAAATCAGAAAAGTTGAAGATATGAAGAAAGTTGAAGATAAAATGTAGATGAGATATGGACGGGAATCCGACAAGATAAAATAAAATAAGACATTCCCCCAAAGCACATACACATACACGAGAATATCAAAATCCAACCAAATACAAAATTATTACAAAATCTCGCTACATTTTCGCTAAAATAAATGCGGCTGACATCTATAGACATTCCTCACGCACACACACTTATAGACTTATATGAATTAACATCACTGTCCTAGATATACCTAGACACACAAGCGTTTCTCTTAATACATATTCTTACACTATCATAAATGTTAACGTCCAAAAGGTTCCTCACACATAATTATATATTACCTAGTGTGTTTATACACGTGACACGTATCTGACCAATAAAAACTAATAAAAAAATTAACATTCCGGTTCTCTGTCTCTTTGATTTTTCATTTCTATCTCGATCTCTAACAAAGCTTTAATAAAATGGAAACATGTTAGAATGAGATACGTTTCCCGCTCGCCCTTTATTTTATTTTATCATATATATATATATATATATATATATATATATATATATATATATATATATATATATGTATATATATATATATATATATATATATATATATATATAAATATATGTATATATATATATATATATATATATATATATATATATATATATATATGAATGATAGTGTAAAGAACAAATAGGACATGTTTAGCAATTTAACATGTTTCAATATTAATAAAATAACAATACATAAATAATTAAAAAAGTGAAACGGTTAAATTTATAAACTTTTCCTATATGTTTTTTAGTCAATCATTTTTTCGGTTTCCGATACACATTTGATCTGTATTTGGTACCAATTCATCTATCTATCTATCTATCTATCTATCTATCTATCTATCTATCTATCTATCTAGAGAGAGAGAGAGAGAGAGAGAGAGAGAGAGAGAGAGAGAGAGAGAGAGAGAGAGAGAGAGACAAACAGACAGACAGACAGACAGACATACAAATACTATGCTGAGGATAATTTTGTGATATACTAAAACACATTGCATTAAATTAGATTAGGACGATCGCGTAGAATTACTTTTTTAACTGTTGAAATTGGCTTCTTTTGAAAATCACAATTCTGACGCAACTTATTCTTTTTGTATGTGTCCTGTCTCTTCAGGTCATTTGTAATCATGGCTCGCCTAAATTTCTTGCACTTTCTAGCTCTTAATAAATTTTGTCTTTTTGGTATCTCTCCTAAACCCTGCTCCGCCATACATTCACGAAAGATCACTAAGAAAATTATGCGATGTTGCCCTCTGTCACTGTTGCTCTCAATCTCTCCTGTGAGCATAAAATTTCCCAAGCCCTCTTTCCTCTTTATGTGACCTAGAAATTTCAACTGCCTCTTTATGATGTTAATTTTAAGTGATCTTTTTACTTCTATTGTCTCTAGAACTTCGTCGTTGCTCATATTTTCGGTTCATGGTATTCTCAGCATCCTTCTGTAGAACCGTATTTCTGTAGCTTTAACTCTCCTTCATCTCTGAGGAGATTGTTCAGCATTCACTGCCATATAGGAGGATAGATATTACATAAAAGTTCAGTACTCTTTTCTTTGTTTCTAACGAAATTTTCCTGTTTCTTAATACTCTGCTTAGCTTTTGGAAGTCCACTTTCGCCAAACCAAACCAATGCGACTTCGTATTTCAGTGTCGCACTTTCCTTCCTCTGTTCAAACACTTCCCAAATATTTAATTGTTGTACTTGTTTTATTTCAGTATCTATAATTTGTAATTTGCATTGTTCCTTTTGGTAACAACCATGCGTTTTGTATTCTTTCAAGTGATGTCTAAGCCTTTTTTCTCACTTTCTTTCATTAAATTTTGTAGAAATAGTTGTAGCTTCCTTTCTGTGTCTGCTATCAATATTGTATCATTTGTATATCTTGTTGTTAAGATTGTGACCGTCAGTGAGAACAGAACAGAACAGAACTTACTACTGACGCAAATTTGTCCACGAAAGATTTCTGATTATGTCATTACGATAGGCGATCAACGCTTTACAAGTTTTAAAACATACAACTTCAAAGTCAGTCTTTACAAGGGAGATAACTGCACTATGCTCATTTGGGAGGACAGACAGTCCACAATGGCGTACAAACGAATGGAATTCTTTAATATTTTTATTTTTATTCTTTTCTTAATTCTTTGATTAATTTTCTTATTCATCTTACAGCGTAGCTAAAATCAATTTTGCCCAGAAAAAAAAAAAAAAATCGTGGAAAGACAAGTGGATGGCATCTTCTTATTCTGACATTTGATTTTCCTAAGGATATTTGTTGTCTGTTTTCTGTGTTTTTCCTTTTCAGCTTTTAAATGTGTTTTGATTACCTTTTTGGTTTTCACCTTTCTTGTTGCTTTAATTAAATTTCCCGTTTCGTCGCTCACTTTAGATTAATTTGTTAATTAAGCGCATTGAATAGGCGGGATGGCATAATCATAAGATGTTATTCCTCAACTTCATTTTGCTCAGGCCAAGAAAAATCTGCGCCACAAGCACTAAACGTTGTCCTTACATGGGAACCATTTTGTTTGTTCCGGCTTTTTCTTCGCTTTATATTTGTGTTGTTAGCGAAAAATAAACAAACAAATAAAACTTCGAAAAAATAAACAAAAAGTACAAAAATGAAATAAAATGAAAATACAAAGTAACAAAGCAAAATATTGTTTTTTTGTTTATTATTATTATAAAAAGATTATTGTCTCTTTGTATTAAAACGTGTTTTAATTTTTTTTGATGATTTGATAAAAATCAACATTATAATTCAGTTGTTTTCAAGGTTTCTACACGAAATCTTAGACATTTAAAAAATTTAGTAACAGTAAATATGAAATTATAATGACAGGATAGTCTATAAAGTTACTGCACGTATTTGACTTTAATTAAAAGGTCTTTATATATATATATATATATATATATATATATATATATATATATATATATATATATATAAAAGTGGACATGGAAGTCAGCATTTAGAGGCGACAGTCTGTTTCATGCTAGTGCAATCGTCAGGCCTGACGATTGCACTAGCATGAAACAGATTGTCGCCTCTAAGTGCTGACTTCCATGTCCACTTTTATATTTACACACGCTCTATCTCTGATATTGAGCACTTTATCCCATAAATATAGCACACTTTAAGACTATATTTCTTCATATATATATATATATATATATATATATATATATATATATATATATATATATCACTGCCCTATAGGCGCCAATCAATATAATCATCATAGTTGCGTACTTCCAAAGTCGGATTATAAAACGTTTAGAGCAAATCAGTACACATTCGTACTCTGACTTGCACACAAATAATATAAATAATAAAAAATATAAATAAATATTTATCAGAATAATGAGAGACGGGTAGGAAGAATTATGAACTTTTGTTCTGTTTGGTATCTTTCAATAATGGTTCGATTCGCTGTTAGGTCAAATGAACTATATACTCAGGTATTTGCTGGACTATTTCAAGAAGATTTAACTATAAAAAAACAATAACAAAAAATGGAAGGCAAGCTTTGGGGATTTGTACGGACAAGTAAGAGAAAAAAACCGAAGCTACAAATTACGAATTGGACATGTCAACATCAAACAAGCATAGACGTTTAAACATCTGTGAAGTGTAAAAATAAACGTTACCAAGATCTACAAGGAATAGGAAGTTGTGCAATTCCTTGATCCTCCACGTCCTGAAGGTCATGGTATATAAAAGAAAAACCTTGAACAAGTAATATCCACAAACCAGATCTTTTACTGCATTCATGTAACGTGATAATTCATTGTTTCACGTTATGAATTCCTGTTTTAAGTTCTAGCTTTTCACATGCGATATGCGACGCTGAGTATGCTCTGAAAATTTAAATAAAACATTCTGGCAACGATTACAGTTATATTCAGATTTACTTTGACGTGTTCTTCAGCTGCGTAATAAATATAACTGCTACTTTATTCAGATGTTTTAAAATTTTTGGCCAATTATACCCCTCCCCCCACCTAAAAAAAGAAACAACTCGTTTAAAGATCAGAAGAACGGGAGATATCAAGATGTTTTCTTTTGGGAATTTGTTTAAAATTATCTTTCGGTTATGGTGATTTGTTTGTCAAATGCCCATGTTTTTTATATGACACTTTACTCTCATCTTCTTTAGTCACGCACCAGACGACAAGTGTCAGTTGTAATTAGTGATATAATTGTGGAATATACCAAAAACTGGGATATTTGCTAGCGACACATGCTGACGAAGATTCAGATCTGTCTTGTTTTCTGTAGTGTTTTCTGTGAGTAAATATGGTTAGATACTCACGATAATGAAGAGATAAAAAACGATTATTAATATTTTTAATAGTACAGTATATTCGTACAGTATGACATCGATCAAGGTTTGTCATAAGTGTAAAATCAATATATATATATATATATATATATATATATATATATATATATATATATATATATATATATAAACAACGACTTGTACCCACAGAAATAAAAATAGATTGAAATAAAATAGGCGTAATTATTTCACTTTTAGGATCCTTTCGGTAACGGTTTTTCAAAAGGTAATCGTCGGCGAAGCAAGAAACCTTACAAGTCGCATTAATAAATAACGAATGAGGAGGGAAATTTGGAACACGTTTAAAATAGATATATTTTATAAAATATCTATCACTTCCCCACTCTCTCTCTCTCTCTCTCTCTCTCTCTCTATATATATATATATATATATATATATATAACTACAATTGTAGTGATCGGGGAAACAACTTCTTTGGAGTTGGTTCCACAGAGCAGTGGTTTGCGGTAAGAAGCCGCTCGAATGGAACTTACTTCACACCAATGAAATATAGAGCGAATGAGTGTGGTTTGCTACATTGTAAGTGGCATGGCGGGTCCTAGCCCTGAAGGTTAGAACTGGCGGAACCAAGGAATGCAGTTCGTCCGAGCACTTTCCATGGAAGTAGCGATAGAACAGTGAGTCGCCTGCCTCGTTTCGTCTGTTAGTGAGTGAGTGTGTGTGTGTGTGAGAGAGAGAGAGAGAGAGAGAGGTGGGGATTGCAATTACCCTTCAAATACATATATATATATATATATATTACATAAGTATATATATATATATATATATATATATATATATATATATATATATATATATATATATATATATATATATATATATATATATATATATATATATGCATAATTATGTAATTGGGGAGTAATTCAGTTAAAATAAATGTTTCATTAAATAATAACTGATAAAGTACTTCTTTTAAGATTTTCTTCTGTGCTACCAAGAAATATCTTTTTGGAATACACTCTGTACAAAAACTGTAATTCGAATGTACTTTCCAAATAATTTCGGATAATTTTTTAAAATTTACGAATGCAAACAGTATATTGTACCCGTGTTCATTGTTTTCAATTTTTGCTTAAATGTTACTTTCTTTCTTTATTTTATCAAGTCTTTAATTATCTTTAAACATTTTTCAAATTCTACACCCACAATGTCCCTTAGAGAAATCTCTTTTGGCATACATTTTCAGTCAGTGCATTCATAGATTTCTAAAATATTATGGCACCAACGGGAATGATTAACTATTCCATTAACAGCCGATGTCTTTAAAAGTAATAAATGTCCATATAACATTACTGTTATTATAAAAATAAACACATTATTTTTAGTCATATATATATTTTAGAAAAAAATCACACAAGCAACCATAGTAATATAAATCAAAATAAAACATCATTAACTTATTCCACCGTAACCAGATATCTATAAACAATTTGAAAAAAAGCCATTAGAAGTATATTTCAATTGTACATAATAAATTTACAGTTTTGGTTGAAATCATTGAGCTATATGCTCAATGATTTCAACCAAAACTGTAAATTTATTATATAATGTTTAAAACATCTAACCTAATCCTTACCAATAACTTAGGACCTCAAAAGTCTTTAAACGTAAAAATAATGTGGTTTAAGAATTCTCAGCTTCTCATCCAATATCGATGCATTCTTACATTGGCTGCGCATGGACGTCGGTCACTCCTTGGGTGATTTGCCACTAAGTTTCGGTCGATTCGTTCTTCGAACTTTCTCAAGGGCATGCCGTATCTGGCTATCTGGATAGTATCTCGATGACAATAATCTTTATGAATTTAATAGAATTTACTATTTTGTTTATAGAATTGCCCCAACAAACATACTGAAATAAAGAACTCTTTTTAAAAGCTATGGTTTAAATGTGAATAACAATTTAAAAGTAACATTGTTCCTAAATCAATACTAATGTGAGAATAGTAGTTTCTATACAGTAAATATTCAGCATTCATTGACTGAACAGTTGGCCTTACTCTTTGTTGAAATTTATAAAATCTTTTACTCAAAACAGTTTTTTAAATTATCCAACTCCATTATCTCACTTTCTAGTTCTGACGGGAGTTTCCTTCCTAACCTTTTGCTATGTACAAAGGCAACATCTTGATTATATCCTTATATTTTTTTATATTTACATGAGCTACCTATTTGAATTGTTGCTGTTCTGGTAAGTCTTCAAGTGATATGGGTATTTGTTATTGGTGAATTTGTAATGTGAGTCTATAAGATATGATGAAGTATTGTCATTACTAGGAGCTATAGGATTCAATAAGTTGAAACTGTTTTTTAATAAGTGATCTGATAAAACATTAGTATATTGTTTGTAATTCGGGCATTTTTGAGCGGGTCGGACACCATGTATTACTTCCATTGTCCACATTTTGGAGTTTCAGGCGTGAAACCAATTTAACCGCAATTTCTTGGTTTTAAATTCTGTCTTTTCTTCATTGGTGAAACAAACAATATTTTCTAATGTTCCGTCTTCCCATGAAAATATATCACTCTCACATTAAAATGATATGGCAGTAGAGGTATGTCACAATATGTATGTAGGTATGGAATGAATGTGTGTTGCTTCTCACGATTAAAAAACGATTTTTGTCGAATTTTGATAAACTGGAAGGATATGAATTAATATACTGGCTTCTAATTGGATGAAGCATTGCCAGGCATTATTACTTTTTGAGTAGTATTTTTTCCATCTTAATATCATTTCCTTTTCACCGAAACTACCCCCACAGTTGGATCTACTAAATCAAATAATACAGCACCTGTCATAAACAGGCTTCACGAGGGAAAAGATATAATAGTTTCAGTCTTTTCGATAATTTGTTTTTCTTTATTTCCGACCTGACGTCTTAGGATATTCTGAATCATTGTTGTAAAAAACAACTGAAATTTTGAGAAAATTGAAATGAAACAAATACTAGTAAAACATGAAAAATAGTTAGCAAATAAATCCTTTCACATATATATGCCCCTCTAACTGACCGGTTTCTAACCTTATAATATTCTATTTTCTGAATACCCAAAATATCTACTTTAATTGTACAATCAAATAACATATTAATTAGCAATGTAAATCCATTATCAAAAATAAAAAAAATATAACACCAGAATTGATTATAGTTTTATAAATGTGCAGAATTAATTTAAAGTTTTATAAAAAATGTATTAATTATAGCTTTCTAAAAGTAGCATTGGCATAGCCAAAGATATCTTTAAATAAATATATAAAAAGCAGAAAAATCTCGCCAGAAACAAAGAAAAGAGTACTGAACAGTTATGTGATATCTGTCCTCCTTTATGGCAACGAATGCTGGATAATCTCCTCAAAGATGAAGAAGAGTCGTGAAACAACAGAAATGTTCTGCAGATATGTAGATGACACAAGGTTGATAGCAGACAGGAAAGAAACTACATGAACTAATATAAAATGGTAGTGAAGGAATGTGAGAAGAAAGGACTATGCATCAATTGATAGAAGACCGAAAGGATGATTGTTAGTAAAATCGAAATTACAAATTGGAGATACTGAAATAAAACAAGTATAACAATTTAAATATCCGGAAAATTTCTGAACAGCGGACGGAATGTGTAACACTTAAATATGAAGGCGCATTTTATTGGCGAAAGTTGACTTCCAAAAGTTAAGCAAAGAATTAAAAAATAGGAAAATTTGAAGCAAAAGAAATGCGCTTCTACAGAAGGATGCTGAGAATACGATGGACCAAAAATGTGAGCAACGACGAAAATGTAAAAAAAAGGACACTAATACACAATATAAGTTGAAAATTTATTGGTAGAAAATGAGGGGAATAGGGGGGCTTGGAAAAGGGGCTTAGAATATCTGATGCTCACAGGATAGATAGACGGCAAGTGGGGCAGATGAAAACGAAGTATAACCTACTTAGCGTGCTTGAGTAAATGAATGACAAAACAAGTTTTAGGAGCGAGAACAAAAAGACAGCAAAGCTAAAAAGAACATGAGTATGTGGAGAGACATGAAGTCCAACAGCACATAGAAGACTAAGAAGAAAAGAAGAACAAGAAAAGATATTTGGTATTTTTTGACGATTTATAAAAATTACGAATTAACTACAGTTTTTTACCTATAAAAAGTTAATGCCAATCGTTTAACTTGTGAGATAGTTACCACTAATTTGTTAACTAGAAATGATTCCATAATTAGCTTAATTTAAAGATCTATTATCGATTTGTAAATAATTTCTATATCAATTTTTATGTAAGATTTCATATTTCTTAATCTCAACAAAATATATATTACGCAGAAAATCTTTTAACAAGAATATTGATTGTATTATGGTTGTATAGTATTATGGGATAGGAAAGTGTGGTTTTATTGTATTTATTAGAGTGAACCAAATATATTTTCCGTTTTTGTTTATCAAAATTCTTCTTCAAAAAGTAAAGTATGATTACATTTTATTCAATTATATATTAACCACTATTTGCAATAATTAGAGTGACATTCATCAGGCAGTTCTTCGATACCTATTTTGATATGATAAATTTCTAACGATCTCATCAATCTAGTTTTTATTAGAAATTTCATAAGTGGATTTTCTTAGGGAAAGTTTTCACCATTAAAGCGTTTGTGAGCGTTTTAATAATCGGTTGGTGCAAGGTCAGGTGTCTATGGTGAATGGGCTTGAACAAGCCAACAGAGCCCCAAAATATCTTCCTGGCTTGTCATGGAGAAGAACGTTTTCTCCATTGTACTTCTATGGACACATTGCCATGGCTGGACGTAAAAATACGCATTTAGCGTTTTACTGATTTTAAAGTTCATTAAATGAATAATACCGTAACATCACGCACCCGCTTTTCGAGGGTCGGTTGTGAAGAAATATCCGTGTCAATTCACTGCATTTAGTGTTGAACATTATCACATGTAACCCATTTTCATTATCTGTTATGATATTTTACATCACTGTTCAAATTGTTGTCCTCATCTTTATTGCTATATTTACGACGTTTCTCCAAGTTTTGTTCAACACTGCAGGTACTGACCTCACAACACTTTGGATCAAGTCACTGGATCCAGTCAACGGTTTTATCCACTGGACGATGTTTCTGTTATGATATATTTAACGTACTGTTAAGTTGATACATTTTGCATTGAAATTTGTCCCCCCAAAAGGAAATTACTCATGATTCAACCTAATAGTTTTAATGACGTACTATGGTAAAAAAAATAGCAATGATAGGTAGCGTTAAAAATACAATCTTCATACCTTATATATGGTCCTTTATGATCATCTGCCATATTTTCTTATTTATAAAAAAAAAAAAAATAAGGAACAAATTTGTTATTCTATCTGGAGCAGTTAAAAAATAACGCTTATGGATAAGTTAACATATTCTATTCCAAGATTACCGGGTGAGATAGACTTAAAGAAAATAAGAGAACGTCCGATTGAAGTGCTAGTCGCCAAAAGACCAACCTTGAGGATAATACTGTTAAACCTATCTCTTTACACAGCATTTCCTCATTTTCATTGTTGAAATACATTTTTCAGAATTGTCAGAGAGCCTTGCCATGGAACAAGGACTGAAAAACGGCACAATTATTGTTAAATTTATGAAAGTCAATATTTTCTTTTGGTTTTTGCTCTATCGCGCTCAAATTGTTATTTGGCAGTGGCTATTTTCTGTCAGTCGTTGTAAACCTAATCTAAGTGATAAAACAGGAGACGACGTCAAGAGAGGTAGTAATGATTTCCTATATCAGGACCAAGTCTCAGAGAAAAAGGGATATTCACAGATATGTACTGATTGAGAGAGAGAGAGAGAGAGAGAGAGAGAGAGAGAGAGAGAGAGAGAGAGAGAGAGAGAGAATGGGGGTGAGTAGTAAAGAAAGAAAGTGGAAGTGAAAATAGAAAGTGAGAAAATGACAATGAGATAGAAATAGTAAGAGTCAAATGGGATAGAGTAACAAAGTGAGAAAAGATCAAGAAACAGCAGAAGAATGGTAAAGAAAGGAAAAGAGAGTTAAAAAAGGAAAGTAAGAAAATGAAAGATAGATAGATAGAGAGAGAGAGGGAGAGAGAGGGGGAGAGGACAGAGTAAAAATAAAAGAGAAATCAAATTGGAAAAGAGAACGAGAGAGAAGAGAGAGAGTAGTGAATTGTTGAGAGAGGAGAAAGGGAGTAAAAAAATGAAAGAAAGAAAGAGAGATAAATGAAATAGAAAGAGCAGTAAAGAAAAGGAAAGGGGTAGAGATTGGGGGTGACGTTCGGTAAAAGAGCTTTGTCTTGTCAGTGAAAAGACGTGAAAAAATACCAGAAGGAATTAAATGCTCCTTCGCAGGAGAAATCAGATAACGGAAGTTAGTTGAACACTTCGACGGTTTTTTACCGCTGTTTTTTTTCTCTTGTGCTTGGCAATCCGGTTCTGAGGAGACAGCAAGAGAAGGTGAAGAGATTTGTTTGTCACTGGGAGCAACTCGCATGCGATTACAAAATAAAGCTAAGTCGAGAACCCTATCAAAACCTGTCTCGCTCTCATTTGATAAGCTTTCATTGTATTTTCTAATAAAAGGGCAGCAAATCGGAATACGATGCTACATAAGTCCGAAATTCAAAAATAATATTTAATTGTTTTTCATCATAACTGCTCAAACGGTTAAACTGCTACTCGAAGCAAAACATTCTTTATTTTCGACAGGCGCTATAAACGATTGGTTAAAGAGTGACGTCCGGAAGAGCTGCCATGGAAATCAACGAAAATACAAGGAATACGAGTAAAAAAAAGAATAATTGTTTTATTCACAATTTCGATCCTGATATAAAACATGTTATTCGAAAATTGGAAAAATACATTGAAAATTTCAAAAAAAAAAATCACGCCGATTGAATTGTACAAAATTTCTTTGGATGAATACTTACTGCCGGAATATAACTGGAACTACTACATTGAATCAATAGCTACATCTACCGCAAGGAATGGTTTCCAGAAGGTTTTTCTCGTCTGAGTTCATCTTTCAAATCTACCATTCGTACTTGCATTGAAAACTGTTGCCATATATGGCCTGGTACCCCGCTCTTCATCTCGAGGTTTTCGACAAAATCCAAGGATATGCAATGTGATAGACTGGTATCTCGACTCCAGTCACTTTCTCACAGACGTGATGTAGCTTCCCTTTGTCTTTTCTACAAATATTTTCATGGCAACTGCTCTGACGAGCTATTTTCATGGGTGCGCCCACAGAATGAATTTAAGCGTGCTACTAGGTTGGCATCTCGGTCCCATTTCATAATGTGTGACGTCATTTGTTTACTTTTGATACGCCATGAACAGTTATGAATGTACGTGAAAGATTCATGGAAGATTGAAGTTTATAAGCAGTAAATTCGACCTAGCCAACCGAACGCTCCTCTGTGGGCAAATCGGTAAAGGCACGTCAAGCTAAATGACGTGTTCTGTAAAGGATACAGGTTCGAATCCTGTCGGAGGACGAATATTTTCTATGACAATTTCTCGGACATTCAGGCCGGTAAATGTTATTTAATACTGTTTATTATAAACAGAGCATTTACTTAAATACTTGTATCTATAAAAAGAATGTTAAACATAAAAATGTCTTTAAATAATTGTCGGACTTTGTCCATTTCATATATATGGCGGGGATTGATTGATTTTTGTTATGGCTTATCACCATTTTGCAGGTTATTTAAAGCCATAAATTATTTTTTAGATTGTCAGTAGGTAATAATATTTTACTGATACAAATCTAACCAATTAACCCATAGCTGGGGGAGAAGAGGTGGTTTAATACCTTTTCCAGATGTATTTGGGCGTAAGTAAATATAGTGAATTCAGCCAGAATTTGAATTCTCCTATTTCCAATTCTGAGCTGTTATAAAATACAGTAGTTGCACATCCATGTTTACAACACCTGGTATGCCCAAGCTGTCACCATCCGGCACAATTTGCTTAACTTACCAGAATCGGAGTTTCGACATGATATAGCTGCAAACCTTTCTTTTTTTTTTTTTTACTATAAACGAAGAGAAGTGAATAAGACTTACCACTTAGGAGGTCATCGTATGACGATTTTCTAAAATGAATCCCCAATAAATAAATTATATACACTTTCCAAATCTCTCCTAAGATTAAAAAGATAAACTTAAAACTTTCCAGTATCCAGGATATCCATTAATAAATACGATGCCATTATAAATCTTTAATATATACCTTTTCAAAATGTGCCTTTTTCAGTCGGACATTTGCATGGGGAAATGTTTACATACTGTTATTAAGTGAACATAACTGTATTGACAACTGAGTTTCCTTGATGTTTTCAAAGCGAGTTGTGCCAACACATAATGTTACCTCTTTTAGTAACTCACGCATGATTTAATCCAATGGATTCATGTAAGGTTGCGCATGCATTGTAGAATCCTGATCTTTTTCGAATACATGTTATCAAAGACGTCATCAGACTTCATTCCCGCCGATTATAATGAAGGCGAGCGTTGAAAGATATGCTCTTAGACTTGCAAAATCTAAAGCGACATCCTCAATAGTTTCCGCTGCGGGCGATGAAAAATTTGCCAAAAGGCGAACAATAAATATTGAGATATTCTGAGCAGATGTGGTAACATTGGATACATGCAGTTTTTCATAGAGTCTCATATCTGAACAGCAAACCGAAAGAGATGATTAATTACTTATGATAAATGTTACCTGGCCTACTTTTTTCAATCCCATTATCCCTTCAAGACGTTTCCGGTCATGTTTCTCCACAGACTCCATGTCTTTATTATCAGTGAATTGCTAAGTTTCTTAGGAAAGATAGAAAATTGCTTTCCCGGTGCTTTCTTCGCGGTGTTGCATTCAGGTTAGTCTTTTTCCAAGATTAACTTCCTAAGTAACTTATGTCGAAGAGAAAAGAAAGGATTCATGTCTTTTTCCAAAGGAATTTTTACCAGCTGATTCCACTTTCTTTGCTAGTAACCGTTACGATACCAACATATTTTGAGCTATTCTGTTAAATGTTAGCCTTAATTCTACTCAATAGATGTTTTTGCCCCAGTTTATAAACACACACACACACACACACACACCTCCACGTACTCATCATACAAACAAGCAGGTACGGTAGAAGCTTATAGTCATTAATAGATAGATAGATACTATGAAAACTCATTCGGAGAAATCAAGACCAATTTTTTAAAAAATACTAAAAATAATTATAAATAAAACAAAATCTTGTTTCTCAAAAACTAAATAAATTACTATAAAAAGTAAAACAATTTCTCGTTGATTATAATCAAAGAAGGCTCTGTTAACAAATCAGTTTTTACATTAATTTAAATATTTTATTACATGTTCTATGGCCATTTGTTGATAGAAGGGACACAACTCTACACTATAAGGAATGTATTCGTTCACCAACCAATTGTGAAAATGGATTAGATATTATAGATGACATATGAAACTGCGGTTGTTGGATCAACGAATGGTAACATCATTATCTATCTATTTCTTTCTATTTTCAGACAGTGAGATAAGCACATCGTTATCTCTGTTGCATCTCCATCTCTTTTTTCTTTAAAAAAATTAACGATATCACACCCACTTAAAGTCATGACATTCAAAAACTAACAAAGGAAAGACACAACATTCAAAAACTAACAAAGGAAAAATACAGGAAAAATAATGAAAACAAAAGAAAACAAAAACTCTTCCATAATGTTTTATGAAAGCCGAAAGCCCTCAAAAATTATTCAGCCATTTATGTTCAAATTTTCTGTGGAAACCAGGAAAATGTCCCAAAACCTAGATAAATCAAATAAAATCTCAAAGAAATCATTTTATTTGGATTTTAAACAAATCTCCCCATGTTTTTCACCCTCTCTCCCTTTCCTATCCCCTTCTCCTCTCTCTCTCTCTCTCTCTCTCTCTCTCTCTCTCTCTCTCTCTCTCTATATATATATATATATATATATATATATATTAGTTTCAATCTTCATAAGCTATGATTAAATAGTTACAGAGTTTGGTGCTACATCAGTTCCAAACATTTTCAAATATCAAGCCGTCTTGATATTTGAAAATGGTCGATATTTGTCGGATATTTTTATTTATACCATCATCATCGTATTATCGTCTAGTTTTTTAATATTTATTTGTGAAATATATTTTGTGCTTGTTCTTAAATTTAATAAAAATTATTGATGTTGGGTTGTTTAATTTTTGTTTAACGCTTTTTTAGTATATGTGATATATTATTTTTGTTTTATTGATTAAGATTTGTTCAGTATTTTTATTGTGTTTTACTGTTGTGTTGGTTGGTGATATGAAATTTAATTGAACTATTATCCGATAAATTACAGATTAATCGATGTGATAATGTAGTGCTTGTATGAGCAATGTATGTGTTATTTAAATTGTTATATATACGAGATATATTTAAGTGAGCCAGAGAATTCATAGACAGCATTGGTTTGATGAATTTTGATTTCTTGTTGTATTGTCGGTGGTAATAACTTTTAGGCTTTTAGTTTTCGTTTGGTAATAAGAAATGTCAGTCAATTATGTGCCATGCTTGATACACGTTTAGGCGATCATTTATCTTTCGATACAGGAATGACGAGGCAGATTTTTTCCCGCAGTAGGTTGCCATTTATTTCTGAGGTAGACCAGCTACCATCCAAGGCTATAGAATCCGGTCTGTCCTGCGATTTACCCATAGTTGGGGTAGTAGAAGAGGTTTCTGACATTTCCTAAGGGTATTTGCACGTAAGTGAATGTAATGGATTTGACATGTGGAGTAATGGATAGCATCTCGGATTAAGGAATCGGAGAGTCGAGTTCAAATTCCAGTCAAATCCAATACATTCACTTCTGTGATAATACCCTTAGGAAAGGTATGAATCCTTTTCTTCTCCCCAGATATGCGTAAATAACAGGACAGATCGGGTTCTCTCGCCTTGGATGGCAACTGGTCTACCACAGAAACAAATGGCAACATACTACTGGAAAAAAATCTGCCTCGTCAGTCATATATCGAAACATACATTATCGCCTAAGCGTGTATCACGCATGGCACATAACTGACTGAATAAGAAATGTATTAAATGTATTCGCTTTTTTCGTTATATGTTTCCGACTCGTTTGTGGTTATTTGAACTTGGTTTCTGTAACATATTTTAATGGTCCAAAACAAATAATAAATTAGAAAATCCTTACCAAATAACGATATTAGATTTTTAAAACAAAGATGTATATATTTAAAGGGTGCAAATAGGTTTGTCTATCTGCCGGTTCACACTCTCTCTCCGTCTTTTTAACTAGAGTACAAGCTCATCCCTTGTTTCCTGTTTTGGATTGGGTTTTCGGTTCCTTCTAAAGTCTTTTCATTTTCTTTCGTTTTCCACAAATAAAGCGATGCTTTCACTATCAGTAGCAACCAATTGCATCTTAGTGACACAATCGCCTTCCTTAGAGTTAAATGACTAAACACACACGCACATACACACACACACAGACACACACGCAAACTCTCTCTCTCTCTCACTCACACACACACACACACACACACACACACATATATATATATATATATATATATGTATGTAAAAGTGAACGTTGAAGTCAGCACTCCGATGCGTCAGACAATGTCATGCTAAATGCAATCAACAGACAACATGATGATTGCGTTTAGCCTGAAACAGTATGTCTCCTCTTAGTGTTGATATCAATGTTCACTTTTATATTTACATATGCTCTATCTCTGATATTGAGCACTTTATACCATAAATATAGCATACCTTAAAACTATATTTCTTCATATATATGTATATATGATCCTGTCTATGTCGTTATTAATATGTGTGTGTGTGATTGCTTGTATAGGCTTTTAATTGTATGTATATGTGACTGATATTATTTTCTTAGACGTGGTTTCTCTATATATTGTGTCGCCGTGTTTTTGCGTGTTTATATATCTAAATATATTTACGTGTTTGTGTATTATGATGAGATTATGCCTGTCTCGTCATTTGCAAAAATTCTTCCCCTGCCCACATTATCTGAATTCAGATCCCTTCAATTGTATCTAAGTTGTTACGATATTTGGATCTCCTTAGATTAACGTTTGCTCTAACTGAAAATTTGGATTTTCGATTAAAACAAATAAATATAAAAATATATGTATATTTTACTCCATTCCTTCTTCGAAAAAAATATTTTCAACTTAATGCAGGGTTAAATTTAAAATTTCAATTTGTAATTTTTATTTTTTTTAAGTTTATCATAAAATTAAAAATTAATCTGTGAGAATGATTTCTAATTTCGTCCAGCATTAACATTAAGGCATTAATAAATTGTATCTAAGGCTCGTTGTCAAGGTTTTTAAATTATCATATACTTGTATGCAACAATATTTCCCATATTGAGTGGGGATTGGTTGGTTTTGAACTTTTTAAAACTCTTTATTCTGCAATCAAGACCATCACTTGACAAAGCAACAAAAGGTTTTGAAACAAAATGGCTATTTTTGAAGTGATATTACAACATGTTTATGTAAAAATTTTTGAATAAATAATATATATATATATATATATATATATATATATATATATATATATATATATATATATTTTATGCTTGATCGATATCTCGCTCATGAAACTTGAGTGGCATCGTATATATATATATATATATATATATATGTGTGTGAGTTGAGAAATTTTGAACGCGATTAAAAAAGAGATAAATTTTAATTACAAACAATTAAATTTTTAATTGTTTGTAATTAAAATTTATCTCTTTTTTAATCGCGCTCCAACTTTCCCTCCTCATTCGTTATATTGAGTGTGTCTTTGATTGTTTTCCAATTTGGTAAGGTATACCTTTGAAAAAGTGTTGGTCGAAAGGTAGCTAAGGTATAACATGACGTCCGTTTTGTTTGTATATATATATATATATATATATATATATATATATATATATATATTATGCCTGATCGATATCTCCCGCATGAAACGAGTGTCATCGTAGATTAACTAAAATCAACATCATTTTCATATATATATATATATATATATATATATACAAGGTAACCAAAAAAGTTCTGTCCGTTTTTTAATTAGTCATTGAATGAAGTTGAAATATATACGAAATTCGTTTAGCAATTGTTTTCAAATTTGGACAGCCGGAAGTAGGAACATCAGACTTTATAAAATACACGCGCACTGTGCCCGGCCATCAGTTATAAGCCGGACAGCTGTGAGAAGGATAAAAGTGTCTAGAGATCTCGTTCGGGGCTGTTTGCTTTACGACTTCAAAGTTGGCTTATCACAGCTGCCTCAAGTCCCCGCATATGTCAAGCGTTTGGAGATAGGGCTGTGGATGAACGTACTGCAAGGCGTTGGTTTCGATAATTCAAGTCGGTAGATTTGTCTCTACATGATGAGCCTCGCAGTGGACGACTACAGGTCTTGAATGACGGAGTCCTGAAGGTGGCCATTGAAGAGGATAGTAGTCTAACATGTGGTGAACTTGCAAGACAGTTCAACGTTTTCGATGAAACAATTAACACCTGCACCGCCTAGATAAGACGTACAAACTGAGCAAATGGGTTCCGCAAACGCTGTTGGAGGTTCACAAGGGACAATGAGTGGCAGCCTGCGTATAGCTGCTTTCTCGCCACCGTACCGCATCCTTATTCAATCGAGTGCTTACCAGTGATGAAAAGTGGGTTCTATACAAAACTCCCAAGCGTTCCAGACATTGGTTGTCTCCACAGGATGCTGTCCCTCACACCGCAAAACCGCCTATGCACCCACGCAAGATTATGCTTTGTGTCTGGTAGACAGGTCGTCAAGTGTTTCATTATGAACTGCTACCAACGGACCAAACGGTCACTGGAGACCTATATTCGCAGCAATTGAAACGTGTGCAACAGGCATTGCGCCAGAAGGAGCCAACATTGGTGAATCGCAAAGGTGTGCTTTTCCTCCATGACTACGCCACGCCGCATGTCGCGCGAGTGGTCAGGGATACCATACAGCAACTTGGGTGGGAGACTTTGTGCCATCCACCTTATTCACCTGACCTTGCGCCATCTTATTACCACCTCTTACACTCCCTGGATAATCATCTTCGTGGGAAATCCTTCACCAATGAAGCAGACTTGCGCAAAGCCCTCACGGACTTCTTTGCGTTAACCCTCCACCCCCGAGTTCTACCGCAAGGGCATTGAACAGCTGGGGACACTTTGGCAGAAGGTGCTAGATGCCAATGGCGATTACTTCGAACACTAAATATAAGTTACACATACTGTAAAGCGTTTTCTTTTTTACCTTTAAAAACGGACAGAACTTTTTTGGTTACCTTGTATATTAATTATTATATCATCATTTTAATATATATTAATTGTATATTATAATTTTCATAATACATACTAATTAAGGCAATGTTTGACAACTCATACTTATATTTTCCTGTGGACAATTAACTTGTACGTAATTGCTCAATGCTTGTGTCCTTCGCCAGACTAGGCTATGAAAATACCGATAGATAATTGAATTTTACTGTCATTATATATGTGTTTTTGAAATGTGGGTGTCTATATATGCGTTTTAAAACTTACTGTTTGCATTGATGCATTTCTTTGTATTTAAAGAAATATTTTGATCACGCTTATTCGTGTGTATGTGTATTACTCGTCTTTTGGTTGTTCATGTTATTTGGTTGCGCATACACAACAGCCTCTCCGCTGATTCCCCTGAAGGGAAATATCTCTTAAGATCGTGTGACTAAAGAGATTAACGTAGTTCACCTTTCAAGTTAAAGAAGACTAAATTGAAGTTAACTTTTGACTGATAAAAAAAACAAATACAAAACACGGGTCATTTAAAGTAGACATCTCGTAAAAAGCCAAATATTGTTGTTGACAACATTAACCAATAACAAATAAACGACGCGATTGCTTTTTTTTCTCTTTATTTTTGATTTCTGCTTTTCTATTTAATACTTTTTGAATTCGGCTTTTATATTCAGTACTTCTCTACATACTTTGTCATGCGCAGACCAGCATTTTTTTTTAATTCTTCATTCTTTGTGATCTCTCATGCAGCAATTTCGATTACTGATTTTTTTGTTTCTATTCTGTCTACATGCAATTACTTAAGTCGCTGGAAAAATCACAATTAACCTTTTATCTTACAAGGAATTTTGTCAATTTATTTTACCATTCTTTTTTCTTTCTTTTTGTGCTTTGCTTCTTTGTTTTTAAACAATATATATATATATATATATATAATGAATATACAATATAAATATAGCTTGTAAATATTGTGGTATGGAATATTTTCAAGTTTGTTCAGTTCCACTTGTATTTCAAATAGGGTGATTGCCAGAGCATGGAATTTAGACTCTGGGTTAATTGAAATACTTGATGCATTTTAAATATATTTTATTAATATATTAAAGCTATCTCTTGGGACATTGAGAACACGTTTTATTTGATAATTTTTAGCTATTCAACTTATTTTATATTATTAAGTATAATCTCTCCCTCTCTCTCTCTCTCTCTCTATATATATATATATATATATATATAAATGTAGTGTATTGGGACAGCAGATCATTATTCAAACATATAGTTAAATATAACAGACAACGAATGTCTGTTATGTTTGATCATGAACCGTTCTAAGCTTCGTATAATAGCTTTAGTTTCAGGAGAAAATAAAGACAAAATAAAGACCGTTATCTTCTCATGGCAAACTTCTGTGTAAACATAACAGGATGTAATCTTTAATAGTAAACACCTCTGTTGTAAGGTCCATATAACTACTCTGATGATGGCTCATGTGAGCCGAAAGCTTAGATCGAGGAACAGCATAATATAGTTTCTGTCGTCCGTCGGCATAACTGATGATAACCTCCAGGCTTATTGTGCGTTCTCGTGCTAACGTTGTCGACTTGTATGAAGTGGAAATACTATATTGAATCAATTGCTAGATCAGTTGTTAATAATATTGCTTCACTGATTCTCCTGATTACTTTTCTTGCTCTTTAGTAATATTTCTGTTTCCTAATTCTTTCACACCCAGTAACCCCTTATGTCTTCGTGGTTTTACTAACTTGCTTGGAGTTATCCCGATTAAAAAAAGAAAAGAAAAAGTGGGCCAATGAAAGTTCACTATTAACATTATTCGGACAATTGTCCTTATCTTTGTTGCCATATTTATCACAACGTTTCGGCTGTTGTACGCTCCAGCCTTCTTCAGGTGGTTGGAATGTTGAACTGAACCCTTTATTTCGCTCGCTGGGGTAGACAGGTATAGTTCCACGTGCCATGTCTAATGGATGTCAGTTATCTTCTGTTAATTAACCTCTCCAAATTATCCACTGCCTTAAGGACACATGGCACAGTGGATAAAGGCGTTGGTTAGATCCAGTGACAGAGTGAGTTCAATATCTGGTTAAGACAGTGGAGAACTGGTCTTAGCTTGTCAGTTTGACGGTTAACAATTTGCCCATATCTGGGACCCTAACGTGCTATCACCCCGGGTCAGGGTGGATCGGGGAACACCAGCAATTAAGTGGTGGTTCCACGTTCCTCAAAACCTCTTGATCAGAGGCCTTGCTGTTGGACGTAGTTTATCGTCTTACCCAGGACGCGCATGTAGTTTGTCGTCATACCCAGGACGGGGAACAGATCAGAAAATTCTCTCCAATCAGCGTGTGGGGAGAGGAGAGGCAGCCAGTACGGAACAGGTACAACAACAGCAGCATTTCCTCCGTTTCAAGATTTTTTTCACTCCTTTTTAACATCTGTCTCTTCTACTTTTATCACCTTGTCCTGATTCTGAGTAACACTCTTTTATTTTTTCTTTCGTTCTTTTCTGTTGCTGCACGCTAAGGATGTCATGGACCGAGCACGTCAGCAAAGATGAAGGTCTTAGAGAGGTTACAAACAAGGAGAGGGTTTATACTTAACATCAGAAAGACGCAGCTGAAGTTTCTGGCATACATAATGAGGAAGGAAAGCCTGGAAAATCTGATGCTCACGGGTCGAATAGAGGAAAAGAGAGACAAAGGAAAGCAGGGCGTCACATACTTGACGAGCTTGAGCAGGTGAATGACAGAACGTGTTCTGGGGGTGGAAGCAGAGGGAAAAAGTTTGCTGAGAGCTGAAAGAGATAGACGGAGGTGGAGAGCCATGATCGCCTACGTCATGAAAGGACATGGCAAATAAAAAGAAAAAGAATTTCCTTCTATCCACTTTTTTCTCATTCCATATTCAATATTTTTTTTCATTCCATATTCATCATTTTTCCGATCATTTTCCACCTTTTTAGTGTCGCGTGCGTTTACTTCCTATTTTCCTTTTTTCCTTTCTTCCTTTTCCTTTTCGTCGGGTTTTCTGCTATCATTTCTCATGTTTCTCGCCTACTCTCTAATTCTGACAATAATCATTATACTACGATCGTATTGGAAGTATTTAAAAAAATAATTTATTGTTTTTGGAATTATAGAATTAAATATCATTCGTCAAAAAGTAGAAAGAAAAATTCCCGTTCACTCGGCCATTTGTGATAAAAAAGTAAATTTTTGAGGTCTCTTTCTATGTACATCGTCTATATACCACAAAATTTGACATGCTTATCAAAAAATAATTACTAGAAGTTATAGTCACATTTAAATTATTCAAATGAATTCGACTTAACTGCAAGACGTTTCTATGTTTGAACACTGAGAATCCTACCCCAATACAGCACTCCATTACACTAAGGCGATATTAAAGTATAATGAGTCAGGGGTAAAGTAACATGTCAAAAGTCATGGGAAGGCAGTAATACGTATCTTGACGTCATGTAATTGTCTCGTTCTCTGTCTGAAACTAGTGTGTTGCTCAAGGAGGGCGACATGAATTATTGGTGCTAGAACGGTACATGATAATGGGTGTCAGACGTATGTAACATTCTATTTCGGAAAGCAGGTAGATATTTGATTATTTACACTATTTACATCATTCGGACTGGTTTCCTCCTATTTTATTGTAATATTCAAGCCATTGTACGCCCCGGTTCTCTTCAGGTGATATATGTTGGAATTCCGAACCGAACTCTTTATTTTGTCCACACGGGTAGATTGTTCTAATTCCACATGCCATGGCTTTTTGTTTATATCTCAGTTTCAGTTAATAATGTTTAGTAACTCAGCTCTCCAAGTTGTTGTTTCCTCTGAACTCACTCTTTGGATGTAGCCATTTTTTAAATTACTTCCACCTGAGCCTTGTGTCCTTGAGGACATCCGTGAGGGAATTTGGGAGATTTATAATTCTAACATATTTTTTTTACCAGAGCTCATATTAAAATTGTTATTATTATTATTTTTCTCTGGCTCCTATATTACTGGTTCCCATATTATATTCATCTCAATGTTTGACCGGCTTAGGATATTTTTGTGGAGTAGCATATACGCTGATTCCTTAAGTTTTCGTATTTTCTAGTGATGTTCTCTGTCTGTTATTTTAACTTCATCCCACAGAGAGCAGTGATCTCCTTTTCCTTCCATATGTGGTCAGATTTGCTTGATTTTTCTTATTTATCTACTTCTTGTGTTACCGCTTTACGGAGTTCCTGCAATCTTAACTTTTGGGGGCGGCCTGTTTCTTTATATTTCTTGCCGCAGTTGCATGAGATGGCGTACGCACAGTGATTAATCATGTTCTCCTCTATGGGTGGTCTTACTCGGAATAAAGATAAATACCTCATCTCAGAAATATAGAGAGATGCTAGATATTTGATATATTCATTTGAGGATGTCATTTGAGGATGTCACCGAGAATAACTGATGAAAGGCCTTACCGTTTACTGGAGACAGCACCGTGGCCAACTACAGGGTTTTAATGATAATAACCTGAGGCATCTGGCAAAATTGGCTGCGGTAACCGACATGAAACATTGTCTAAAATCACATCCGCATTCAAACAAGGGTGTAGCAGATCCACATCCATTCTTTAGGTTCTATGGAATAGGAAAGAAGAAAACCAAACATAGTGACCCTGTTAACACACCAGCACTATATGATTTACGTGCTATCTTGATGTAACTAACTGAAATATTAAAAACTGGCAACGCGTGATGTCGTTCGATGAGTTTCATTTCTAGGTGGGACGCAGCTCAATGAGGACATAGACCCAAATTATCACAAGGTGGTGTTTGCGTATTGGCATCTGGAATGTTCACGTCGTTGGACCAGATGGTCCACATAAACAAGTCACTTACAGGTGATTATTCTTTTGCAATCTTTCGCGACCATTTGCACCCATTCATCGACATCCACGTGCCCCAACAACGATGGATTATTCCAGAAGGATGTCTGTATTTGTTATCGAATAGGCTTTTTTTGAGGATCATTCTTCAAATATGAGTCCCGAGGGTGTGATGGAGAAGTCTATTCTTTTTCAAGATTCTACGCCAGATGGACAGATATAGAGAAGGTATAGCCCAAAATCTAAATTGTAAATACAGTTCACCCATCGAATAATTAAACTTCGTCGAGATAAATGGTCACCTATACTATGCTGTTTACTTATTCTCGGTCCTTATTATATCTTCTGGTACCTACTGCAGAACCCGAAGTTCTTTAGACTAAACCCATCATTTATCAAGACATTGTTTTATATTGCGCGCATATATGTTTATGAAAGACACATTTCATGTGAAATTTATCGTTTTCTCTCAAATGAATAATACAAGTGTCCATAGCGCCACGATGTCCGCAAACATCTCCAGTTAGTTCTCTCATTAATCTAAAAAATTATTAATTCTGTCTGCTGCCTGACACTGAAAGTCTGCGACGTCTTTACATACCAGCTGTCGTATTTTTGATGCAGGAAAAATGAAACAAATACCTTCGGATAAATCTATGCTATCTCACTTAAATTTTTCTTCTCTTTTCTTCATCTATTCGTCTGCATGTTTCCTTCTGTGTTTATCTGTTTCTCCAGGTTCGCTGGTTTTTAAATCCTGCGTTAAAAGATTATTATTATTATTATTATTATTATTATTATTATTATTATTATTATTATTTCGGTCTGTTGTTGAAATTCCGATTTCCTTTTATACCATGAATATAATAACTTCTCAAATGATATAGTTTACATACCAGCTGTCGTATTTTTGATGCAGGAAAAATGAAACAAATACCTTCGGATAAATCTATGCTATCTCACTTAAATTTTTCTTCTCTTTTCTTCATCTATTCGTCTGCATGTTTCCTTCTGTGTTTATCTGTTTCTCCAGGTTCGCTGGTCTTTAAATCCTGCGTTAAAAGATTATTATTATTATTATTATTATTATTATTATTATTATTATTATTATTATTTCGGCTGTTGTTGAAATTCCGATTTCCTTTTATACCATGAATATAATAACTTCTCAAATGATCTAGTTTACATTCCCTGCTGAACTTCTAAAGTTTATTTTTATTATTCTATACACTTTAAATTTTTCGAGCTTTATTTCTACTGAAATTTGGTCTTGTTCAGTTGTATGTTGCATCCGGTGATTATGAGACGTGTCTTCGTATTTAGTTGAGGCAAAAATTTGCAAAAAAAAAAAAAATTTTTACAAAATCTTTTACGCATCATAAAGAGAGACGTATAAGTTCAGTGAATAAGTATATGAAAACTAAATTCTCAGCATTATTTACATTCGAACTCTGAGCAACTTATCTTTCTAAATAAGTATGCTGATGATACCATGGACTTGAATATATAGGTAAATAGGCGGTTTTAAAAAAATGGAAGCAAAAAGGACGCTGATATTTCTGATCGGGAAAAAGATATTTGAGCTTTCTAAGACACATCATGAGGAAAGATAGATTTGGCGTTCATATGACATATTGAGCAGAGGGAAACAGCAGGTGGCCTACCTAACAAACTTATATAAATGGATGGCAGAACGTGGATTGGAAGAAATGGTGAAAAATACAAAGCTTAATAAGAACTACAAAGGATAAGGAGTTGTGGAGAGCCATGATCACCAAGGCAACGGAAAGGACACATCACACAGTAGAAGTCGAAGTATTAGGTTGGTGCAAAAATAATGTTTTTTGACGTTCAACTTCAAAAGATCATAACTCCTTTCATAATAAACTTTATTAATCGAAATAAGAACCATTAGAATCGACACATTTTTGCCAACGAGAAACAAGTTTATTTATCCCATTAGCATAGAAATCCGGTGTTCTGGAAGCGATGGAGTCATTGAAGGCCGATTCGGCATCATCTCGGCTTTTGAAGCATTTTTCGCACAGGAAGTTGTCCAGATGCTTCAAAATATGATAATCGGTGGGCGAGAGGTCCGGTAAATATGGCGGATGAGGCAGAGTCTCGTAGCCCAATTCGTTCAGCTTCTGCAGGGTCAGTTGAGCAACATGCAGTCGAGCGTTGTCATGGAGGAGAATTGGTCCCTTCATATTGACCAATCTCGGGAGCATACGTTGGAACATTCTGGTGCATTTCGTCAATTTGTCGGCAGTACTTCTCCGCCGTAATCGTTTCGCCCGGATTCAAGAAGCCGTGATGGATGAGACCGGCCGCAGACCAACAAACAGTCACCATAACATTTTTTGGTGCAATTTCGGCTTCGGGAAGTGTTGTGGAGCTTCTCTGGCATCCAACCGCCGGTTGTCGTAGAGGATCCACTCGAGAAATTGGTCGTTTTTGTTGCGCAAAAGGAGCGTAGAAGACACCTCAAAACGACGATTTTTTTGATTATCGTTCAATTCATGCGGCACCCATTTAGCCAACGTTTTTGACTTCCCTATTTGCTTTAAATGGCAAACGACTGTTGAGTGGTCGACCTCGAGTTCAACAGCAACTTCTCGTGTGGTTTTGCGAGGATCGGCTTTAATTAAGGCTTTCAAATGTTCGTTATCAACCGCAGTCGGCCGGCCGCGACCGTCTTCATCTTCGAGGCTTTCGTCACCATTGCGAAATTTCTTGAACCACCGTTGTATCACACGTTCGTTAGTGGTTCCTGGGCCAAACGCATCATTGATATCACGAGCTGTCTCGGCAGCTTTTCGGCCTAGTTTGAACTGGAACAAGAAAATAGTGCGGATTTGAATTTTGCCCATGCTGTCGAAAAGCCTGCAAAAAAATGAATGAAGAGATTGAGAACGGCAACGAATAACACGATTCGATAGAGCGACAAACGCGCTTCAAAATGATATAAAACATGGCTATATATATCAATGAATTAATTCAGAAATCATATATAAAAGTAACATATGTGAGAAAACGACATTATTTTTGCACCAACCTAATATTAAAGCATCATTATTCATTCATTAAACTATTTTCTCTGGTTCTTTGACTTTGCTCCAACTTTTACTTAAATTCTGTATTCTGCAATAGAATATTGATTCTGGTTTTGCTTCCATACATTCTTCGAGAATATTTGAATATTTTTTTATTGCTGGACAGAACAAATTATATTCTGATGGCGACAATCTGAACAATGCACAGGATATGGAACAATACACGAAATATGGATGAGTGTTACTTAAAATCCCTGAGAGACTTACTTCCTCATTATTCTTCTTTTTCTATGTTGACTGATTTAACGCTAAATATTTTCCCACTCCCCTACTAGTGGTTGTTCTTATCTTCTTTCAGAACATGTTCGATTTCATCGGCTATGTTTTGAGGTCTTCCAGGAAGTTATTTATTTCATGAACCCAAATTCATCTTCAGCATCACATGAAGACTGGTGTTTTTTTCATCTTTTAACAATCAATACTTTAACTGTGAACTCGGACATCGTTGATGAGTTTCTTTCAATGTCGCCCATGAATCTTTTTAGCTTTCCTTTCTACGATGCGTTCCAAAAGTTAAGGAGAGTATAAAGAAACGAAATAATTTCGTTCGAAACAAGAAAAAAGCACGGAAATGTTACACAATATCTGTTCTGTTATATGACGGTGAAAATTGAATAATCTTATCAGAGCTGAAGACAAGACTTCAGGCAAGTGAAATATGGTTCTATCGAAGGATGCATAGGACATCATTCATTGACCATTTTAGGGAAAATGGAAACAAGAAGGAAAGAGACAGTTGAACTTTTTAAGGCGAGGAAAAACGGATTAGACAATTTGATACTTGCAGGATGATGGAACGAAGGACAGCAAAGCAGTTTATTACTTACCTGACGAGCTTGTGTAAATTATTAGCAGAACAGGGATTATGAGAGATAGCAAAAAGACAAACTTTACTAACAGATAAATCGTGGAGAGCCATGATCGCCCACGTCCTGAAGGGATACGGCACAAAGAAGGAGACATTTCAAAGAAGTATCGTTTCTTAGCTGATCCTTGTAACATTTAGTCGGTTTTCCTATCTTCTGTTTTCGGTTTTTAGGCTCCCAACTGTACTTTACGTAACAGGTTCTCTTTCCTTCTGCTCATGGATCGCTGTTTTCTAAGCCGTAAGCTTTGCTTTTTTCTGTGAGCTTCTTGTTTGTTTGTATTGTGGGGATCTACCTACAAATGGACTCTTCCACACCTATATAATATGGCTACCAACTCTGAGTAAGGTCAGTCACCCCTTCCGGTTGGGTGTCTTTACAGCTGTCGAACTCTCTGGTCGGCGGAGAGGAACCCGGACGAGGCTTTGCCGCAGGGCAAAATTTCATCCGGGGAGGTAGGCAGTCCCTAAACCCGTTTATACGGGTTGTAAATGGGCATATTTTGGCCGAGCCTACGGGCTCGGTGATCCCACATTAAGCTGGCCTTGTGTCATATGGATCTATGGCTACCAACTCTGAGTAAGGTCAGTCACCCCTTCCGGTTGGGTGTCTTTACAGCTGTCGAACTCTCTGGTCGGCGGAGAGGAAGTCAGACGAGGCTTTTCCGCAGGGTAAATTTTCGTCCGGAGAGGTAGACAGTCCCTAAACCCGTTTATACGGGTTGTAAATGGGCATATTTTTGGCCGAGCCTACTGGCTCGTTGAGATAAAATTAAACCGGCCTTGCGCAACATGCGACCCGTGTGGGGGAGTTGTTAAATATTCAGTCACCCAGTAACGCTGTCGAACTCTCTGCTTCGGCGGAGAGGAACTCGGACGAGGCTTTGCCGAAGGGCAAAGTTTCGTCCGGGGAGGTAGACAGTCCCTGAACCCGTGTATACGGGTTCTAATGGGCATATTTTTTGCCGAGCCTACAGACTCGGGGTACCCACATTAAACCGGCCTTCTGCCACATGCGACCCACGTGGGAGGGTTGTTAAATATCCAGTCACCAAGTGAGGGTCACCGAGTCGTAGCCACAGAGTGAGTGAATGAATGAGTCGGGACACCAGTGAGAGAAAGTACTCTCCAGTCCACATTTACCTTTGTACTACGTTTCCGAGAATATACTATTTAACCTATATCCAAGTCCGTGTTATCTTTCTATGGTTTTACACCATAACAGTTTGGGGGTTCATTTCTTGAGATAACTAAGTATAGCCCTGAGCGTCCTTACATATTGCGATAAGTTTACTATATATCTTTTTCAGCTCTGTGGAGCAATATGTTTTCCGCTTTGGCTCAAAAGAAACATATTTTCAGAATTTTTTATAATTAGCCGGTTAAAATGTTATTAACCAATAGAAAAAGTCTAAATCCGAAAGCATTCGCTCAATAATTAGGGCATTATATGAAAAACGAAGGAAACTTCTCAGAGCGTGAGACAATTGAGAATATGTTACTCCGGTTATTGGCAATATCATGTTTGGTGATACTCAGGGGCATTTGACATTAGATTTGTTTAATTTACCGCTTTTGTTTTTATGTTTTATTTGTAATTGCTTCAAACTAATTGGTCCATTTGTGTGCGTTCTGGACTGACATTATTTTACTTATTACTGTTTTTCATGTGAGAAGTAATTGATGTTTATCGTTATTGCACTAGTCTTAATCGACGGCTTTACTTCTCTTTCGAAGGAACTATACCGTTCGTCGGCTACATACTCTATTTGATAAATTCTCATTTCTTTTATTACTTTTATTATTTTTTGTTTTAAACTGAATCTCACTATATAACACGGTAAGATACATCATACGAACCTCAGCAGCTACTCATCTAATATCTACCCTTCTTAATTTGGCTTTGACCCCCATCACAATCATACAATGACCCCCCCATATATATATATATATATATATATGTATATACATATATATATATATGTGTGTGTGTGTGTGTGTGTGTGTGCCTGTGTGTGTGTATATATATTTAGGCAGCATATCTTCATTCAAGCTGGCTTCCTTAAATAATATAGACATATTTATTTTTACAAAAATCCGTTCTGGTTGTCTAATTATCTTCTGGATGTTAAGGAAGGAGAGGTAGTTCTTGTTAACCCAAATACTTACGATCTCGTCCGAGATCATCCCCGAAGGTGAATTGCGAAGACAAGATAATTGTAATATTGTAATATATATATATATATATATATATATATATATATATATATATATATATATATATATATATAGCATAATGAGAAGCCACGTATACTTTCTTGATATGTATATAATATGGAGAAAACAACTGAAAAGTTGCAAATTAAAAAAAATTGAATGTTTTTTTGTGAAAGTATTTATTTATATTTTTATATATATATATATTTGATATTTCAGATCAGCCCACATCACGTGACGTCCGCGTCTAGCGACGGACGCTACTTGAAAACAAACTTCTGAATACAGTTATTTAATTCATTTCTGACGAAAGATCGGGGCTGACCTGAAATATCAAATATATATATAAAAAAAATATAAATAAATATTTTCACAAAAAAAACATTCAATTTTTTTTATTTTGCAACTTTTCAGTTGTTTTCTCCATATTATATATATATATATATATATATATATATATATATATATATATATATATATATATATATATACACACAAGGTCTAATCAACAGTATCGGGAAAGTTGCAGTGGTAACGGATCAGTGTGAACTCGTTTGGAATAGGTTGACTTTGAAATCTGTCATGCAGGTACACTAAGTTACAATGTTCTCGCTTTCTTCCCTTGTTTATAGCAGTGCTTGGAAGGAAAGTGTGTAGAGTGTGGTCGCCTCACTCCACCACTGAGGTTCCACCAGTGACTATCAATTGAGCAGTAGTTTTTGGCCAAGAACAACATACTCCAGATCCGACAACAATTATATTCCCCAGATCTTGCCCCTTGCGACTTTCTCCTCTCCAAAAATCAAATCCCACTTGAAAGGAACAATATTTCAAGACACCGAGGAAATCCAAGAGAACGCGGCGAGATAGTTGCTCGCTATCTTTAAAAAGGACTTGCATGAATGATTCCACCAATGGAAACGACGCTGGATAAAGTGTGTGACTTCAGAAGATGACTATTTTGAAGAGGATTAAATGCGGAATTGATGTGTTGTTTTGTTTTCATATCACAAGTCCCGATACTTTCTGATCAACCCTCGTATATAGATGAAATCCAAGATATTTCCTAATTTCACAATGTATGTCTATTCGGAGTTTTTTTTTGTTTTTAAATATTTGTTTTTGTTTGATAATAATTCTATCTGCTTTTTATCTTCTGTGTATGTTCCTTCACTGATTTTAATATTAAATGTTTTAACTTCTTTTATACAGATTTCTGACAAAATGTGTTTATTTACTGCTGCTTATAATATTAAGAATAGTCAGTTCGATAAGATCAAGTTGAACTGAAAATTTACCTAAAATCTGCTCTTAACTGGGGCAACAAATGGCTTGCTAATTTTTAACAAAACTGCTGAGAGACACCTTTCCGCCCTCCAACAGCATAGCTGATGCTAACCCCCAGTAGAATGACCCATTACTCCTCGGACGAACGTTCTCTGATGACATGCAATGAAAAGATTATATTGAATCATTTCCTAGGCCTGCTGCTAGGAAAGTTGTTTCACTGTATTGTGCTAGAAAATTTTCCATTTTTATAAATCTAAAATTAGTCTATGATTCGAATATTGCTGTCACATATGGTCTGCTTTTCCTGTTATATATTTAGAGATTCTTGATATAATCCAAAGAAGGATCTGCAATATAATTTGTCCTAACCTGGCATCCCGGTTTTAGTTATTTTCTCACCGCCGTAATGTTGTTACCCTGTACCTTTTCTATACATATTTAATGATAATTGTTCTGATGTAATTTCCTCTATTGTTATTTTTATTTACCCCCATCCCGAGAAATTGTACATGTGGGAACTAGTTAGGACTTCATAGGTAATTTTAGGTATTGTAGTGAATGTAGTAAGAATGGTAAGTAAGAAAGCTATTTGGCGTAATGAATGCTGTGGTATGTTTGGCTGGGTAATTGTGACAAGATAAGTTTAAGATAAGACAGATACCCACTTCTGCCACATTTTTGTATTTGTATTTTCAAAATAAATATTACTCTCCTCTATGGTGCCTAAACTTAATTTAAGCACAGTATTAGATTAGAATCAAGGTCTGATCGTTTTATAGTTGAAGTGACTAGATGTAACCAGAAGTTCGTTGATAAATGTTTCGTTTCTCGTAATTCTCGACAGCGGAACTCTCTTTCGGCTTTTTGCATTCCAGCCTAATTTAATCTTCAAAAAGTTAAATGCAATGTGAATACTTATGTACTGTATTCTTGATTTCTTTTCTTTTATTGTTCTTGCTCCTTAATAATGTTTTTCTTATTCTTTCACGCTGAGTAACTTATTGTATTTTCAGGGCTTTATTGCCTTGCTTGGGGTGAAATGATTAAAACATTTCTTCAACTAATTCTAAGGAACGCGGACACTATTGATTAGTTTTACCTTTTTTTTCTTTATTCATGATCTTTAAGTTTTTCTTCTTCAAACCAGTATCCTTTACAATTGAGCTCCATATGTTTCAACCAGTTTCCCTCTCTTACATTTTACGTGTTAAACTCCCGCAAGTGTATTTTCTAAAGATCTGTTCTTTTGTCATCCAAATGTGCCCAATGAAACAGTCTTCTAATCAATAGTGATTCCTCCACACTTTATGGTTTTCCGTAAAGCTCCTTCTCAGATCTTTAATAAATATATATGCAGATGATACGAGAGCGTATGGGCGCGCCTCTAACTATTTTATTGACCAGTGCGTGACAGCTGATCTCTTTTCTGAACTAGCTCTCACAGCTCGACATGGAAAAGACTGGCTGATATCATTCCAATACACCCAATAATAATAATGATATTTCAACATTATTGAGCAGGGCATAAATCCTCAGAAATCATGAACCCTCAAAAGCTTTCTTGCCTAGAACGCCAACTAGGTCTAAAATTCAGTTCCGACTTCAAATCTAGAGTGTATATTCAGGTCATTGCAGCAGATGCTGAAGGAATGGTCTGTTCATCGTATCGCCCCAGAAAATACCTAACCCCTCATGCTATGTATTCAGAAGAGTCAGACCAGACCAGGAATGGGGTATTGCTGCTATATCTGGGTTGCTGCCGCCCAACTCCCACCATCCACCCTTGACAGACTCCGGAAGCGCTCATGCAGTTGTGTTCGTGATGAAATATTCTCCACCCGGCAGTCCGTATCCAACAGACTAAACGTTATCAGCCTTTCACTCGTATTTATCTATTACTATAGCAGATGTTCGAACGAGTTTCATTCCCTGGTCCTAATCTCTCAAGGTAGAAAACCATTCCTTTCGTGTTCCTTTGATAGACTTAGACTTGTTACTTCATGGAAAAAATATCGCAGAGAATGTTTTCATGTTTTCATGTTAACTACAATCTCGGTCTCTTTAAGTTCAGGGTAAAACAATATCTACCCTTCTCGTCCTCATAATGCTCTCTTACTTTCGCCACAATATCACTTAGTAATCCTCTAATTGAAGTGTCTATTGGGACTTGGGTGAACAATAAAAATGCTATAGGTCTAATTAAAATGGTATATGTTCTGTCAAATCTAAAGCTTATAAGTTAGCCATAGTAAAAATGCCCTAAAGCATTTTTGATATCTTGTTAAATTCTACGTCTGTCCATTCATTAATGGAGTTAGGAGAGCAAGAAACATGCATTTCATTTTCATTAAATAAGATTAGAAAGTGATAGTGAAAGGGAGCGGTTAACATCCACCAAAACATCACAATTTGTTTCTATTCTTAATATAGAAATAATGTTATTGAGTAGGCGTAACACGTGATTCTACTATTCTTTGCGTATTTGAATTAAAATTCTAAATAATCGCTAAATAGAAATAAATGCTAAGAAAATGATTTGCTTTCATGCAAACACTGAAACATACTACAGATCCCGACTAACCCAACGTTTCATGGGCGCTTAATTATCCGCGATTTACTAAGCGTAGGCAAAGAGTGAAAATATGGAGCACCCAGTGAGGATCGAACCTGCTATTCCAAATATATTAGGGAACCAAGCGTTGTTGGCGCACGTAAATTGGAAATAATAATTTCGCCAATCAAAGTGGAACACGACATAAAAATTGATAGAAGCTGAACTGTTTTGTGGACATTTAGTTGGATACAGCAAATAATATTAAGCATTAGCAGAGCATTTCACCGTGATGTAATGGTAGTAATCTTTTCTCCCGCTTATAATTATGATGGGGTAGCGATTTCGATCCTCACTGGGTGCTCCATGCTTTCGCTTTTGTGCCAAATCTAAGCTACACTTAGTTAATCGCTATTAGATAATAACAGCTTTGATACAGTGATATATTGATGTTGTTCCCCGTTTTTCAGTACAGAATCGGTAGGAAGAGATTATGCAGGTAAAGAATGGAAGAACAAAGTGCTAGATGTTATTCGTAAAGATAAGTAGAGAGTTATTGGAACCTCCTCTAGAAAACAGACACTTTTGTTTTCTCTTCTTGAGCGGTTTTACTTTTTCTGCTGAGGGCTATTTTAGTACCTCCCTATATGATGTCTACCGTATGTGGTCTACCTAAAGATTTGAGTCGTCTCGTGAGTCATTGATCCCGATTAAAGCCTTCAAACTAGACTTAAATGAATAAAGATGTGTAAAACCGCATAAATAAGTGTAATGAATAGGGGCTCAGAAAGAGAAAACGGAGAGACGAGTTCGAATTCCAGTCGTCTACGTTACAATCATTTTCGCCCAAATACCCTTGCGAAAAGTATAAATCCATCTCTTCTCCCTTGAGCTATGGGTTTAAAATGATAGACTTAGTGTTATAACATTGGTTGGCAACCAGTCTACCGCAGAAAGAAACGGCCAACTATTGCAGGAAAAGCTACTGACTAAGCAGTCATGAGTCGAAAAAAACATAGCGTGTATCCCGTATTGAACTTAACTGACTGATGCCATAAATGCAGTTTTGTTGTGGAAAAAAACAAGAAAGGAACCCTAAGAAGATGAATTTCAACGGGATTTTAGGTCCCAAAGAAAAACTATTCCAAAGATCACAGTCACTCCGAAAAGAAAACTGCTTTTTCCAACTTCCAGATGTGAATGGGGAAGTATATTGAAAATTACAATTGTACTAAACAGGTAGTCAACATTGTAGCAGAAAATTATGTGGTATAACATATCTTACAATAGACATATTTTTCTAGACCGATATTAAAGTTAAAAAATTGTGATGGACCGAATCTTAAAATAGTTTTATTTTATCTTAATGTACCAGGTGTAACAGCAAAATTGTTTAAATCGTGTAACAGTACGCTTGTCCAATTCTTAGATTAAGCTTTGAACCGTTCTATCTTAGAAATGATTAAAGATAACTTACTGAAATTTTCCGAGTTTTCTATAACCCTATTGGACTCTGCTTTGAGAAGGTATTTAACTCTAAGTTGAAAATATGATCCCTCTTGCTGTTGTGACATCCTGATCCAGTTTTTCTTTCTACTGTTCTCTCTTTTAAACTTATTCACCGTTATCTTGATGGTTCTTAATGAACTTTGAAGATGGAAGCCAGGGTATGGATGTTGGTACTATTACTGAAGGCCTGAATGATCTTTTTCCTCTCACCATTGCTCAGCTGAGAAGACATAGTGGGACTGACAGAAAACGATTTTAATCTGTTCTTTTTCTAGCTGAATAACGCGACGTGTTTTTCAGTGATTCTTACAACAAATGGCGTCAAGATGGCTAAACGGCTTACCTAAAATCTGGAAAAAAGAAACTCAATTAGATTAGTGTTTGTTTTGACAATTATCCTCTGCTGTTACCCGATTTGCACATTTTTGCTGTTATACCTGGTGTATACAAGCTTCACTCAAAAGTAATTCCCATCTTTGTGAAAACAGTTATAAAGACGAATGGATCATCCTAACTGCTTATTATACTTGGCTGTTGAGAATAAATTAGGAGTACCCTAATATACGGCAATGTCCAACGTAAAAGCCAATGAATAGACAAGGATAAATCTTTCATAAAATATGAGCTCCACGGAAGAAATAGAACGTTGTGTGTTAGTTTTGTCGCGCTATAATTCATTTAGATTTCTGAAAACACAATGAAAAACTAATAGACATAATTTCTATGTCCGGTAGCTGCAGCGTGCCCACAAAATCTTCATCGAAACACGCCCTGCACTCGTCAATATGGAGAATATTTTTCTCCACACATGACGCAATGATTCATACAGCAAGAATAAAATAAGAAAAACAATGAGAAATCTCTGGATCTGTTCTATCCCAACGGTTAGTATTCATCTGACCTTGCACACATCTATTATTACCTTTTTTTTCGATCGTTGGCAAACGGATTGCCGGAAATAAAACCTTCTCTAATCAAAACCAGATTCAAGAGATTCTTGAAAATGTTTTACATCGAAATCTGCAGAAAATTCCGAAAAGGTATCGCCACTTACCGCTTGATAAGTGGCGTAAAGTCTTTGCAAATAATGGTGAATATATCATTGAATAAAATATGGTTGTACTTTTTTTTTTAAAGAATAACGATGATACAAGTAAATCTAAATTATTTATGACTCAATAAAATCATATCACCCATTAGTATTTGTTGGTATTTTCAACGAATTGCATGTTGTTTATTCTAAAGTTTACAAACACTCCCACACACGTCCAAGTAACGCAGCCAACCTATTGAATAGGAGTAGAAATTAAAGGTTTCTGTGTATAAACCAGCGAGAGAGTCGTGGTTTGTACGACGTATCACAAGGGAGTGCGTAAAAGATATTTTTTTCCCTCGGATAATTCTTAGACTGATTGAAGGACTTGTTTTTTACGGCTTATCAATCTTTGCCGCTTATTTAAAGCCAGAAAATATTTTTAGATTGTAAGTTTGTTTTTAGGCGGATTGAGATAATAATAATTTAGTGATACAAGTTGTTATGAATAAACAAGTGTGGTCTCCCCTTGTTTTGTTACTCTCCTCTTCGAGAGAGTTATTTCTGTTTATTGGGACTATAAAAGTACACTATACGCGAACCTTGTATTCTCAGTTTAATAAAGCTTTCTTCAAGCCTACATCTTCGTACGTTTGTCATTACACAAGTCTTACTACTTAAACCATATCTGGGGGAAAAGAAGTGAATTCATAGCTTTCGCAAGGGTATATTCACAAGAGAACTGCATTTCTGGCATCAGTCAGTTAAATGCCATACTTTCGAGGGTATTTGCGCGTAAGTGCATATAACAAACCCAACATGAATTGGAACTTGGCATAACAGTTCGAGCCATTATCCATTAAATCCCCGGCACATCCAACTTACATCACTTGGTATTCCCAACCGGTTACACATCTAGGTACTGCATAGTATCGACGTTGCTTGTCTTCGCTGATCGTACGGAAACCGGTGACTCAGCTTAATGAAGTCGTAAGCTTGGTTAATTAATTTGAATATTTTTAGTTATCTTTTTCTTACCAGTTTCACACACGATGCATCTGAACCACATTTAGACAGAGAGTGCAGAAACCAAGACAGACAAATGACCAGAGAATGGATCGGTTTAAATTTGAGATGGGAACAAAAGAAATGTTAAAATTATAGCCGTAATTTCCATACTCTTAAATGGAGAGCGTCATTATTTTGACGTGTAAAATAATAGTTCCAGTTTTATTTTTTTCTATATATTATAATTATGTTATCAAATATTAGATATAGAATCATACGTACGAATATCCAGTGTCATAAAAGCAAGCACTCAGAATTTAATGACTTGAAATAAAAAAAAAATATCTGCGAAAAAAAAAAGGAGGGACAGTTCTGAATAATCATTCTATCCGATTAACTCTATCTCTTTTGGCGAAAATAAAACGTTTGTATATCATCTTAAGCTTCATCCCATTATATAACTTCGGATAATCTGTGAAGTTTAAAAACAACTAAAAAACCTTTTTATCGATAAATTGTTCTACATTTTATAGACAGCGTGGAAGAATATTTTTTTCTGACCGTGTTCAATTGACTTTGCGCTTATTTATCATGACGGCACTTTATTGCTTTGGCGAGAAATAGTGCCATGTCTACGGATGACACTTTTATTACTCGGCATTTATGCAAATGCAATAAAACTCCGGTCAAGAGTGACTGCCTAAATAACCGAGTAAGCAAATAAAAGACGACAGAACGAGGCTGAAGATCAAAGTCTTTAAAACAACTTCCTTGATGAACACACGAAAATTCTAAACATTACACTAAATTACACTTTCCGTCCTGTCAGAAAAAAAAAAGCTTCGATATGACAAGCAAAATGTTGGGGAAATTATGAGAAAGAATGGATTTCATCAACTTACGTAAAAATGAAGATAGCCTTAGGTACTAATTAAACACGCCACAGCGGAAATGTGTCATGTTACCACTGGGCTTAGGGTGGAAAGATAAGTTATATGAGACTGGCCGCTGAAAAGGGGAAGGGACACAAAGACGACACGAGACGTGGTAAACTTAAGAACTTATTTATTGAAACAGCGCGCTGGATGTATCTTGTTCCCATCATACGCATCATCCATTCATCATGTGAAAATAATTAATCTTAATCAGACATCTCGAATTCAGTTAGTTTCTAACCAATGTGACGTGGATTTTTTAGACATATTTTCATGGCAACTGCTCTGATAAGCTTTTTTCCCTGGTGTCTTCATGAATTTAAGCGTACCACTAGATTGTAAACTAGGTAACACTGTTTTACTGTAGAACTAGCAATGATGCAAGAGGCACTTCTACTCTAGCTGTTTATTTTCTCGCACTTCTCACCTGTGGAAATCCCTTCCGGTTTCTTGCTTCCCTGATAACTTTTTCTTTTTATGTGCCATGTCCTTTCAGGACGTAGGCAATCATGGCTTTCCACATCCCTCTATTCCATTGAAGCTCTCAGCAAGCTTCTTCCTTCTGCTTCCTCCCCAGGCCACGTTTTGTCATCCACCTGCTGAAGCTCGTCAGGTATGTCCCGCGCTGCTTTCCCTTGTCTATCTTTCTCTCTATTTGACCCGTGAGTTTCAGATTCTTCAGGCCCTCCTTCATCCATCCTTACTGTCCCAGAAACTTCAGCTGCCGCTTTCTGATGTTAAGTATAAACCTTCTCCTTCTTTGTAACCTATCTAAGGCGTCATCGTTGCTCACATGATCGGTCCATGATATCCTTAGCATCCTTCTGTAGAACCACATCTCCGTAGCCTCGAGTCTCTTTCGCATCCTTACGGAAATCGTCCAACATTCGCTGCCGTAAAGAACAACAGATGTCACGTATTCTTTTCTTTGTTAAAAAAGAAATCCTGCTATCTCGCAATACTCAGCTCAGCTTTTGAAATGTGTCCTTGGCCATCCCAATACGTCTACAGTCGCACTTATCGTCTTCTACCAGAACGCTTCCCAGATATTTAAACATCTGCTTGATTCTAGTGTTCTCGATCGGCAAATCGCATTTAGGGCTCTTCCTCTTACTGATGACCATGCATTCTGTCTTCTTGTAGTTTATGCTTAGTCCTTTCTTCTCACACACCGGTGCTACCTTCTGTAGGAGATTTTGTAATTTCTCTTCCGTGTCTGCTATCAGTACTGTGTTGTCTGCGTATCTTATGTTGTTAAGGTTGTGGCCGCTAATGCTAAATCCCGGTAGGTTTTCCAATTCTTTCAGAATTGCCTCGCTGTATAGGTTGAACAGGTGGTGTGTGAGAAGACGCATCTTTGCCTTATGCCCTTGTCTATTTTCGTATATTCACTGAACTCGTTCCCTATGCGTATACCTGCTGTTTGCTGCCAGTATAGGTTCTTGATTATTCTGATATCCCTCCCGAATATATCAAGGTTGCTGAGCAGTTCCATCAGATCATTGTGACGGACTTTGTCGAAAGTCCTTGTAGAAGGCAGAGGGTTGCAGCGAGTGAAAATGCCAGAGAATGAGAATTCGGAGAATCGTAAGGATTGGGGAAAGGACGAAAAGGAATAGGGTTAAAAAAAAAACGGAAATGGTGATTGATGTTGCATGTCAATTTTTAAAATTAAAAAATAAATTGTAGTTACCAGGGATAACTACAAATTTAAAAAAATGAAATGCAACGTCAATCGGCATTTTCCATTTTCTTGAAGCCTGTTCCTTTTCGTCCTTTCCTCAATCCTCCCCATTCTCCGAATTCTCATTCTGTCATTTTCACTCGCTGCATCCCTCTGCGTTCTAGTGGAGTTACCGTCTTGCTTGGAATGAAACGATTATTATTATTATTATTATTATTATTAATAATAATAATAATAATTTTCGTGTACAAATTCATCTTGGCGTCTCATTCTGATATAAAGACAGCTCCTCCCAGTTCAAAATATGCGAGAAATTAATTTATTCTATAGCCTGTCACCAGAAACATTTGCAACTTGTATCTTACGAGCTCATACTGTGATCTGAGCAGACTTAGAGTGATATTTATCAGTGAACTGGTACTTCCTATCATCGTGTATTCGTTCCTCATTGAGCGCCACAAAACTGTAAAAAGTACCAAAATTAACTGAACTTAATATATAAAGCCTCAATCGACAGAATATCTCACCTTGCCCACTAGTTAAAGAGCATCATGAATATTCAAAGATGTGGTTTTCTATACACAGACTATTCATGTCTGACTGTAGCTGTAACAAATTTATGACATTATTAAAATCGGAGCAGTAGTTAAGGAAGTCAAAAGAGAAACTCTAATCTGGAACTCGATGAAAGCAGTGATAGCACCAAAACTGAATCCATCATAAAAATATAGGATATGAATTAGTAAATACTAAACACTATTTACATTATTCGGACTATTGTCCTCATCTTTGTTGCCATATTTATCACAACGTTTCGGTCGTTGTACGCTCCGGTCTTCTTCAGGTGGTTGGAATGTCGAACTGAATCCTTTATTTCACTCGCTGGGGTAGACTGTTCTAGTTCCACGTGTCATGTCTAATGTATGTCAGTTATCTTCTGTTAATTCCCCTCTCTAAGTTCTCCACCGCCTTAACCAGGTATTGAACTCACTCTCTTTGGGTTCGGTCACTGGATCTAACTAACACCTTTATCCACTGTGTCATGTGTCCTCGAGGACACATGACACAGTGGATAAAGGTGTTGGTTAGATCCAGTGACAGCGTGAGTTCATTACCTGGTTAAGGCAGTGGAGAACTTGGAGAGGGGAATTAATAGGAGGTAACTGATAACTGACATCCATTAAACACGGCATGTGGAACTAGAAGAGTCTACCTCAGCCAGCTAAATAAATGTTCAGTTCGACATTCCAACCACCTGAAGAAGGCCGGAGCTTACAACAGCCGAAACGTTGTGATAAATATGGCAACAAAGATGAGGACAACAGTCCGAATAATGTAAATAGTATACATAATACGTCATCTCAGAAATATAGACAGATACTGAAATACTAAACACTTCAGAAAATCAACGTATGGATCAACTATAATAAAATATATAGATATAGGAGAAAAAGGAATTGAACATAGAATAAATTGTCCAAGATGTAGTTTCACCCAACACTGTAAATTACTACGAAAACAAAACATAAGCCTGAAAATTCGTGTCATGCTTTATTAAACCTTACATATGGATGGCGTCATATCCGTTCAGAAACTATCAGCTGTATATAACCGCTTCCTAAGATCAATGCTGAAACAAATTTTTGAGCGAGTAAAGCCTGAGGTTCTTGACAAAGATCATCTTTCTTTGAACATTGTGGACTGGCGCTACGGAATCACAAAGAACTGTACCAAATAACAAAAGTACATCACTTGAGGACTACCAACAGCGGTCACAACGAAAATGTATTGCACATGTAATTCGAAGAGAAAATAATGATATAATGAAGATGTTAACATTCCAAACCATTTCAAGTAGAATGTTCGGCAGGAAACCCCATCAATACTGAAAAGAGTGATAACAGTTACTGAACTTTAGAGAAACTGTTTTCCAAAAAAAAAAACAGTGTTTCATGAGAAAGATATTATAAATCTCAACCGAAAACATTATTGGTTGCCTGGCCAATAAATGCCGAATGTCTGGTTGGAATAGCTAGATGCAAGTAGAATTTCTACTCAAACAGTTTCTTTTCTTGCACTTTCCACACGTAGAACTCCCTCCGATTTCTTGCTTACCTGATAACTGCAATCTTCAAAAACTGAAATGCAACGTCAATCGCCATCTTCTCTCTTGAACCATGTTCATTTTATTTTGTCTTTTTCTCAATCCTCCCCATTTCAATCTTTTCATTCTCTTTCACATGCACACCTTGTAACCCGCTGTGTTCTATTTGCATTAACGCCTTGGGGGGGATAATAATAATAATAATAATAATAATAATAATAATAATAATAATAATAATAATAATAATAATAATACCATTGATCATCTTATATCAGGTTGCAGGATATTGGCATCCACTGAATATAAAACTCGGCATGACAGAGTGGGCCAATATCTGCACTGGAAAATTTGCAACTCCTATGGGAAGGAAACTGGAAGAAATTGGTACGAACACCACCCTGACCCGGTTACGGAGATAGGACCTGTTACAATTCTATGGGACTACACAATATACACTGACAGAACAATCAAAGCCAACCGCCCAGACATTGTTATTAAAGACCACAAACAAAATAAGTGCCTCCTTATTGATATGGCAGTCCCTGCAGACTGCAATGTGTCTTTGAAGATATTCGAAAAACTGTCAAAATACAAGGACCTTGAAATCGAAATCTCAAAAATGTGGCACATGGGAACATCAACAATTCCTGTTGTAGTTGGAGCCCTTGGACTGGTTGGAAAAGATTCCAGAAGGTTGATTGAAGGGATCCCTGGAAGTCCATGCCTCAAAGAGATACAGAAAATTGTTCTGACAAGTACAGCCCACACTTTACGAAGGGCTTTATCTATGTAATTATTATTTTTTTATTTTTCTTGCAGTGGAAAGTGTCATGATGCCATTTCTAACCTTAGGTCCCTGGGCGGGACCCGGAAAGAATTGTGTAAACGCCAGATATCAAAGGAAATAAAAATAATAATAATAATAAACAAGAAGACAAAGAACAAAGAAAGACTACAATTAATACCGTATTTTATGAGATAAATGTAAAATACTCTCACTGAAGAAGATTTGCATTTGGAACATACAAGTTATTCTCCAAATAAGTATGGTTAATAAAACATCAGATATTTTTTGAAAAAAGTTACCCTTTTCAGAGTGCTGTGTTGCAGCTCAGACCAGACACCAGGTTCGTTGACAGGGTGCAGTTTCTTTCAATCAAACTCTTGTGACTTTAAAATTACCCTTCGACCAGATCGTTACCTACGAGTAAAGAACAAAACAATTTTCTAGAATAAACCAGATTTTATTATTAGAGAGTACTTTACTAGTATAAGCGAGTGAAGGCGAGCTGAGGTGTAACAGAAGGGGTGGAGGTGCGCGCTATGGTCAGCTTTTTAGACAACAATCTTTGTCCTGTCATCTTCGTCCAAAATAACGATTAATTTTACTTCCGTCACTTCCTCTCAGTCTGCACCTCTTGTACTTTGAAGTTGACTCCAATTACTCATAGCCGTCGGACGATAGTAAGTGTTCCCTATCGAGTTGTATTAAATTTAAATCATGAGGCAGTGTAAATTCTTTTTCTATGTGCCTTGTCCCTTCATCAGATTATTGATCATAGCTCTCCATAATTTCCTGTCCTTTGTAGCTTATATATATATATATATATATATATATATATATATATATATATATATATATATATATATATATATTGTCATCCGCAGACAGAATGTTTCGCTGTATCACAGCTCATCATGGTGGATAGACATCCGGTTACTCTAGCTAGGATCGAAACCCGGCTGAATTGGCGTCGCTCGGAGATTCTTTCCTTAAGCCGTTTGCGCACGGCAGAGATGAAGGTGAATTTAAGCGTGTTTATTTTTAGATAAACATACATTAACTGAGAGAATTCGATACGCTTTACCGAAGAGTCTTGCATTATTAGCAGTAATGGTCACTGTTTACCAACACATATTTCCTACATAGAGAACTCAACCGAAATAAATATATATTCGGGGAGTGCTCTTAGAATCGGTGTTAGAGATGTTAGAGCTATATTGTGGATACAAAATGGAACCTGACATAATTAATACACAATCTGCCTCTAACGACAAAGTCAGCACAAATAATCATTCTGAAAGTTATCAAGTCAGATAGTTTTCCTCAAAAAGATTCAATCATAAGTATCTGCTGAGCGCAATAAAGTAATCCGCCTTTAATTCAACTGGATGAGAGGCGAGAACTAGGACACATGGCACAGTGGATAAAGGCGTTGGTCAGATCCAGTGACAGGACCCAAAGAGTTGTCAGTTCAATAACTGGTTAAGGCAGTGGAGAACTTGGAGAAGGGAATTAGTTCTAGTTCCACGTCCCATTAGACATGGCACGTGGAACTAGAACTGTCTACCTTAGCGAGCGAAATAAATGGTTCAGTTCGACATTCCAACCACCTGAAGAAGGCCGGAGCGTACAACAGCCGAAACGTTGTGATAAATATGGCAACAAAGATGTGGACAATAGTCGGAATCATGGAAATAGTGTTCATAATACCTCATCTCAGAAATAGACAAGGAGTAAAATGTGGTAAATCCAGAAATGTTGTGAGAAAAATAGAAAAATAGGGAATCTCTTTATCCGGATTGTGGCAGACTAACCCAAAATCCATCCTTAACCTTTGTAGAAAACCAGGTTAAGTCGATCTGCTACGATTACCGATTCTTCTGAGTGCCTATTAATATTCGCGTGACAACTAAAAAACGATTTGTAACAAATATCAATGAGGATTATTTTCATGAGAGCTAGATGTCGGACATTTTCTTTGCCCTGAAGCATGAGAAATGCCATGAAAGGAACTCCATTCTTATCGAACTGCTATAGAGGTTTGGAATAATATTCAAGTTGAGGTTCCGGATAATCTTCAAAAAAAAAAGAAAAAAAAAAGAAGGGTTACCTAACATTTCTCACCAGGAACAATCAACTCCACGAAACTTGTGCAAATCTGATGCAAAATTTACTTCTTCCGATCCTTCCTAATAAAATAATGATAGCAAGCACGAATGTGTCCTAGTTCACGTACTGTTTTCAATATTGCTTAGCACGATGTGGCAACATCACAGGAGACAAGGACAAAGCGTACATATGTACACACTTAATCGGCAACCTTTTCACAGGGAATATTTTCTGAACCCACACATTCGTGTAACAGGTTAGAGACCACTTGTTAGCAGGCTACGCCCCTCCTGGAAAGTAAAGTAGGAATTTCTTGCCATGAAAATGTTTCGAAATTCTTTAGCATGTAAGCTAAAAGATGGTCATCATTCGCCAACCTGCACCATCGCAAATGCATTCTGTTTCCATCAACCTCACAAAGCTGAAAGTTGTCCGGGAGTTAATCTATCTAGGCATCATCATATCATATACTGACAGACTTGTCCACGAAATAGTCAAATAATTGGTCAAAGTTTATATAGACAGTATAGACTACTCAAATGGTCTGCAGTAATAGAAACCTCTTCGACCCCAAAGACAAATCTACAAAGATAATTACTGCAAAAAAGAAAATAAGGTGACAACATGTGAGTCTAAAAGGTTTTAATATCGGCAGGGAATTCAGATTTTTTAGCAATGTTATAAAGACTCGTCCAGGAATACAATCGGCTTTTTAAAGACCCTGGAGCTATTAATATGTACTCTGCCTTTACCCGCACAATCAGCACAAATAATCAGTCTGAAGTTTATCATAATTAGTGTTCTGAGAGATTCATCATAAATCGCTGGTCCGTGAGCCTCTATATTTTCTTCAGCACAGACCCCCGAAACACAGAAATCTGTATTAAGCCCTTTGTATCTAAATCCGTAGGGAGAGTTTCGGGAAAAATAGACACTGACGGGAAAGGTAGTGAGATAAAATCTCACAACATCTGCATACTTATTTTTTAATTATAATTCACGCTATTTACTAAAAACTGTTGAATGAAAGTATGATTTACTTTAAAAAGCACCAGAAATAAAATATAAAAGTGAAACATTAATATCTAATGGCTTTCTTTGTTCCTGTATTATAACGTTTTCTTTATTAAAATATTTAATTAACTTTCAGTCAAACATTAAATCTGAAATCAATAAAGAAAGTCTGCATTCTTGTTTGGATAACTTGTATAAATATGCACAAGTTAAAATAGCGCTTTGTATGTTTTTATCTTTTTTTTTCCGAAAGAGAGAAAATTGAAAACGCACGCAGAGATTCACTTAATCAGAGGGCAGCTGTCTCGTTTTGAGTCTTGAATCTGGAAGACGCTAGACTTACCATAGAAACAATCGACACTTTTGACGTAAGAAACTTGATGTTATTACAAAACCGTGGGCGTTTCATACAAAGTCTGTTCACCTTCGTGATTCTCTTTTAGAAATTAGTAGTAGAAGCAGTTTATTATCTCTTACTTCCCGTCTGCCTATGACCGAAACACATGCCTACCTGTCTATCCATCTACATGTTTATTGTAACTTACCAAGGTTTATCCAGAAACATTTGAATAATCATTAGTTACATAGAGCTGACACGGTATTCCTTAAATATGAATACATACGCATCATAATGTTCGTATAAACGAAGTTGGAATAGCAGGATATGCTTCGTCACTATTTCTAGTTGGGTGAAGTTGAAAATCCTCGATAAATACTTTTGTTTTCACTTAGTCTTGAAATCACTGGCACCAGTGACAAAGACGTAAATCTATAAGCAAGTTAAATAGACTTAAAAAAAAACTTTTATAGTCGTTCATAAAATATATTTCTACTTATTTAAAAACAAATCAAGTATTAACACGAACTCATCTATTTAATAAAATGTAACTTTATATTTCGTTTTTTGAATCGATATTGTCATAAATGATGATTCTGATATTAAATATCAAATAGTCACCAAGACTAATATATAAGTTAAAAGTAAAATAAACTTGTGATCGGAACGATAATAATGATATTGATAAGAATTATAAGAAACGTTATTTTAGATGAGGAAACTGATGATGCCTTTATTTCATCATATAACAGGTTCGGGCATCTTTCGTTTTCAATCCAAATAACAACGGATGTATTATTAAAGTTTGCAAGAATCGATGACTTAACGCTTATACGAGAGTTTCGCGAAATCATCCACCCTGTTCTTCCATTCATTTACACAAGGTCATTAAATAGGTTACTGGCTGTTTCCATCAATCACTTTCTTCCTCAGTGTATCGGCTGAGAATCGAATTCTTCAAACATTCTTTTCTCATTATTTGTCCTCGAAATTTCAACTGCCTGTTTTTGATTCTAAGTATAAGTCTATTTTTTTGTTTTCATTGTCCTTAAAATTTCGTCGTTACTCACATTATCCGACCATGATTTTCTCAGTAAAATGCCGTAGAAACTCATTTTTGTTCGGCTTAGGTCCTTTCTTCAAATGTGATTGTTTAATATTCACTGCTCTATAGGAAGACTTATATTACAAAGAACTGATCATTCTTTTATTTTTACTAATGAAATTTTTCTCTTTTGTTAATACTTTTCGAAGGCATCTTCTGTGCTATTCCATTACACCTTCGGAATTCAGTGTCATATTTTCCGTTTTTTGTTAAAACACTTCCAAGATATTTCAATCTTCGTACTTATTTGATTTTGGCACCTCCAATTCGTAACTCACGTCCTGGGCTGTTAATCTTACGGACAACCATAGATTCTGTCTTGCAATCGATGTTGACCTTCCTTCCCGCTTTATTTTACTACCTTTTCTAGGAGTTCCTGCAATGATTTTTAATTTTAATTAACACTGCGCCATCTGCATATATAATGTCGTTAAGATGGTATTCACCAATAATAAATCCTGGTATGAGTTCTAGTTCTGTGAAGATGGTATCGCTGTAAATGTTACGGAATTGTGTTTGAATGCACACAGAGTGGAAACTAAATGAATAACGTTAATAAAACCACACACAAAAGATCACTATAATTAATTAAATAACTATCCAAAGAATGCGTACGCATGCGCACTACAAATTGTGTGTTGTTTTTATAATATCTGTTCTTGATTCAGAACACATTTCTGATAAGGTTAACTCTGTTACTTTAAAGGTTATAAAAAGGAATTTGCAATTTTCTTATATGTCCGCTATTTATGTTTATATTTGCTTTGTTTGATGCAGTAAAAATTAAAATTGGGGAAAAAGACAGGATTTACAGACGTGCATACGAGTTTCTACACAGGCTTAAAAAGCACACACAAGCGGAATAACAAAGTGTTTTTGCTGCTACTCAGTTTCAGTATCACAATTGTGAACCAGTGTGCAAACTACCAAACTGGATTATTTGCTTCAAAGGAAACTGTTACCGATAAGTGTTACAAGAATCATTTTTGCCATGAACACATTCAATGACTTTTGTGTAACATATCGTTCATATGTGTTTTAGCACTCTACATTTCTCTTTAGGTCTGATGAAGCTAAAAACAATGCACGAATTCATCTTGCTTCGTGGTATCACATCTTTTGACGCCATGTTGTACAAAAATAGCCTGGCACATATAATCAACGTCTTTGGTAGATTATACAAAAGTGTCTATAGCAGCAAGAATAAAAAAAATAAGAAGTTACAAACTCTTGCTGTTTATATTTCTTTGTGAAGTTTATACGAACAATATTTACACATTTTTCTTTCAGTATTGTTTTTCTCAGCGCAGCCCTATCATCATACTCATGAACTGCCTCCAGTTTTCCAGAGATGTCTACAAGAACTCAAGACATGCTATCAAAAGCTGGTCGTCTCTGTGATGGCGAAGAGTCTATATGAGAAAACTATGGATCACAGCGAAATGCAGTAGGTGGAGTAATGGGGAGCGGTTTGGATTGAGGAATCGGAGAGCCGAGTTCGAATTCCAGTCGAATCCATAATGCGAGCTAATACCCTTGAGAATCATCATATTCTCCCCACCAGCTATAGGTAAATAGGATAGACCGGGTTCTATAAAATTGGATGGCAACTGGTCTACCGCAGAAACAAATAGCAACCTACTGCGGGGAAAAATCTGTCTTGTCAGTCATGTATCGAAAGATACATGATCGCTTAAGTGTGTATCACGCATGGCACATAACTGACTGAGTTGTAATTTTTCTTTGTACGTTCCATTTCCTTTGATGCTCACATATGCTGTTCACCGCATTCTCCCTTTAGAGCACCACATTTTCCAGTCGGGAACGTCATTTGGAACTAAAGCTCATTCCTAACTTCAAGGCTTACGACCAAATCACGTTGAAGCAACTGTTCATGTATGATCACAGAACTTAAGCAAAAGTGTGTCTGTTCAGTACCTAGATGGTGACCACTTGGGAACTTACTGTAAGCTTTACGCACAAATAACCTTGGGAATAGTATAAATGCTCCTCTTCTGTCCAGTTATAGGTTAATTAGTAGGATTTGTATCAATAAATAATTATTATCCACTCAATATGTCCTCTTTTCTAATAACGAAATATCAACTGTATTTGACATTTGAGGAGATATGGTGGAGTAATGGATAGCAACTCAGATTGAGAAATCGGAGATCCGAGTTCGAATTCCAGTCAGATCCATTGCATTCACTTATGTGCTAATACCAGTGGGGAAGACCACGATAGATCGGGATATACCGGGTTCTATAGCCTTGGATGGCAACTGGTCTACCGCAAAAAGAAAATGGCAACCTACTGTGAGAATAAATCTGCCTCGTCAGTCATATATCGAAAGATACATGGTCGCTTAAGCGTGTATTTTTGTGAAATTAATTACCGTCAGTGGAAAACCTGTTACTGACAGAAACATGTATGGGCAAAATTTCTTTTGTAGTATTTAGTGAAAGCGAAATGAAACGCTGCCCTAAACCTATTAATCGTTCCAATTCGTAAATATTTTTTTTGCTGTTGTGGAATAACTTGCATGTCTCAGGTAGTTTCAAACCAGTAATGATTGATAATTGTGAATACTGAAATGTTCTCAGTCCGACTGTGATATTTGGTCATATTTCAAGAAAGTCTGACTGAGCATACTTCCTATTAATCATTTCATACTAAACTAGGCAATAATGCCACTAAAACGCAAAGGGGTACGTGGGTGTGAAAGATAATGAGAAGACTTTAGTGATGAGAACTGAGGAGAAAAGACAATAAAATAACAGGATTCAGGAAGATAGAAGGTGACGATTGGCATTGCATTTAAATTTTTGAAGATTGTTCCACAGGCAAGAAGTGCGAAAGAAACTATTAGAATAGAAACTATTAGAATAGAAGATAAGGTTTCATCTAGCTAATTCAACAGTATAACGGTGAGAATTAGTAGTCAATCTATTAGAACGCTTAATAGAGTCTAGTCACTAAGGAGGATAACTTATTAGATGGAGGCCTCGGCATGTCGGCAAGAAAGTGACTGAAATCGAAATGCTGATAACATTATAGACTCTTTTGTAGACCAGATATGGGAGCAATATTCAAAGCACGGGCGAATGGTAAATTTTAAAATGTGCAAAATGAATTGCGACGAGAAAAATTGTCTAGTGCAACAAAGTGAAACAATTTTCCTAGCAGTAAACCAAGCAATTGATCCAATATAATCATTCCATGTCTTGTCAGTGCAGAAACGGTAAAAAAGAAGGTGAAAAGTGTTACTCCCTGGAGCCATTTTGACGACAGGCAGAAAAATTTCTCTATGGTGATTAAATGAAAGAAGTTTTGATTTAAAAGCGTTAACATTTACAAGCCATTCTTTGCCCCGGTTAATCACTGATTGGAGGTCTTTTTTGAGAGCAGTTACCAGTTTTACTAAGACGAGTTCTGTCATCATCATAAATTCCTAGTTGGGAATTGATGACATCTGGAAGGGCGTTGATGAAGATCAGAAACATCGTTAGCCCAATGACAGAGCTCTGGTGACGCTCCGTATTGATGTGAAATGAACTAGAAGCGTATCTGTTCAACATGATCTTCATTACACGATTTGTTAGGAAAGATTGAATTACGTCAAATATTCGTCCAGAGACACCGTATCCCTCGAGCTTGTTGAGATGCCAAAATCTGTCGAACATCTTCGAGATATCTAGAGCCACAACCCGGGCTTCGCTGTTCTTATCTAAAGATTGATAGATATATTCAGTGATAGCCGTTAACAAATCGACCATAGACTTGAGAAACGGAAGTTATATTGTTTATCCGAAAGGAGACTGTGTGGAGTGACATGCTTCACCAATTCGGCGCTGATTAGAGCCTCGGGCACTTTGCTAAAAATAGAAAAAGAGACTAACAGTGCGACAATTCGAAGCGGTAGAAGATTAGTCAGAATTCTTAAAGACAGGAAATACTGAAAAGGATTTCGAACAAGCTAGAAAGCAAGAAGAAGCGAGACAATTACTGTAAAGTTTGGAGAGAACAGGATCCAGTTCAAGAGAACATTTATTTAGGACGATTGCACAGATACCGTCAACTCAGCAAGCCTTACGTGTATCTAGTTTAGAAATGGTTTTAGAAACCATGGACGGAGTTATGTGCATATTACTCAGTATAGACTCTGTTCGAGGGAGAAAATAAGGCAGAGATACTCCTGATGATTCGAGACTAGAATTAGTAGAGGATTCCTGAGGAACGTATTCTGCTTTATCTGCTGTAGATGACAACACTTTAAACTGATTGAAGAGAGGAGAGTCTATGGATTTGCTCTGGTCCAGTGCATTTTTACAAAGTCGCCAGTAATCTGAAGATCTAGACTCGTGAGAGTCTATACGGTGTCTCATTTCATTAGAGAATATTGATTTTGCCACTTTGAGGACACATTACACTCATTACGGGTGATTACAAAGAGGTGTACGTCAGAATCGTACCTATCATGCTGGTATAGCGACTTCACAAGCAAAAGAAAAACAGTGAGAAGATTGTGATTTCAGTACGTAACCAATCATCTCTCTCCACTTCTTTTTATCCTTTGTAGTGTTTAGTGATATTTGTTGTCTTAATATCTCTTAGATTTCCTGTTCTGTCATCCATTGACACAAGCTTATTTGTATTTACTCACCCCCCACCACATGGTTGTGACACAATGTCGGTTTAATGTGGTGAGTCCGACGCATACACCCGGGTTAGGAACAAAAATTCCGTTGGTTGCGATGGCCTCGGTGCGATCACCGATCCTCCTCTCTAACTGCAATGAGAGGACGCTGCCTCGGGCAGCTGTTCCCCAGGGTCGGCACCTCTAAGTATAATTTTACTCAGTTGCGACCCTATCCTTTGACGGAATCGCCCCTGAGTGCACTCTGCCCAATGACATTGATATAAACTTATTTGGTAGGTTACTGATATTTTACCTTTGCCCGTTTTGCATTAAGTATGTTCTGTGAATGTCAGATTCTCAAATCTCACTTTCCTTATTATGTGTTCCACATGTTTCAATTTTCTCTTTCTGACTCGAAGTAAAAGTCTCCATTTTTTCCCATTTTCATTAAAACTTTCTCGTTGTTCCGTTTATGTTTGAGACTTGCAGTCCCGTTTTTCGTCTGTGAAGAAATTACTTAGCATTCATTGCCATAGAAGAAATCAGATATAGCAGTTCAGCACAATAACGAAAATTTTCTATCGCTTAATTATTTGTTTAGCTTTTGGAAGGCATCTTTCGCTTTTCCACTGCGCCTTCGGATTACTGTGTAACATTTTTCAACGTTTGTATTATACTTTTTGGTGAAATTTATCTTTATGATTTATAATGATTTAAAAAATCAGATATAGCAGTTCAGCACAATAACGAATTGATTTAAAAAATCAGATATAGCAGTTCAGCACAATAACGAAAATTTTCTATCGCTTAATTATTTGTTTAGCTTTTGGAAGGCATCTTTCGCTTTTCCACTGCGCCTTCGGATTACTGTGTAACATTTTTCAACGTTTGTATTATACTTTTTGGTTAAATTTATCTTTATGATTTATAATGATTTAAAAAATCAGATATAGCAGTTCAGCACAATAACGAATTTAAAATATAGCAGTTCAGCACAATAACGAATTTACAAAATTTAGCTTTATGATTTATAATGATTTAAAAAATCAGATATAGCAGTTCAGCACAATAACGAATTTAAAATATAGCAGTTCAGCACAATAACGAATTTAAAAAATTTATCTTTATGATTTATAAGGATTTAAAAAGTCAGATATAGCAGTTGAGCACAATAACGAAAATTTTCTATCGATTATTTATTTGTTTAGCTTTTGGAAGGCATCTTTCGCTTTTCCACTGCGCCTTCGGATTACTGTGTAACATTTTTCAACGTTTGTATTATACTTTTTGGTTAAATTTATCTTTATGATTTATAATGATTTAAAAAATCAGATATAGCAGTTCAGCACAATAACGAAAATTTTCTATCGCTTATTTATTTGTTTAGCTTTTGGAAGACATCTTTCGCTTTTCCACTGCGCCTTCAGATTACTGTGTAACATTTTTCAACGTTTCTATTATACTATTTGGTGAAATTTATCTTTATGATTTATAATGATTTAAAAAATCAGATATAGCAGTTCAGCACAATAACGAAAATTTTCTATCGCTTAATTATTTGTTTAGCTTTTGGAAGGCATCTTTTGCTATTCCACTGCGCCTTCGGATTACTGTGTAACATTTTTCAACGTTTGTATTATACTTTTTGGTTAAATTTATCTTTATGATTTATAATGATTTAAAAAATCAGATATAGCAGTTCAGCACAATAACGAATTTGAAATATAGCAGTTCAGCACAATAACGAATTTAAAAAATTTAGCTTTATGATTTATAATGATTTAAAAAATCAGATATAGCAGTTCAGCACAATAACGAACATTTTCTATCGCTTATTTATTTGTTTAACTTTTGGAAGGCATCTTTCGCTTTTCCACTGCGCCTTCGGATTACTGTGTAACATTTTTCAACGTTTGTATTATACTTTTTGGTGAAATTTATCTTTATGATTTATAATGATTTAAAAAATCAGATATAGCAGTTCAGCACAATAACGAATTTAAAATATAGCAGTTCAGCACAATAAAGAATTTAAAAAAATTATCTTTATGATTTATAATGATTTAAAAAATCAGATATAGCAGTTCAGCACAATAACGAAAATTTTCTATCGCTTATTTATTTGTTTAGCTTTTGGAAGACATCTTTCGCTTTTCCACTGCGCCTTCAGATTACTGTGTAACATTTTTCAACGTTTGTATTATACTATTTGGTGAAATTTATCTTTATGATTTATAATGATTTAAAAAATCAGATATAGCAGTTCAGCACAATAACGAATTTAAAATATAGCAGTTCAGCACAATAAAGAATTTAAAAAAATTATCTTTATGATTTATAATGATTTAAAAAATCAGATATAGCAGTTCAGCACAATAACGAACATTTTATATCGCTTATTTATTTGTTTAACTTTTGGAAGGCATCTTTCGCTTTTCCACTGCGCCTTCGGATTACTGTGTAACATTTTTCAACGTTTGTATTATACTTTTTGGTGAAATTTATCTTTATGATTTATAATGATTTAAAAAATCAGATATAGCAGTTCAGCACAATAACGAATTTAAAATATAGCAGTTCAGCACAATAACGAATTTAAAAAATTTATCTGTATGATTTATAATGATTTAAAAAATCAGATATAGCAGTTCAGCACAATAACGAAAATTTTCTATCGCTTAATTATTTGTTTAGCTTTTGGAAGGCATCTTTCGCTTTTCCACCGCGCCTTCGGATTACTGTGTAACATTTTTCAACGTTTGTATTATACTTTTTGGTTAAATTTATCTTTATGATTTATAATGATTTAAAAAATCAGATATAGCAGTTCAGCACAATAACGAATTTGAAATATAGCAGTTCAGCACAATAACGAATTTAAAAAATTTAGCTTTATGATTTATAATGATTTAAAAAATCAGATATAGCAGTTCAGCACAATAACGAACATTTTCTATCGCTTATTTATTTGTTTAACTTTTGGAAGGCATCTTTCGCTTTTCCACTGCGCCTTCGGATTACTGTGTAACATTTTTCAACGTTTGTATTATACTTTTTGGTGAAATTTATCTTTATGATTTATAATGATTTAAAAAATCAGATATAGCAGTTCAGCACAATAACGAATTTAAAATATAGCAGTTCAGCACAATAAAGAATTTAAAAAAATTATCTTTATGATTTATAATGATTTAAAAAATCAGATATAGCAGTTCAGCACAATAACGAACATTTTATATCGCTTATTTATTTGTTTAACTTTTGGAAGGCATCTTTCGCTTTTCCACTGCGCCTTCGGATTACTGTGTAACGTTTTTCAACGTTTGTATTATACTTTTTGGTGAAATTTATCTTTATGATTTATAATGATTTAAAAAATCAGATATAGCAGTTCAGCACAATAACGAATTTAAAATATAGCAGTTCAGCACAATAACGAATTTAAAAAATTTATCTGTATGATTTATAATGATTTAAAAAATCAGATATAGCAGTTAAGCACAATAACGAAAATTTTCTATCGCTTATTTATTTGTTTAGCTTTTGGAAGGCATCTTTCGCTTTTCCACCGCGCCTTCGGATTACTGTGTAACATTTTTCAACGTTTGTATTATACTTTTTGGTTAAATTTATCTTTATGATTTATAATGATTTAAAAAATTAGATATAGCAGTTCAGCACAATAACGAATTTAAAATATAGCAGTTCAGCACAATAACGAATTTAAAAAATTTATCTTTATGATTTATAATGATTTAAAAAATCAGATATAGCAGTTCAGCACAATAACGAACATTTTCTATCGCTTATTTATTTGTTTAACTTTTGGAAGGCATCTTTCGCTTTTCCACTGCGCCTTCGGATTACTGTGTAACATTTTTCACCGTTTGTATTATACTTTTTGGTTAAATTTATCTTTATGATTTATAATGATTTAAAAAATCAGATATAGCAGTTCAGCACAATAACGAAAATTTTCTATCGCTTATTTATTTGTTTAGCTTTTGGAAGGCATCTTTCGCTTTTCCACTGCGCCTTCAGATTACTGTGTAACATTTTTCAACGTTTGTATTATACTTTTTGGTGAAATTTATCTTTATGATTTATAATGATTTAAAAAATCAGATATAGCAGTTCAGCACAATAACGAAAATTTTCTATCGCTTAATTATTTGTTTAGCTTTTGGAAGGCATCTTTCGCTATTCCACTGCGCCTTCGGATTACTGTGTAACATTTTTCAACGTTTGTATTATACTTTTTGGTTAAATTTATCTTTATGATTTATAATGATTTAAAAAATCAGATATAGCAGTTCAGCACAATAACGAAAATTTTCTATCGCTTATTTATTTGTTTAGCTTTTGGAAGGCATCTTTCGCTTTTCCACTGCGCCTTCGGATTACTGTGTAATATTTTTCAACGTTTGTATTATACTTTTTGGTTAAATTTCTGTACTTAATTTTGACGTTTCCAGTTATTAGTCCGCATCATACGCTTTTACTCATGCTAACGACTATACAACTGATATTTTTTTCTTGTTTTCCTTTACTAACATGCCACGCAGTTACTTCATTTCTTCTTCTGTGTCCGCCATCAACAGATGTTTTATGTGTATCTTAATTACTTAAGATTAAAAATATACAATGACACTCATGTCCTAGTGTCTGAAGATTCTCTGTCGAATACACTTTTACTGTTGTCACAAGACACAGAAAATAGCAGTAAATCTGTGAAGTGGCGCACTGTATAACAAGATTGTCTAGTTTGTTACTGACTTAATTACGTATATCCTCTGGGGCATTACCCCACTTTTCCGTCAGAAGACCTCTCCTAACGCAGCTTAGGTGGCGATGTATAAATTAATATAAATAAAAAAAAACCTGTAGACGCTGTTTTTTCTCTTTTGAATCTTAGTATACCTTAGTGATAAGACGTATCTCGTTCACTCTGCATCCTAAAGTTTCTTATTCCAGCAGATAACATGGGGGTCACATAAAACATATTATTTTGATACCTTTCGAAATCAAAATCATGCAACCCCAATATTTCCACAACACACTATCACATAAATATATATCTCCATTCAACCTAAAAAAACCTCTTAGTTAAACAAACGAGATAAGGTCGCTCCAAACTGATCTTTTCTAACAACTGATAATCTAATACTATTATAAGCTTTTCAAAGAAACATAATGTCAGTCACTTTCTATTAGAAAGGTTAGTAGTTCTTTGAAGAATTGATTTTTCTCGCCTTTTGTGAGCTATGTTACACCTAGTTATCTATATGAATATATATAAAATCTATATGAATATATATAAAATCTATATGAATATATATAAAATCTATATGAATATATATAAAATCATTAAATCTTGTAAGAATAAATATAATATTCTTATATTTGGTAAACCCTTTCCGTTACACCCTCTAACGATTGTTGTTGAATGTTTAATATCCAGTAAAATTTGAATCCTGATTCTCAAAGACGTAACTCTTGGAGAATTATAAAAATCTTTGTAACGCCAGTTTATTTCTGAGATATTTAGCTAAAGAGAGTAAATATTTATTATCTGGTCAAAGCTTTGTGTATGTGTTTGTGTGCTCATATCTATCAATCTATTAATCTCTCTCTCTCTCTCTCTCACTCTCTCTCTCTCTATATATATATATACAGCTCTTGAAAATATATTTTCAATTGAGTTCTGTTGAATGACAAGTTAATTCTAAAAACAACGGCCACCTGCGTAAATGCGAAGCACTTCAGTAAAATGAATGGAGCACTATGGCTGCTTGGCGTCTGTTTATGCTTGTAAAAACAATACGCTAGATTTGACTAACTCCATCTGTCGAGTGGAGATGTCTCATTGGTACAAGCTCTGATTGACACCAAATCAGATGGGTTTCGATCCAGGCTTGAGGCATTCGGTTGTCTAGTCGCACCGAGGAGCTGTGATACTGTCTGCGAATGACACACACATATATAAATATATGTATAATCGTTTTTAAGCAAGGTGATAATGCCAATGGAACACAGGGAGTGAAAGTGAATGAGAAGGATGAGAATGGTGAGGATTGGGGAATGGACAAAAAAGGTTTCAAGGAGACAGAAGATGATGATCGACGTTGCATTTAAATAATTGGAGATTGTAGTTATCAGGGAAGCAAGAAATCGGAAAGGAGTTCTACAGGCAGGAAATGCGAGAAAACAAACTGCTGGTGTACAAGTGGCGGTTGCATTTAGCTATTTCATCAGTAAAACGGTGAGACCTAGTTACCAACCAATAGCACACTTAAATTCATCTAGTCGGGGAAACAAGGAAAAAAGCTCATCAGAGAAGTTGCCACAAGAATATCTGTTGATAATGGTGAGGGTGACATCGATGAGAAAGTGAAGCTGAGATCCCCGGTGAGGATCGATCACATTGCAAACCCTTCTTTGGATTTTGTCAAGAATAGTGGGATGTACGGCAGGAACACCAAACCCCCGCGTAAGTATGAAATGATCTGGAAGCGTGCCCATTCAACACAACCTTCATGAAACGATTTGATAGGAAGGATTGGATTACGCCAAATATTCGTCCCGCGACACCGTGGGCCTTTGCGTAGAAGGCCAGCATGAAAACTTCGCTATTCTTATCTAAATATTGATAGACATAGTCAGTGAAACGGAAGCCATATTGCATGTCCGAAGAGAGTTCATGCGAAATAAGATGCTTAAACAATTCGGTATTGATTAGAGCATCGAGTACTTTGACGAAAAAGATGAGAGACAAATAGGGCGATAATTTGAGTGGTCAGAGGCTTCGACAGAAATATTAGAAGTAGGAAATGCGTAGCAGTACTTCCAACAAGTTGGAAAGCAGGAAGCAGCGTAGCATTTCTTGTATAGTT
>OZ038475.1:62108679-62193679 GCA_964036315.1 Acanthosepion esculentum | reverse complement strand
AATAGCTGGAGATTTCGTTGTGCCTGAAATTCAGGATTATGCTACCGGTGAGGAAAAAATTATATTTATTATTAATCTCTGTCTGTCTGTCTAACACACACACACACTCTCTCTCTCTTTCTCTTTATATATATATATATATATATATATATATATATATATATATATATATATATATATATATATATAAATATATATATATATATATATATATGTATAATTCTCAAAACGTGTGTGTATGTATCTATATATATATATATATATATATGTGTGTGTGTGTGTGTGATCGGATGTTGTTTATGCGTTTCCACAGTTTTCATCCGATTTCGATGAAACATTTTTGTTTGATAGATAAGTCTTCAGTGCCATTTTGAATCCAAATTGGCTGGAAAAATTACAACATTGAAGGTAAAAAATCGAAACAACTGATTTTTTACACTGCACAAAAATCAAAGGCAAAATGTAATGTTAAAAAAAAACAATGAACACTCAAATTTAGAGAGTTGAAATCTAACGCAAATGATTATTAGAATTATAAAAAAAATATATTATAAATAAAAATTATCGTATATTATTATTATAACGGTCCATGGAAGAGGTTCCTTCCTTGAAAAGATTGAGAACGCAAAAACGGCCCTTTTTAACCACCCCCATTCAAATTTTTAACCCCTCCATAACTTGTGGATATGCCTCAGTTGCATCCAATTGCTACTAATATTGACTTCTGGGTGGGCTGACTTTAAACATAACTGCTCCAATCGAACGGCAAAAATTCCCAGTAATGAATGACCCGGTCGAAGACGGGTTATACTGCTAATATATATATATATATATATATGTATATATATATATATATATATATATATATATATATATATATATATATATATATATATATATATATATATATATATATACTTTGCGATCAATATAGTTAAAAAATGTAATGTATTGAGTTCTCTAACAAACTGTATCTTCTGAGAAGCATTCAAACTAAAATTGCCTTTTCCTACTTCATCGGGGAAGTAAAACCATATTTCACGAATCTTTGATAAAATATATTTAGACTATAAATAATTCAAAGATTATGATCAAAATAGGTTTTTGTTCTGCCATAAAGTCTATGCAATCTCTTGCTACACTGCATGCATTAACTGCGTCTTCACTTCATAAAAAACACGGTATGAAAGTGCATCTTGAACTGTGAAAGTGAACCTAACAGATTTACCCGGAATTTGAACTTGGATCGCCGCAACCACTTTTTTGCGTCGATATCCCTCACATTAACCACAAACCTATTTTAAGGGAGCAATCTTTAAAAACGATGTATCAATTTGTTTAGTCTATCATTAAAACTTGCAGAGTTTAAAATTTCATCTCCGGTAAAAAAACATTTCTATGCAATTTCATAGTAATCCAATATTTACTGAAAACAGCATTGCTTCACAGCGTATATGACTTGGCAGCTAGGTATTTTGAAATGTCGGAAATCTCTAAGTATCTCTAAATTCCAGAAGCTGATAAACAATTTGCGAAGAAAACTGTGCGATGAGATTCGTGAGGAACAAAGAAGAAAAACGCTTTGATAATTACGATCGGAGGCAGTGGTCTTTTTCCTTGTTTATTAGCTTTAGTTCTTCGGTCCTCTTCAAAGCACAAGTGACAAAGGCGACCCGCCGTAGAAACACGTCTACAAATTACCGCTTTTGTCTTTCTATATTTCTTACATTTCTGTAAACAGGCAACGTTCAAAATGTCCATACTTAACAGTTATTTCGCTCTTTAAAGAAATATTGTTTATATAGAGCCCAGTGTTTTAATGTGTTTGCCTGTTGTTTGGCTACAAAACCAACTTAGATCCGTTATAAGAATATATATATATATATATATATATATATATATATATATATATATATATATATATATATATATATATATATATTACGCTACCTGTTTCTGCGCATAGCTCAATTAGGTTTTATTTAAATACTAATGAACACCTACCGGGCCCTATTTGCAACATACTTGTTGATAATACAAATATAATAGCATCGTCTATATGTAAAAAAAGAATCTACAAATAATGGAAGCCTTATTAATATAAACAAAAAAAAAACAATTCAATAATATCAACTATGAACATGGAAAAATATGTTGATTGTGTTTTGAAAATATAACATTTTATATTGCTAAATACATCCTTAATTTAACCTATTTCCAGTTAACAGTAAATATAATTCATCCTTGGTAATGGCCGATGGTATAGCTGAAAGCACTTGGAAAAATAAAACATTTGTACACTTTTTGCATAATTTATCTACGGAAAAGAAAAAAAATATAAGATCATATGAGAAATTATATTAAAAAAAAAACATACCAAAGCACCTTTTGTCATATTTAATAAAGCTTGCATGAAAGAAGTATTGCTGCCTAAATACAACATATATATATATATATATATATATATATATGTACATATATATATATATATATATATATATATATATATCATTCACAGTCATTCGCAGACAGTACTGTTTCGCTGTTTCACAGCTCCTCAGTGCGACTAGACCCCCGAATGCCTCAAGCCAGGATTGAAACACAACTAATTTTGTTTCAGCCAGAGCTATCTTCACTCGGTAGAGTTACATAACTAAATCTAGCGTATTGTTTTTACAAATGTAAACAAATGCCAATCAGCCAAAGTGCTCCATCCATTTTACTGAAGAGCTTTGCATTAGTGCAGATGGCTGTCGTTTATAGAATTAACTTATCACTCAACAGTGCTCAACTGAAATGTATTTTCAAGGGCTAAATTATGTCATTCACAGTCATTCACAGACAGTACTGTTTCGCTGTATCACAGCTCCTCAGTGCGACTAGACTTCCGAATGCCTCAAGCCAGGATTGAAACACAACTAATTCTGTGTCAACCAGAGCTATTTTCACTCGGTAGTGTTAAAACAGCTATTGATCATAGGTGAATTAGACCAGGACAGCTTCAAGCTTTCGGTATCTTCAGGCAGTATAGGCCAATACTGCATGAACATGCCGAAAGGTTGAAACAAGGTGGCTTGATTGGTTGATCTCCCAATTATATATATATATATATATATATATATATATATATATATATATATATATATTATTGATGACCAAGTTGAAAAAAGTTTCGTGTAGCGCGTTTCGTCCTTTCGGTCTTCATCAGACTAAGGTGGTGTTTACGTTGATGTAACTACACTTACGCATGAGGATAGGCTGAGAGCTAAAGTTTTAAATTTTATTTTTTTAAACATGTTTCATGGCAATTTCATTTGGTTTTGTTTTCTTATTATTTATATTTTTTATCAGTTTTATTATTAAGTATCCGAAACTAGTGACATTCTATCAGTGCCGAGTGAAACCTGAATTTTAGCCTATAAACGGGTGTTCCCACGCAGTGGCTCCGTGACTTGAGCGCCTATTGGACTTAAGTTCAACCCAGAACACAGTATTGCTAATGACGCTGGAAAATGGTTGGTTCCCTGTACCGCTCCAGAAAGCACTTGACGCCTCCAGCTCTCCACTACCTTTACAAGAACCAAATCAACCGTAAATACAACACTGCTAACAGGAACTCTCCAGTCATTACTCTCCAGTTCTGATAGAGCCTAAAAGCGTCTCCTCGTCCTTATGCGTGATTAATTTTTTTCTCCAATCAATACCCAATTTCTCGCAGACGAAATGTTGCACGCCTTTCACTAATCTATCGCTATTCCCATGGCAAATGTTTCAGAGGAACTTCCTTAGTTCCACCATTTTTAATATTCATGGCTAAGAACCGCCATGCCACACACATTGTAGCGAACAACCCGCGTTCTCCTCGTATTCCATTAATGAGATATAAGTTAAATAAATTCTTTCCACAAACTTCGTGGAGGTAACTCCCAAGAGGATGCTTCCTCGACCACTACAATCTTAACTTGTTCAATACTAGGGTTAAATCTTATCTTCCCCACATAATATGTGCTGCTTATTTAGTAAGAGAAGGTTCTTGCATCTTGTATGCGGTGAATATTATTATAAAAACAATCCCACATTGGGATACTAGAAGACGTGCTAAGAAAGGAGAAATATTGTAAGAATCTGGATGCAAATTTACTGTAGATGATATATCCCTTAAAGCTATTAAATCACATTATATATAATTTCTATATAAAAATGCGTATACCATTTTATCCTGTATAGCGGGTGTAACACCAAAATTGTTCAAATCTAGTAACAGCATAATTGTCCATCCCGCAATATGTGTAATATCTAAGGAATCACTAAACCTATTGAGTTTCTTTTTTCCAGGATTTCAGATAAGATATTTAGCCATCTTGACACCATTTGACGCAAGAATCATTGAAAAATCCTTTGAGTTATTCAGTTAGAAGGAGAACACGTTAAAATTGTGCGGCGTCAGCCACATTGCCTTCCCAAATGATCAATGATGAAAGAAAAAATCCTTCAGTCCTTCACTAATGGTACCAACATTCATACTCAGACTTCCATCTTAAAAGTTCATTGAAGAGCCATCATGAGAGCAGTGAATAATTAAAAAAAAGATGGAACAGTACAGAAGAAAACTGGATCAGGAGGTCACAACAGGAAGATGGCTCATCATTTAAACTGAGAGCTAAAGAGATCAATTAGAAAAGACCCAGCTCAATCCATAAGACGTTTGGCACGTGAGATAGGAGTTTCAACTATACCAGTTCAAATAGCATTGAAAAAAAAATGACTTAAAAATGAAAACCTGTGAGGCACCTTGTTACTAAGAAAGTTAGGTCAGAGGAAGCGAAAATCATCTTGAATAAGTTGGAAAAAAATCCTAGAATAATATATATATATATATATATATATATATATATATATATATATTTGAACTTAATTTCAAACCTTCATGAGCTTCCGATCCTTAGCTATGGTCATTTAATGATGAACATGTCATTTTCGTTTATGAGCGATTCCATCACGATTCTCCTGTTAAATATGGAGAGTAATTATACATTATTATTGCTCAAAGTACAGTCCAACAGTGTTATAAAAACGTCGGAGAATTCCAGTAAGATATCTTTAATCATTTCTATGATACAAAGGTTCGAAAGTTTGATCTAACAATTGGACAATTTTGCTTTTAACCGATTTGTAAAGTTTGCCGTTATACCCAGTACACACACACACACACACACACACACACACACACACACACACACACACACACACACATATATATATATATATATGTATATAGGGTGCGGTCGAAATACTTCCTCCATATAACTCACAGAAATACGTCTTAATGTCTGATTATTACGTGGGAAACATTTCTAGGTAGATATTCTGCCGCATCATGTCTCTTTCATTCTTTCTTTCTTTCTCTCTCTCTCTCTCTCTCTCTCTCTCTCTCTCTCTATATATATATATATATATATATATATATAAGTAGATAGATTGATTGGTTTATATATTTGTCTGTTGCAAAAAATTATCATCAATATCATTAGCACAATACTCGTCTCTTTATTGATATTGAAATAAGTCAGCTATCGTGCATCGTTTCTATACTATGTATGTATGTAGAATGTATGTATGTATGTTGATTCCTCTATATTGTATAGGCCTACATCCTCAGCACGTTAAACCTTTCTGCTGCGGTTTCGATAGGAAGTAGCTTTCTACAGGGTGGGAATTTCTTGTCCCACATCAAGTACCGTTTAAGTTCACAGTTTTTCTTCTCCTAGACTAGTTGCCAACCAAATCCAGCCTGATCTGCTATTAAACCCCAGTTGTGGCGAGTGATGGATTCGTAGCGTTCTATGCTTCTTTGTCAGCAAATATTGTTACGCCAAACCAATGTTCCGAAACGATAACCCCGTTAACAAGTCTGTTTCTGATTCTAAGTATTTTTGTTTCCATTGTACTTAAAACTTTCCCGTTGCTTACATGCTTACTTGTCCAGCATTCCATGCAATATATACTGAATGATGCAAGATAGGAGTTTAGCACTTTTTGCTTTGTTTCTAACGACATTTAGACAAAGTTTCCTAAGACTTTGTTGTATTTTTGGAAGGCATCTTTCACTATTTCAGCGCACTTTCCATTTTCACTGTCAGATTTTGTCTGTTAAAACACTACGCAGATGTTGGAACATCTGTGCTTGTTTGATTTTGGCAACTGCATTTCGTACCTCCTACCTTGGGCTGTTTCTGCTGCTGACAACCATATTTTCAGTCTTCTTACAATCGATGCTTATTCATTTCTTCTTGCTTTTCTTTACTCCACAGTCTAGGAATTACTGCAGTTTTCATTTATGTGTCTGTCATTCACGCGGGGGTTCACGGGTTGTAACATTAATCCCGAAAAGTTTTCAAAAACTAAATTTAGACACAATCAAGCGGGGAAAAATTCTTTCTTCATTTTTGGGGATTCAAAAGGAATTGTATCAAATTGTTGAGATATGAATAACGCATTTCTGCAGGCAATTACCGCGTTTGAATGACGCTTTATAAATCATTTTCTGGGCAAAAATGTTATGATTTTACTGCATGACGAACCTCTTATGCAATATCTACAATGCAGGAAACGATATTGAACCTGCAACGGGAAACGTTTTATATTCTTGACCTGTTTGGGGAATATTTTACATGAGAAATATCATTTGTTTTACTATGAACAACACATGTGTGGTGAGAGGTTTCAATAATTTTAAGATATCGAAAAATTCAAATCAGGATTGATACATTTACGATTGAATGTTCTTACGCACCGTGTACCTCTAAGACTTTGGCGGCCATTTCCTCTCATTTGTAATTCTTAATAAATTCTGTTTTTTGTTTTCTTCTAAATCCTACTCCACTATCCACATACGCAAGCTTTCTTGGTATGTTATGATCTGTATTTTCTGCCCTACGCTTTCAATATGTCATGTGATTATTAAATTTTCCAAACCCTCTTTCGCATTATGTGATATAGAAATTTCAACTACCACTTCTCGGTGTTCATTTTGTTTCCAGTTTTTCTAAAACTTCGTCTTTGCACATATGTTTGGAACATGGTATTCTCAGTACGTCTGTAGAACCAGATTTCTGTTGCTTCAAGTCTTTTCTTCATCTGTGAGAATATTTCCCGGTATTAACTGTCATATAAAAAGACTGCTATTAAGCAACAGTACTCTTTTCTTTGTTTTAAACGAAATTTTCCTGTTTTTTCATACTTTGCTTAGGTCTTGGAAAGCATCTTTCGCTATTCCAGTGCGTTTCCGAATACCACTGATGGAATTTCCACCCTCGAATTTGTAATTTGTATGTTGAGCTATTCCTTTAGCTGATAACCATGCATTCTTTCTTCTTGCAATTGTTGTTTAGTCCATTCTTCTCACTCTAGCTCATCCTTTTCCGTAGTAGATTTCTTTAGATTTCTTTTTGTGTATGCTATCAACACTGTGTACTTTACATATCTTATGTTAAGATTGTGGCCGCCAATAATAAATCCTGGCAGAACATATGAAATTCTCTTTATTGAGGGGTCTCCCCTTTTTACACAAATGGACCCACCCAAGGTATACATATACTACTGCCACTGAATACCCGGAATAATAGTACGTTGAGTCAAGTCGGACAGCGAGTAGTAGTAGAACGTAGCGGCAACAGTCACAGTAACTAACACTTGGACTGAGTAAGAAGTCATACAGCGATACGTCGATATCAAAGACTATCTTTATATATATTTGTCTACTAACCCAGCATTCCTGGAACTACTAACCTGTATTACCAGTTTGTATTATTACTTTAATACATTTATTTCCCTATATTAATTCTTGGCGTTTGCTATTATTTGATACCGGATTTCACCCCGGAATCCACAACACTCTTAGAATCGCCTCATTGTATAGGTTAATATATCTCGTGAAAAGAAATACCCTTGCCTTACACTCCTTCCTTATTTTTCTATATTTACTGAACGTGTTTCCTATCCAGATGCAGGCGAATTACTGTCAGTATATGTTCTAGATTATTTTAATATCCTTCTCAAACATGTCAAGATTACATAGCAGTTATTGTAGTTGTTTGTTACGTATTTTACCAAACGTTTTTACATAATCTATAAAACACAGCTACACACCCTTCTGCAATTGTATTACTCTTTTTTATATCATTCTGAGCATAAATATCACATTCCTTGTTCCAGTGTCCACAGCGACCCGAGCTGTTCTTGTCCTATTTCTGGTCTAATTCTGCTGCGCGGTTCATTCATCAGAATTCTGATGATAAGTTTTGTTATATTTTTCATTAGGTTGATTTTATGACGGATTTCATATTTTTTTGCATCTGGTCTCTCAGGTAGTGCTATAAAAATGTATCTACTTAGGTCTTATGACTGAATATTTCATTTATTATGTATGTAAGCAAAATAATCTAAGGCTGCCACAATCTCTATAACAATTTCGCCTGGTTTTGTTCAATTTGACCACTGCTGATTTCACTTCGGATTTTCAGCTTGATAATCCTTGGATATGACTATTTTTTTAATCTCTGATATCAGAATCTCGTGCTTGGATTTATGCTTCCTGTTTATGAGCACGTCTTTTGTTCTCTTAATTCTTTTTTTAAAGAATATCTGCTTTATCTGTGATACATATTCTTTCTATTTCTGCACATGCTTTGGGTTATTGCTCTTTAGTCAGCCATAATTTTTCCTAATTTCTTTGTGTGGTGTCCTGTATTTTTTGTCGTCTCATTTTTATCATGACGGGAGTTTCATCTGTCATCCATTCTTTTTTTCATTGTCTAGTTTTCTTTGGGATGATCTCGATTGTTAGTATATTAGTAAAGCGTTCCATTCCCATTTTGTTCATTATATCTGCTCTTAAAACTATCTATATATTTTCCCTCACATTTGACTCGTTCTGTCGTATTAGATTTAAGGTGCTACCATGGCCCACTTTTACATATCACTGGAAAGTCGTTGCTCCCGCAGTAGGTTCTTGAGTACTTTGTAGTGTAAACCACATCCCTGAATTTCTTATTGATAGTTATACAACCAATTTGGGTTTTAGTTTCTCCTCCTGCATTCCTCCATGTCCATATATGTCGTCGGTCTTCTTGAAATGAAGTGTTTATTACTACCTAATAATTCCCCATACACCATTCGACCCAGTTTTCACCGTGTTCATTAGGTGTCACCAATTATTTTGCCATTTCTCTCCTTTCATATTTTGGCTTTATGATCTATGATGATTGAAAATTCTCGTGATTACTATTGATTTTTCGCGTTGTCAATTTTTTTGTCTTTTATATCTCCCCTAAACCATGTTCCGCCACCCATTTAGTCAAGCTCATTGTGTTTGTTATGCTTTTTCTCTCTCTTTTTCCTTCAATCTGTCCTGGGTGTATCAAATTTTCCAAGACCTCTTTCCTTATTATATGTCCAAGAAATGTCAACTGTCTCTTCTCGATGTTAAGTATAAGTGTTCTTTTGTTTCAATTTTCTCTAAAAGTCTGTAGGTTCTTCACATGTTCGGTTCATGTTTTTTTCTGGATCCTTCTGTAAAACTACATTTCTGTTGTTTCAAATCTTTTATTCATCTGTGACGAGATTGTCAAGTATTCACTACGATATAAGAGGACTGATAACACGAAACTGTTCAGTAGTCTTTTCCTTGTTTCTAAGAAAGTTTACTTGTTTCATAATACTTTACTTAGGAAGCCATCTTACGTTATCCCTATTCGCTTTCGGATTTCAATGTCACTTATTCCCTTCTACATTAAGATGCTTCAAAGATATTAATCTCAAGAAACATCATAGCGTTTAACAATCAAATTATGAAAGATAATGGTGGAATACATAGCTGAAAATGGCATAAGTTTATAGAGAACAAAGTAAAATACATATATTCTTGAATTATAGATGCTGGAGATTTCTATGCAAAATTCGTTTAGTTGCTGAAATAAATAAAGATATGAATTTCTATGAAAAATGTATTAACAGTTGAAATAAAGATGCTGTGAATTACTATGGAAAATAAATTATTGATTGAATTTATAGATGAAGATTCTATCACAACGTTGATGGGGAAATTTGCATCAACCCCTTAGTAAATTTTATTTTGGTTAGCTTAGATTTACTCTGAAATATTGCGAGTAACACGGAATACGATATTCAGCTAATATCGTAAACCATTAAATCATGTCTTAATTATATTTTCAAAGTGTCCATTACAAGATAAATTCAAAAATCATTATCTAATCACAGACAATATTTTTAGAGAGAAGTTTTCCTCTGTGGTTTTGCGTGTGCTGTTAAATGGCCTCAATAGCGCTTCGTTTAATTAATTTTAATAAAAAATGTTTTGATTGCGTTGTGACAATGTTTTATTTTTTGTAAATTTTCAAAATGTGCTTGTTCATTGATTTTAATATTAAAGATGGAACTAAATAATCTCAGTTTTCATCATATTATCTATCTATCTATCTATCTATCTATCTATCTATCTATCTATCTATCTATCTATCTATCTATCTATCTGTACACACTCGCGCGAGCACACACACATACAGACAAACTCACACACACATGCATATATATATATATATATATTTAAGTGGTTAAAAATGGTGTTCAAATGCAAAAATGTGGATTTGTACATTTTCATTACTATGAATGTCAAAACGATGGAGATAACAGGTTGAATCATGATTCATGGTCGAGTAGACCAGCTTGAATTAAAGACATTACTTGAATATAATTAAATATTATACAATGAAAGTAATAGACAATATATATATATATATATACATATTTATATATATATATATATATATATACATATTTATATATATATATATATATATATATATATATATATATATATATATATATATATATATATATATATATATATATATATATATATATACTGAAAATATCCAAATCAAGTGTTGAAAAATATTTGGAAATTTTAGTTATGTTTGCTTTTCCATACAATGAAAATATTCCTTTCTTGAAACAAACTGTGAAAAGTGCATATTTTACAATGTAGGGTGCTGGAGATTAGAGGCTGTTGGAAGTTAAATATCACAAACTATACCAAAGGTCAGTATTATCGTAAGGTAGATGATTATTATGATGCCTCCTCCTCCTCCTTCTTCTTCTTTGTACCAAGTCCTTTTTCTACGTAGGTATCAGGGATCCCCATAATTTCCTGTCCTTTGTAGCTCTATAAATTTTGTCTTTTTGTTATCTTTCCCAAACCTTGTTCTGCCATTCAATTACCGAAGCTCACTACGTATGTTATGAGTTGTTTTTCCTGTAAGTGCAATTAATGTGTTGCTTCCAATCACTTCTTCATTTGTGAGCACATTGTCCAGCATTAATTGCCATATATTACGACTGATATTAAGTAATAGTTCAATACTCTTTACATTATTCTTAATTAATATTCTCCTTAGTTTTTGTAAGACTATCTTTGGCTATCCCAATACGCCTTCGGATTTCAGTGACGTACTTCCCGTCCTCTGTTAAAACACTTCCCAGATTTCAGTTGTTGCACTTGTTTGATTTTGATATCTCCAATTTGTAATTTGAATGTTGTCGAAAAATATTTCCCACAATTTCGTTATGTTGGCGTGACTAACTTCTATAAACGAAAACACTCATTTTTTAAACACTGTGAAAAGTGCATATTTTATGTGGGGCGCTTGAAATCAGAGACTTTGCCTAATTAAATATTCCTAATCATACCAAAGGCCAATGTTCATGTAAAAAGGTAATGAATATATAGTAGCATTTATTCGAAAAATCAAATGATTGATTCCATCAAGTAGTGCTCAAAATTAAACCAACTGAAAGCGGCAATTAATAATAAAATCTTGAATTAGAATAAATATTTTTGTTTGCTTTGTTTTGTTTTCTTTTTCGGCATATCAACATCAATGGCTTAGTTAATACCGACAATATTTTTTCAAAAAAATGTATTGCTGGTAATATTTTTCTTTTTAAAAAATGTACTTCTGGTAATAATGTCTTGCAGGGAATAATTTTATCTTCAAAAATGTATTTCTGGTAATAATATTTTCAAAAAGGTATTTCTGGCATTAAAACCTATTTTTATACTTTCATAGTATTTTGAGTTAACTATTTGCCCATAGCTGGGACCCTGACAGGTGCTAGCATTCCGAGTCGGGTGGGGGGTTAGAAGGGAACACCAGCAATTAAGATGAGGTTCCACGCTCCCCAAAACCTCCTGATCAAAGGCCTTACTGTCGGATTATCGTATACTCAGGACGTGGATGTAGTTTATCGTCATATCCAGGAAGGTTAGAAGAAATGGCATACGAGGTCTGATAAAAAAATATCGAAGAGTTGGTATGTTAACGGAGCTAAAGTACAGATAGTAAAGCCGCTTGACGCAGTGACATCAGACTCTGTTGCGCATGTGCACTAAGTTATGACGTATTCACTCATTTCCTTTGTTTATATTAGCCATTGGAAGAAATGTGTGTAGAATATGGTCGTCTCACCACAACAGAGTTTCCATCAGTGACCAGCAATTTTTCACAACATTCCTTAGGCCAGACAACAAACATATTCCCCAGATCTCACACCTTGTGGCTTTTTCCTCTTTTCTATAAATCAAATCTCATTTGGAAAGAACAAGATTTCAAAACTTCGACAAAACACAAGAGAATGCGACGAGGTAACTGCACGCTAGACTCAAGAAAGGTGTTCCAGGAATGCAGGAAACGTTGTTGGATAAAGTGTGTGGCTTCAGAAGGAGATTTGTTCGAAGGAGAGGAAACACTGAATTGATATGCGTTGTATTTTCCAGTGACTATAATTTTTTTATCAGAACCTGAATGGCATCAGAATAATGCTCTTACATATTTTCTTGGTATGCTAAAGAATTATTACTGCTTAAGCAAGAAGCCTTCTCACAATTACGGTGTCTGTATTAGAAATATAGAAAATACATTACTGAATTACTATGTAATATATAATCTTGTACATCACAATGAATGTTCGACAATCTCTAACAGGTTAATATGACATGAAACGACACGGATCTGGTTCTAGCGACAAATGCTGAGAATATAATGGACAGAACATATGAGTAACGAAGAAGTTTTAAAGAAAATAGGAATTACAAGGAAGCCTATACTTATAGACTTAAAGTGAGGGATCGAGTATCTGTGATACATAATGAAGAAATAATGCCTGCAGAATGTAACACAACAGGATGTATTCAAAGCAAGGGAAGCAGGGAAAACATACTTAACGAATTGGTGTGAATGAATGGCATATCACAGATAGAGTTGGTAAAAGGTTTAAAAGAAACTTAGTGCAACAAAAGATAGGAAATTGTGAAAAGTCACGATCGCTCATGTCCTGGAGGAACATGTCACATGAAAAAAGTCCATATCCAGAATATCTTATGCAATCGGATTATCATTTATTCGATTTTATAGGATTCTGTAAGTGAAAAATAAAAAGGTTTCAATCCTCTTGACGATTACAGAAGACATACAGAGAAGTTATTTAATTAGAACCCGTCTAATATGGAGAGAAGGAAGCTGACTTAAAGATAAATCCGAATAAATCCGAAAAAAACGGTAAATAATTTCTTCAGTAAATTTAATGTCAAAAAGTATTAAAAATGTTGTAAACTGAAGAAAATTTTACGTGACCAAATAATATCTTATGAAATTGACATTTATACAAATTATATAAAAAATGTCGATGTGTGAAGCAATTTCAATGTTACATTTAACTTCTTTTCATATTTTTTTTTTGGGGGGGTGTTTGCTTAATTGACGTATGCATAAACATAAACCACCCTTTTTTGCCAAATGATTCTCTTGATATATAATAATGTTTAATAAAAATTATTTTTAAAGATTTTATAATATAAAATAAAATACTGTTTCTATCAAATAGTTATTTTAATTTATATTACAAGTCTTTATCGTATATTCTCATTTCTGAGTAACAAAATTTTCATGTTGTCTTCAAAGGTACGAATGTTTATCTACAAATTGAAAATTATTCTAGTAGGTAGCCTTCATTTTCACGGCAACAACAGGGATTATAAAATGAATCTAGGAGCCACCATTGTCTACAATGCTAATTTTATAATCCCTGTTGTTGCATACTCAGAAAAGTTTGTGTTTCTTCAATCCGTACAGAGACTACAATCGTTTTTACTGCATCTATGCTTATAGTTTCTGAGAATGAGTACATACATGATCAATAGTTGAACAAGGCCAATACATTCAAACTCTCGGGCACGATCGACGGCTTTCAATCTGTTTCTTCAATACACGTTCACTCAAAAAGCTTGAATTAACTCGCGGTATCTGTTTAAGATATTTCCCAATGATAATGTCGTCTACCCCGACCAATATTATCAAGAAATCACCTCCTGGAAAATTTGACTCTCTGGAGATTTGAATCCGGGTTTCGTGATTTTAATGCTAACGTTTTGACCATTTTGCCACGCGCCCGCACGAAATTATTATTTTGAATTATAAAAATCAAATCAAATCCTTTCAAGGAATTAAGTAGATTGATACGATTTTCTGACTTTTTCTTCGTTTTTCCTTGTGTCTCCATTCATTTTACGAATAAGAGTAACCGAATTTTTTTGTGAATGGCCATTAAAATTGAAAGGATTTGACACGTGATTTATATTTTCGTTGCTTTTGTACTTAAGAGACTGTTTCAGCTTTTGCGGGGTTTGTAATCATATTTATTGCACATATTGCAGATAAGGGAAAATAAGGGTAACGCTCTCATTGAGCGTGTTACTGTGCATGTGTTGATCGTATTACTAGAAAACAATCGCCCCTTTTACTTGCAGAATTCACAACTAAGGGGCTGCAGGATCAAAACTTTTTGATAACACCAAAAACGTAAAAAATGCGCTCATTATCCGAAGGAGAGATTGACCCTATTTTCTATTATTTTAAACATTACTGATAACTCAATGCTGCCATTTTTTTTTGTTTTCTTTTAAACATTTACACATATTTAATAGAAATAGGGGTGGGCTAAGAAAACAAATTTTTTTCAAAAAAGGGGTGCCCCCCCCCAAAAAAAAAATCACTAAATGACAACGTATTCCAAATAACATCATTAATCACCAAACATTCCCACCAAAATGATTCAAATGATAAAATTCATGGTTCTACGTACACAATTTTGAGTCTAAACATTAATTTCCAAAACAACCGATTATTTTGGAGCTGAAATAGACCAGATTACAGGAAAAAACGGGAACAAATTTGAGTATTGTGAATTGAAATCACTGATTACTTCAACATTACATTCTATCGAGAAACGTTATCTGGCAAAAGTGTCCATATTTCAATATCTCATGCAATTATAAAAAGCAGGAAGAGGGTTTTTAGTGACTCCAACTCACACATGTTTAAATATAGCATCGTGAGTTTGAAAGTAAACCATGTCACACATCTTAAAGCGCATTCAATGTTCCACTTTAAGGTACTATTCACATGCCTGTACCAGTTGATTATTTAATGGTGCATCTGAAACAGTATTCCTTATATCATCAGAATGGGGAAGCAAGGCAGCAGCAGTATATCCAAGGAGACCAAAACGTCTTTTTTATATAAGGCAAACATTTTTTAACAGCTTTATCCAAAAATATATATATATATATATATATATATATATATATATATATGTATATATATATATATATATATATATATATATATATATATATATATATATATATATATATATGTATATATATATATATATGAAGAAATATAGTCATAAGATGTGCCACATTTACGGGATAAAGTGCTCAACATCAGAGATAGAGCGTGTATAAATATAAAAGTGAACATAGAAGTCAACACTTAGAGGCGATAGTCTGTTTCATGCTAGATGTAATCTTCAGGCCAGGATTTTATATATATACATATATATATATATATATATATATATATATATATAATGCGAATTAATTGAGGCTTGTACAGAAAAGAACACATCGTTCGGATGTGTTTGTAGTTATAATTGCACACGTGATTACAGACACGCAGGTTTACAGAAATATGAAACGTTCATACACATTTTTGATTATTTATATCAAACAAAAGACGCTCGCTTTTTACCAAATTCCTCATAGATTGACGTTTTATTACCATCATTCAATACAAGTTTACAAAATGCATCAATTATAGCAGGATTAAAACTTTAGCCAAGAATGATTTCAAAGATGACATTGTTTTAATTATTTTTTCCTTTAGTTCAAATTTACTCTCTATATGCTTCAGAACAGATAGGTTCCCGGTGTCAAACACCTCACAACCGTGGATCGTGCAAAGAAGATATTGGGGTATGTGCTGTGACAGGATGTTTGCAGCTACCAACTTTTCAATTTCCAAGAAATTGGAAATTGAATCTGTCATGAAGACTGTTATCTTAACCCCGAAACGGTCTATTTTTGTTTAAATCATCAAAGATATTTTTCTAATTTCTGTGTACACTTTGTCGAAATAACATATAACCATAAATTCAGTGATTTGAATCAGAATCAGCAAGGATGTGGCATATTTTTAAAGTTTTGTTGAATACATTGTCATTTTTAGCGACTTTTTGTGCCCCGGGCAGGTCTGGGCATCTTTCGGTCCGATTCCATCCCAATTTTCAAAATGTTGGCCCATTTCGTTCTATTTGGACACAAATGAATGGAATAAAACACTTCGCCACTTTTTTGGTCTCTATAGACCATTCCTAATAGAAATGACTTTTTATACAGTCACATAAAAGAAGTAGCTTTTTATATGTGAAATGTTCATATTGATTGACTGATTCATTCGTTTTCTACGGCTTATTTTTGACATCTAATAAACTGCAAAGGGTATTGTGCAGTTTATTACATGTCAAAAATATTTTCAGATTGTAAGATTTTGTTTAGATAATAATAGTTTAGGCATACGAGTCTTACTAATTAACCCATAGCGGGGGAGATGAGGTGGATTCTTACCTTTACAAAGGGGATTTGCGCGTAAGTGAATATAATGAATCTAACAGGAAAAGGAACTCGGCTCTCCGATTAACAATTCAGAGCCATTATCCATTCCTCCACCCGCACATCTAAGCTTACGGCACCTGGTATTCTCAAGCGGTCACCCTTCTAGGTTCTGACCAGGCTCCCTTTGCTTAAATTCTCGCACTTTTCGCTTGTGGAACTCTCTTTTGGCTACTTGCTTTCCAGTCAAGTTTCATCATCTAAAATGTAAATGCAATGCCAATCGTTATCTTATTAATTCGTGTTCTATTGTTCTTTCTCCTTCATGATGTTTCTTTCTCATATTCGTTCACACTCAGTAAATCCTTGCGTTATTGTGGCTTTTCTTCGCATGAAATGCTTTAAAAAGCTTTTCTCTTTAATCAAAAGACGTAAAGATTAAAAGCGAGAACGAATTATCGAATATATAAATCTCAAGGAAGAAGGATTTCTTCTGTCGTTATTTTTCCTGTGGTTATCACGTTGCATTGATAAGATTTTGCTACTAATTTTTTAAATAATTTTTAGCGCAATATCAGATAATACAGTAAAATCTATTCTTTTACGACAAGTAAAGCATCTTATGTCTTTAATTGCTATCGCGACTTTTTAGAGGTTCAAAGGAATAACATTTCTGATCTATGATGATTTAATCCGAGATAACATTTCCCGTGTTTTAAACAGATGGAAAATAAGAAAAATGCAAAATATATTATAGATTTTAAGTTCTGTAAAATTTTCTTTAATTATTTACAGATATTTGGTGTGGACATTTTAATTAGCACCCCTGGAGTTTTTACTACATAATATTAATATATTTTTCAAGAAAAATTCACCAGATAATATTCAATGTTAAATTATGCTTAAAAGCTCATGCAAATATATCTATATATATATATATATATATATATATATATATATATATATATATATATATATATATATTTTAGTTGGATTGATATGAGTTTGGGACCCTGGGTTTCACGCTTTTGCGATCGTCATATTTATAAAATGTTGGATTTATGTAGTGTTGCGTGTATTGGTGTTTTTTTTAATGGAAAACTTAACAGAAGAATCGTGATGAAAACGATCATAAAAGAGAAAGATATGTTCATAATTAATTAATTATAGCTAAGGATCAGAACTTGGTAAATGTTTGAAATAAAGTTCAAATATATATATATATATATATATATATATATATATATATATATGTATATATATTATTCCAGGACCATTTTCCACCTTATTCAAGATGATATTCACACTCTAACCTAACTTTCTGTCCGAGAGTAACAATGTGCCTCACAAGTTTCACGTACGATCTGATGTTCAAGCCTTTTTTCATTGCTCATTGGAATGTCATAATTGAAACTGCTCTCCAACGCACTAAACGTCTTATGGATTGAGTTGGATCATTTTTAATTGCTCTCTTTCGCTCTAAGTTAATGTGATGATCCATCTTCCTGTTGTGACCTTCTGATTCAATTTTCCTCTCTACTCTTCCCTTTTTTAAAAACTATTCACTGTTCTCTTGATAGTTTTTGAATTGACTTTAAAGGTGGAAGTCAGAGTATAAATGTTACTACCATTACTGGAGACCTAAATGATCTCTTTCCTCTCACCATTGCTCATTTGAGAAGAGAGCGGGTCTGGCAAAAACGATTTTAACCTGTTCCCTTTCTATCTGAAAAACTCAACGGGTTTTTCTGTGATTCTTAGAAGAAATGGTATCAAGATGGCTAAGCGTCTTATCTGAACATCTAGAAAAAAAGAAATACAATTAGTTTAGTTGTTTTTTTTAGATATTGCACATATTTTTTTACATATTACACATTTTGTGGTATGGACAAATATGCTGCTATACGATATGGACAATTATGCTGTTACACCCGGTATATAAATATTCTATCTACTTTATTGACCAGTCTTCCGTAATTAATGAAGCAATGGTAATCAATGTACACACACACACACACTTAGTAATTAGACATTGGGTTCAGGCAGGAGTTAAGCTGACCAGTCATTTATTCATTGTAAACCTCCTAGATACGAGAAAATGTAATTCAGGCTCATTTCAAAATTCATGAACAATTTCATATCATCGGACTATTCAATTCTGGAGGAGACAAGACATTTCATTATTCCAACTCATTAACTGCATGTCGCAATGTCAAATTCTCAAATCTCATCTTTTCTTATCTGATTGCTGTTGATTTGTGGAAGTAACCTTCAATTACAATAGAACATATATTTCCAGGTCCAGCAAATATTTTCCTTCTTTAGACTTTTTTGTTTCCATTAAAATGTTCAATGGTTTTCAGCGATGCATTTTTCATGCTTTTGTTCAGTTTAATTGCGTTTTGAAAGATAATACTACACAAATGTTCCTATTGTCTCTTGATAGCCGTCTTCATCGGTTTATACACACGGTTATGGAAACCTCTTATTTTCTGTATAGTATCGTCATCTTTATTGTTTCATTGACAACGTTTCTGATTGTTGCGTGACTTACAAATTATCTGAAATGAAGAGTAGAAGTAAACCTCATCACCAATAATTTTCTGTTAGATCCAGACGCAAGAAAGTGAGATATTTTGAAAACCGATATCACTTTCGACGTGTCTGCTCTTTCTCAAACGGCAGCGCGCTAAATATCAACGCAGACATAAAGAACATGATGCTTGTTGTTATTTACTGAAAAGTATATTAACAGAGCGGTTAGGAAATTTATTCGGAAATCTACCATGATGGAATCTTTTGGGAGAAAGGCCGCCTTTATAAAATGACTTATGATTCTGAAGTCTTGTCCTCGGGCCATTTTTTATTATTTTTTTAACCAATTTTGCAAGATGGTTATTTTTCTAAAGAAACATTTCAGTTTCACTTGACTATTTTATACGTTGAACAAGATAAATATGAAAATCGAAAAAGAAAAAAAGAAACAGATTCCCTTATTGGGTAGATAGCCAATATCTTCTCTTAATTGAGTGAAAGATGGCGAGATATATGTTCAGCCATTGACATGTCTGTAAAAGAAATTGTATCCTCCTGAGTGTTCATAGAGATTTAGATAAAAAGAAAGAAAAAAGAAAAGAGGACATTTACTGATGAATAATATTAGATTCTTGTACAATTTTCTTTTCAGAGATGCGCGATAACAGCCAGCTTCCCGATATTCTATTAAGATTTATGGACCTCATCTGAGCAAAAAAGTGACCACGTATTTCAGATATGGGAAATTCGAGAAAGGCGAATCTACACTATCTTGGGTATTAAAAGAAAAGGGGGAAGCGTAAAGTTGCACACACATAAGTGATTTCAAGCAGAGTTAAACCTGTAGATTAAAACGATGCAATTTACGCACACACACACACACACACACACACACACACACACACACACATATATATATATATATATATATATATATATTAGGAAAATTGATGACAAAATTGAAAAAAGATTATATACATATAAATATATATGTATGTATGCATATATATATATATATATATATATATATATATATATATATATATATATATATATATATATATATATATACATTCCAACATATATTGTTAAATATAACAAACAACGAATGTCTATTATGTTTGATTATGAGCCATTCTATGCTTCGTAAATTAGCATTAGTTTCGGGAGAAAATAAAGATAAAAACTGTCCAATGTTTGGATACATTTTTATTATGGTGCTCCTCAGTCAGTCTAAGCTCACATGAGCCATCACCAGATATGGACATTACAACAGAAATGTTCACCATCAAAGATGACAACCTTTTAGGTTTACATAGAAGTTTGCAATACGACGATAACGGTCTCGGAATAGCAGACGCAGGTCGAAAATTCGTATTGATCTGCTGCCACCAATACACTAAATATATATATATATATATATATATATATATATATATATATATATATATATATATATATGTATATGTGTGTGTGTGTGTGTTTGTGTGCGTGAAAGAGAGCGAGAGAAAGTATTTGAAATATTTCTTGCTACCCTCAATTTTCAAAAAATAGAAACAGAAAACAAAGTAGAAAATTTATTTAAGTAAAAAAGGAAATTTTTCATAGACACATGTTATGTATGTTAGATAGAATGCATGAATAAACATCAATCACCTATATATCTATCTGTCTATCTATAGGATTATTTATAATAATTTATTTGGTTGTGTAAGAGTTTATTATTGTTCTTTATATTGTGAGTAAATATATAATATTGTTAATAATATTTATTTTTTCATTTCAGATCAGCCAGCTGTATTTGCGTTTTCGAGAACCAGGTATATATAGTGGATGTCAAGAATCGATCATAAACGTTATTGGTGGAATCTCTACAGGGCATCTAAATGTCTGTGAATCTATCTTTCTATCAGAATCCATTCCTTCATCCATCCATCTTGCACATTTATAAATATACCATTCCTCCGTGCATTAATGCCATACCTGGCCTGGTGCCCTGACAATAGTTATTTACTAAGCGCAGCTTAGATGTAACTCAAGGTCACAAGTATGGGGCATATACCGAGGATCGAACTCATTTCTCAGTTCGTAATTGTTCTGGCGAGACAAGCTTGCTTGACCATTACACCACACCACAACAAAGTAACCCTGGCGCTCCGACTATACATTTCGAGATTTTCGACAAAATCCAAAGAAGGGTCTGTAATGTTATTGGTACTGATCGTGTATCATGACTTTGTGACGTACCTTACTTCTGTTTTTTTCTATAAATATTTTCATGACAGTTGTTCTAATGAGCTCCCCTGCTTGGTATATCGACTGTATAAATTTAAGCCTGCTACTATACTGGATGTGCGTTGTCGTGTTATGGATATCAGCTCAGAATGTTTCTGATGACCTTTGCTGTATGGTTATGCTAGCATGAAGTCACACATCATCATGACCGAGGTTTTCAACGTGCTAGCCTTGTTCAGACTGTTGATCACGCTAGATTACACTCTCTCACACAGAAACTAACTAGGACCCGTTCAGCGTTGTTGCAGGTGGGCTCTGTGGTTGTTGAACAAACACACATCTGCCTGCGCAGGCATCTGCAACGGGGATTAGCTACCTTTTAAACTGGCATCCTCGTATTCGAATGTCATTTACTTTTTTACTTGATTGGCGACTAATTCTCATTTTACATTTGAATTGTCTAGATGTAACGGTACTTTCTTTGCTAACAGTTTCCTTTCACGTACTTCTCCCCTGTGGAACTTTCTTCCAGTTTATTGCATTTCCAGCCCACTTTGATCTATAAAAATTTAAATACAATTTTCTTTATTCAGATTTAGAAAGTTCTGTGTTGTAGAAATGAAATGAGGCTGGGAACTAAGTCGGAATTTAAAATTCATACGAACACAAGTTAGTGTATTTTTGAAATCATCTAAATTATTATATTAATCGTATTTATTTAAATAAAATGGAAGTTTTTACGATATATCCTTAAAAATAGTGGTAAAATATTAAGTTACATTTATCGAATTTAATTATGACATTTATTTTATGTGACGAAATTATTAATAATTAGATATTTAATTAAACTTACAGTACAAAAAGTATATATGTTAACTGTTTGCAAAGTACGGTGCAATTAAAATTCAATATGCTTTTAAAAAAATATGTTTATTGTTATAGAGAGAAATAACTTTAACTTTATTCTTAATAATAACATTTTTAGTGGGTCTCAAAGTTTAAAACTGTTCAACTGAACAAATGTCGGAAAAAAAACATGTCATATTAGGTTCCCTTTTGCATATTTGTGATTTATTTTAAAGAACAATTTTAAAGTATCGCATTAAATATATTGATATTATGGCATTAACTTCGTGATAAAATTCTTAATAAATAACATATTCATTAATTTCGTACCGGAAATATTTAAGACATATAGTGAAATTAACCATCACCATATCTTTTAAAATATATTAGAAATACAATATCATTCATCATGAAGTTAATTTATAATGAATATGTTTATTGTTATGAAAAACAATATCTCAAAGTAAAGTAGTAAATTAACTTTCGGGTCAAATTTTTAATCATGACAAATTTTGTCAAATTCGTACGGAAAAATGTCGTTTTTTTTTATAATGAAGATAAAATTAACACGCTGCAAGTTCAAAGAAATTAAGATAAACGAATCATATACTTATTTCAATGTCTTAAATAATAAATGCAAATTATTCCAATAGTAAAATGTAAATATTTACTTTTACGGTAGTTCCTGTACCTAACTTTTGGAATCTTGTTTTAATTTTAAAGTCAGTGTCCCTTTAAAATCTAAACTCACTTACTTTGGCTGTTTAGGTATCACCTTGATTATATATATATATATATATATATATATATATATATATATATATATATATATATATATATATATATATATATATATATATCATAATTCTATATATGTATATTCATAATATATAAATACTTATGTATATATATACATATATATATATACATGCATATATATATACACATACATACACACACATATGTATTACTGCTGATAATGCAAGACTCTTTAAACCGATTGGGCTCTCTAAGTGACTGGTGGGTTTATGACAAATAAATACGCAAAAATTCGCCTTTCTCTCTGCCGAGCGTCGATGGCCTAGTGCATAGAATATCGGACAAATACCAAATCGGTCGGGTTTCGGTGCCGGCCTGAAGCAATCGGATGTGTAGCCACAGTGATGCGCTGTGATACAGCGAAACAGTCTGTCTGTGGGTGACTATATATATGAAGAAAATGTGGAAAAGACAAAGCAAAATCCGAATATGTGAGTTTACTGTTTTTTTTTAATTTTGTTTTTCTTTTTGTTATTCTGTCGACTTCAGACGTTTCGGTCAAATAGACCTTCTTCAGGACATGGTTAATGGAGACATATTTATATTAGATTTAAGTTAGATGAAGAGACGATATATACAGGACTAGTCAGAAACAGAAAAACTGAAATTCAAGATAAAAGATAAAAGAAAACATCGATTAACCTTCTTAATGAGCGTGTGTAAATGGATGTCAGAACAGGGATAGTATTAAGAGAATTATTGTTCAGAGCTACAAAGAATAGGACGCTGTGAAGAGGCATAATCACCCGTGTAATGTAGTGGCACGACACAGAGAAAAAGAAGTAGAAACACTGGCGAAAAAGATTGATGGGAATATTTTAATCGTGACGGCACTTGTATTTCGTACGCCAGAATATGTTAAAGCCCCTAACTTTCCAGTTTATTTTATCATGACTGATATGAAGCTGCTTCACTAAGATTCTATTTTAATTAAACCCCATTGTTTAAAACCTTCACGTTTTCCCCACAACTTTCTTTTCGAGTATATGACTTTAGAGTTTATTTAATTGATTTCTGAAAATTCTGAGTGCGAATTCAGCTGAGTTCCATGTGCGAGCGCAATTTTTTAAAACTCTTTCTAAATGCGTCTTTGATGCCCTTGATTCTGAACTATTTAAGTATTTATTTCCCGTTAGATTGCTGTTTGCGGCTACTCTTGAAGCCTTTTGTTTTGGAAAGAAAATTGTTACTCGCAATTCGCTAAGTACATCTGATCAAAAAGTAAAAAAAGTTGATCGAATTAATTCGTTTAACACTGACAAGTTCTGTAAGTGCAAGAAAGATATCTTTCAACATGTAACCTAGCGAATTTAATCATTTAAAATATAATATTCTTTATAATTCAATTAATGTCTATTTGATTATATATTTATATCTTATTTGCTTTCTTTTCTTAATTTTACTGTTATTAGAAATAGCAGAAGATTGAAATTGAGTCGTCTCTTGCTTATTAGATTAGATCATTTCAGAAAGATCTTTGCTAATAATTTGATAACGTTTAATAACGTTAAAAAATATGTAAGTTGACACCTAGAATTGAGTGAGATTTAAAAAAAATCATTTTGCCGAAAGCAAGGCAATAATGGTACTAAGACGCAAGGTGGGGGGGTTACTGAAAGTGAAAGATAATGAGAAGACTTGAGAAGGAATCTGAAACCCAATCCTAAACATGAAACAAGGGAAAGAACAGGGTTCAGGAGGAGCGAAGATGTCGACTGACGTTGCATTTAAATTTTTAAGATTGTAAATGGCAGCGAAGCAAGAAACCGGGACGAAAGAAACTATTAGAATAGAACTTACGGTTGCATCTACAAGTATATTGTGTAAGTTAGTGGTTACACTGAGACTACCGACATTACCGATACCATATCTCTATTCTTTTTTATATGCCTTCAGGATGTGGGCGATTATAGCTCTCTATGGCATCCTATTCTTCGTAGCTGCAAGTAATATTTGTCCCGTTACAATCCCTCTCAATCACTGTCCTCGTATCCATTCATTTAAGCTCGTTATTCAGGTAATACGATCTTCACCCTGCTCCTCTTGCCCTCATTATGTTCTGTGGGTGTTCATTAGAATATACCCCAGATATTTCAACTGGCCTTTTCCGATTCTAAATATGCGCTATTTTTGTCTACACTTTATTTAAGACTTTCTCTTTGCACACGTAATCTATCATGGTTTTCTCATGATCCTTCTGTAGATCGACATCTCAACACTAAGAAATTGTCAAGCACTCACTGTTATACAGGAGGACTGACATTGCAAAGCAGCTCAGCCCAATTGATTTGTTCTGAACGAACATCTGTTTATTATCGCTTTTAATATGTTCTGGGAATATTTTTCGCCATTTCAGTGCGTCTTTAAATTATTATTTGATATCTCCCATCATCTATTAAAATATTTCCTAGATAGTTAAATTTCTAATACTTGCTAGTTTTCTCCGATTCGTAGCTAGCAACTTGGCCTAACGACAATACATTCAGTTATCTTACGATTGATAGTCCTTTCTTTGCTGATTTTATAACACCATTTTCTCGGAGTTGACGATTTTTTTCCCCGACTGCCAACCTAATAATTATTAAATTGCAGAGTGACAATCAAGCGCTCGGCCTGCGAGATTTATGTTACTGATATTTTCTGTATATATAGTATAGATTGTTTTGTCACCTTCCCAATGTCATAATAAAGGACATAAGGAGAATATACAAATACTAATTTTAATTTGATTTCTCTATAGAAGCAAAGAAATGAGTACTGGACTCTTATGTAATACCGTTCTTCCGCTATGGTAGTGTTTTCTATACAATCCCTTCAAAAGGAATAACAGACTTGATGAATGAGAAATATGGATGCTGAGAATGCCACGCGCTGAACACGTGAGTAAAGATGGAGTTATAGGGAAAATAGGAACAAAACGGACACGCATGCATAGAGACAGAACGAGACTACTGAAATTTCAAGGGAGAATAATAAGGAAGGAGAATTTGGCATTCCCAGTATATTGAAGGCAAAAGGGACATAGGAAAGCAGGTCATAATCTACGTAAGAGTTGTAAAAGGATGGTAGAACAGGGATTACAAGAGATAATAAAAAGGAAAAATAGCAAAAGCTACAAAGCATAAGAAATTGTAGGGAGACATGATAGCCCACGTACTGATGAACTCGACACATACAAGAAGAAGAAGAAGAAAAAGAAGAAGAAGGTAAGCAATAAATTTGACAATGGTAGTTTTGATCATGCAAATTCAAGTACAATCTAGGACAGGAAATAAAAAAAGGATTGTCCTTTTTAATAAATGATGATTGTCAACCCCAAATATACGAGATACTGAGATACAATTTTCAGATAGATTTTACAGATGATTTTAGAGATTATGACATTGTTAACACTGTTCAGAAAACGTGTTTTATTTGTCTGGGCAAAACAATAACCTAGAAAAAAGTCTCATTTACTTATTTTTCTTTAGCGTTCTGTCGTTGAACAGAACAGAGGATTCATCCCTTAAAACAAAACAAAGATTCATTTTCGAGGTAAAGTATCAACCAGAATTTGATCTCCTTTCGCTATTCCTTCAGTTCTCAGTCAAATAACTTTATGAACATTTTCGCAGTGACTGGATGTAGAGAAGTGGTATTTCTTCATGATTATCAACGTTTTTCTTTCAATAAAACAGAACGAATATGCTTTAATCGCAAAAGTGGCCTTTCAGGTTGCACATTTATTTTGGTGAGTACAAAATGAGCAGAAACAGATTTCATGTTCATTTACAATCTTTAGCGTTGACTTTTGCACTGCTGCCTTCTGGATAAATATTCTCTACCCTCAAATATGGGTTAAATAGCAGAGTATACTGTCCTCGTGAGTGTTAGGTGGCAATTAGTCCAGGATATGGACAACACTTAGTTCAATTCTTTTTAATTTAACAGGGAGGCACTTCACTGTCTTTCTCAAAAAGTGCTGACAAATATCTAATAATAAAGAAATAGAATATGCGGAGATATTTGCTCACTTCCTTCCTGAAGGGAAATGGTATTAAAAAATAGATATATAAAATTAGAGTGTTTCCTGTATTTTAGAAATGAAATTTTGAATAGCATAGTTCTGTTGCATATAAAAAAATAACATATGGATAAACAAATATGCAGAGAGAGAGAGAGAGAGAGAGAGAGAGAGAGAGAGAGAGAGAGAGAGAGAGAGACAGACAGACAGACAGACAGACAGACAGACAGCTGCAATAAGAAAGAAGAAAGCTAGTATGTAATTGATAACGTAGATTTTCATTGGCCGAACAGCCAGTAGTAGTATCGGTGGAAATATATAAAATCTTTCTATTAAAGCAAATTTTCAGGAAAATAGTCTTTTTTGCAAATTTTCAGGAAAATAGTCTTTCAGGAAAATAGTCTTTTCAGGAAAATAGTCTAACTGTTATCAATCTTTTCATTATTGAGAGTGGTTTTCTGTTATGGTGAAACACACCTATTCTATAGTTATTAGACTCTCCCACCTAATATAAGTAGGAGTAGTAAGAGGAACATGGGTCAGTCGACGTCAGTCGACAGCCTGAACGGTTGAACTCTCTGCCTACGGGCGGAGAGGAACCCGAACGAGGCTACGCCGAAGGGCGGAGTCTCGCTCGGGGAGGTAAACCGGCCCTGAACCCGTTTATACGGGTTCAAAGGGTATATATTTTTGGCCGGGCCCACGAGCTCGAGGATCCCACGTTAAACCGGCCTTGTGCCACATGGTACCCTCGTGGGGGGTGACTAAATATTAGTCGACGTCAGTCGACAGCCTGAACGGTTGAACTCTCTGCCTACGGGCGGAGAGGAACCCGAACGAGGCTACGCCGAAGGGCGGAGTCTCGCTCGGGGAGGTAAACCGGCCCTGAACCCGTTTATACGGGTTCAAAGGGTATATATTTTTGGCCGGGCCCACGAGCTCGAGGATCCCACGTTAAACCGGCCTTGTGCCACATGGTACCCTCGTGGGGGGTGACTAAATATTAGTCGACGTCAGTCGACAGCCTGAACGGTTGAACTCTCTGCCTACGGGCGGGGAGGAACCCAAACGAGGCTACGCCGAAGGGCGGAGTCTCGTTCGGGGAGGTAAACCGGGGGTGACTAAATATTAGTCGATGTCGGACGACTCGGCTAGACGGTCAAACTCTCTGCCTCTGAGCAGAGAGGAACCCGAACGAGGCTCTGCCCTTCGGCGGAGCCTCGTTCGGGGAGGTTGACCAATCCGATTCCGTTTATACGGGATCTACGGGCATTTTTTGGCCGAGACTACGGGCTCTGGAATACCCCACTTTAAACCCGGCCTTGTGCCACATCTATCCCTCGTGGGGGGACAGTAAATACTGTCGATTTCGGACGACAGTAGTCGACAGTTAGTTGAATACGAAAGTAGTCAGCGACCACAACAAGATTACTCTGCGTAATACCTAAATAACTCCACAACACTTTCTTTTTAACCTTTTGTTTGAAGTCGTGCTCAATGTTAACATCTTGAATATGATATCATTTTTGCCAATCCCCAATGTTCGGAAAGGATGGTTTTCGCCATTACCCACAAGCTACAGTCGCTCAAAGGTATCATAAAAAGCGGTTGTATATTGATGAATGGGTTTTGTGCCATGCATGACAACTATATGAAAGTCTCACTCTAACGAGGCTATTTAAGAACATGGCTCAAGTTTTCAGGTTAATGCTTTGGTTTTGTAACAATTTGCGGTGTTGGGGGAAAACTATTTCTAGTGCAACCTATTCAATGTACAATTGCGTTATCGGCTATACTAATTTTTTTTTAACTGGCCTCAGAAAGAAAAGCGGTACACATACACACACACGCATATATATATGCGTGTATACAATGAAATGGACTAAGTCCAATAAATATTTAATATATTTTCTGTTTATATGTTATTTTAATAGATACACTTTATTTGAGTAAATGCTCCATTTTTTGGCCACTGAAACAAAAAAGTGCATTTACTGTATAAGCATTACACACATACACACACACACGCACACACACACACACACACACACACACACACACACACACACATATATATATATATATATATATATATATATATATACCCTACAACCCCTTATTAAAATGATTGTTTTTCTCCATATCCATAGAAACTAATATTATGAATGTATGTGCTTATAAAGCTCCGTAAATTTCAAAACAAGTTATTCCAAAATGCTCTTGAAAATGAAAAAGAACTAGGTGCTTTAATTTAATTTCTATAATTGAATTGGAATTTAGCTTCTGTTTTTGAAACATGGTAATTCCTCTGTAGCGATGGAATCGTATATTTTTTTAAAAATAATTATAATCTAGGCTCTATTTGTGTATCGAGCACTGTTCTTTAAAAATAAAAACAAAAATACAAAAGAACTTCAGATCATCAATCTAACGGTTCTTTCCTATTTTATCAACATATTTTCACATACCCACACACACATATATATATATATATATATATATATATATACATATATATATATATATATACTTTTTTCCTAGCCGAGGTTTATATATACAGATACGGTCTTCCACATTTTAAAAATAACAAGCCCAGTTCTTAACTTGTACGGGATTTTAGAAATCTTCAAATAATGTCGCTGAAACAAGATATCTTAGCATATGTTCGAAGAGACCAAGTCCTTTATTACACGCCTAATAACCGTATTTCAGTTGCTGCTATTTAACACTAGCAAAGGAAAAGTGCTTCTATTTAAGCAGTCTATACGGATAAGGAAGCTGCCAACATTTTAGTCGTGCTATAGTAATTCTAATTTATTAGAAAAGGATTTAATAAAGCTTTCGGCAGTAGTTATTCTATTACGTTACTCGAGCGTAAACTTAATTGGGAAGGAAGTAGAGTCGAAGAATATTTTAATCATTTACGACTACATTTTAATAATATTAGAATAGTTGGATGAATAATATCTGAATGAATTACAAGAAACACTAGATTACTTCGCTGTAGGGATAATGTGAATGGTTATATTAACCGTTTTCTTATGGGAAAATATTCGGAATTCAATGGCCGAGCTGAGAGTGTTGCTCTCGGTTGAAATTTCTATTATCTTTCTCTTTAAACAACTTTTTCAGAAAACTAGTTTTCACAAGTCTACTATCTGCTATCGCTCTTTTCGATCTTGATGGCAGTTTACTCACTAAACTTTTTAAAGTGATGTGAAATGTCAACATCTTAATTAAGTCATTATTTTCTATTCCAGTTTCGTGAGCATTTTTATTTTTATTTTTTTCTATCCATTTTAGTTGTTGCTGTTGTTGAAAGTCCTCATGTGTCGTAGTTTCTGTTATTTGGTACAGTTCATTGTCATTCTGTAGAGCCAGTTCACAAGGTTTGAAGAACGATGGTTATGGCTAAGACCTTCACGTTTCTCTCGATCAAATCCAACTTTAAACATTGATGTGAAAACGGAGTTGACGGTTTAATTATTTCTGGACAGGTTCTGCACCAGGCCTGTTAGCCATATCAATTTCTCGATTTGACAATTCTATACATGAAAAAGACCTAAGATTTTACGTTAAAGTTTCCTGTCGTTTGTTAGGTGGAACTAATGAACTTATGATCTATTCTAGCAAAGAAAAGATAATGTAGATCTCTTACTCTATACGATTGCTGGATAGATTGAAATGCAGGATAATTTCATCACAGATGAAGAAGAGACGTGAAGCAGCATAAACAGAAGGATGCTGGTAATACCTGAATCGAACATGTGAACAATGATGAAGCTTTTAGTGAAAATGGAAACAAAAGAACACATATACTTAACATGAAAACGGAAAAGTTAATATTTCTAAAGCAAAAAATGAGGGAAGGTGGATTGAAAATTTTGATACTGACAGGACAAATGGAAGGCAAAAGGCAAGAAAACAACGGATAACCTGCCTAAATTCATAGTGGAATATACTTTAGGAGAGATAAAAATGCTATATTTAATAAGAGCTACAAATGAAAGGATATTTTGGGAGAATCATGATCACCAACGTCCTATATATGTATGTATTCGTATATATGGAGGGAAAGAGACACCCTTGTGCAAATTAATTGAAACAAAACGAATAATTCCGTTATTATTTACTTTTCTTGCCTTTTTCCTATAAAACTTCACCCAGTGCACATGTTATTACTTCGTATGTCCACCTTTATTTTTGGGAAGCTCTTTCATGCGATCTGGCATGGAATCCACTAATTGATGCAGTCCTCATTAATTTTGGGGACATGGTACCACACGTCTATAATAGACGTCACGAGATTCTCTTTCGTTGTACAGCCCGTGATCTCTCTGTAAGGCTTGCTAGTTTGTTTGTGCAGCGTTACAATTTTCGTACGCATCCTTGATGTAAAGTCTATCGCAGACAATGGCCATAGGACAACTAATCGACAGACGAGACAATGGTGTCTGAGAGTGATAAAAATCTGATGCAATCACAGAAGACGCAATATTTTCAAATGACAACCAAATTTCATCATATACCCCGAAAACAGATTCATATTGCTACACACCACTGCAAATGATCTAATCTGAGAAAAAAATAAAAATCAATTACACTCTATCACTCCAGTGTGTCTAAAACTGACCGTATCTTAAAAGAACGGAAACTAATGCAGTTGTTTCAATTAGTTTGCACAATGGTATCCCTCTCTCTCTCTCCATATATATATATATATATATATATATATATATATATATATATATATATATATATATCGATTCATTGAAAGAAACGAGTTTGTGAAATTGTCAGATACTGTCTTCCTTATCATAAAAATAACGTGTTAACTTTTGCAGGATTTTAGAAATTTCCAATAATGTCGCTGAAACGATATATCTTAGAATATGTTCAAAGATATCGAGTCCTTCATTACACGCCTGATAACCATATTTTAGGTGTCGCTGATGCAAAGGAAGAGAACATTTATTTACGCAGTCTGTGCGGAGAAGTTTACATATGACATGGCGATGATCGTTTACGCAGTCGACACTTTGGTAGGTTTTGCAGTGAACCATTACATTCCTGAATCTTTTGTTATGTAGCAAATTTAGTTTTTCGTAAAATGGACGAAGAAGTAAAAACGAGTGGATGATTTATGAGATTCTCGACATGATGCAAAGGAGACCGAAAACTCTGCCAAGATACGGAACGGAATATAGAAAATTACACAATGAAATAAGGACCAAATGCAGGCAGTCTAAAGAAGAGTGGTTAAACAAAAAATGTGCAGAACTAGAGAGATTGAGTACCACCAACAAAGGAGATATGCATAAACAAATAAGGGAACTAACAGGAGAGAAGGAATGCTCGTCTACAGGCTGCATATAATCAAAGTGTGGAACGCTCATATCAGAGAAGGGCAAAATTCTAAAACGCTGGAATGAATATAGTGGAGAAATCTTCCACGACAAAAGATAAAAAACAGCAATACACAGAAATACCGACGGTCCTAAAATTCTAAAAACCGACGTAGAAGTTGCACTGGCGAAATTGAACAGAAACAAGGCAGCAAGGCCAGATGATTTTGGTATAGATAAGATTACAGAAATAATATATGAACTCTACAACAGTAGTGAAATACTGGAAGCTCTCAGCACATCTGTTTTCATAGCACTGCCTAAGAAACCAGGCGCAAACGAATGTGAACAGTTAGCCTAATGAGCCGCATAACAAAACTCATCATCTGTATTCTGAGGAATAGAGCGCGCAGAAAAATCAGGCCAGAGATAGGACAATAACAGTGCAGTATTGTTAAAGACATCGGAACAAGGAACACGATATTCATTCTCAGAATTTTATCAGAAAGAGCAATAAAATGCAGAAGGGCGTGCACCTATATTTTATAGACTATTCAAAGGAGTTCGATAAAATGCGCCACAAAGATCTGTTGCTCAGCAACCTTGATATATTTGGGAAATATATTAGAATAATCAAAAACCTATACTGACAGTAAACGGCCGGCATACGGATAAAAAATGAATTCAGCAGACATACAAAAATAGAAAGGGGCGTAAGGCAAGGATGTGTCTTCTCATCGGACTTATTCAACCTATAGAGCTACACAATTCTGAGAAGATTAGAAATCCTACTAGGATTCAACATAAGATACGCAGATGACGATGACACAGTACTGACAGCAGACACTGAAAGGAAATTACAAATCTTCCTAAAGAAGGTAGCGAAGACGATCGAGAATAACAAACTAAGCATAAACTACAAAAAGACAGAATGCATGGTTATCAGTGAAACAGATGAGACCGAAATGCGAGTTACAGGTCGGGGAGACAAAAATCAAGCAGGTGAAGAAATTTAAATATCTGAGTAGTGTTCTGACAGAGGACATTAAGCGCGACGCTGAGATCCGAAGACGTATTGGGATGGAAAAAACGCATTCCAAAAGCTAGGCAGAATTTCACGAGACATCAAGATTTCTTTGGTAACAAAGAAAAGAGTACTGAACTGCTACATGGTACCTCTCCTCCTTTATGACAGCGAATGCTGGACGTTCTCCTCAAAGATGAAGAAGAGACTTGAAGCAACGAAGGTATGGTTCTACATAAGGATGCTAAGGATACCATGGACCGAACATGTGATCAGCGATGAGATTTTGGAGAGGATGCAAACAAGGAGGAAGTTTATACTTAACATCAGGAAGAGGCAGCTGAAATTTCTGGGACACGTAATGAGAAAGAAGAGCTTTGAGAATCTGATACTCACACGGCGGATAGAGGGAAAAAGAGACAAGGGAGAGCAACGCGTGACATACCTAGCAGGCTTAAGCAAGTGGGTGACAGAACAGGGGTTGGGAGAAGTAGCAAAAGGACAAAACATATTTAGAACTACAAGAGATAGGGAGAAGTGGAGAGCCATGATCGTCTACGTTCTGAAGGGACACGGCACATAAAAAAGAAGATACTTAGAAGGAAGCTGCATTTTAGTCGTGTTATAGTAATTCTAATTCATAAGTAAAGGATTTAATAAATCTATTATTCTATTCTATTATGCTATACGTGTGTAAACTGAATTGGGAAGTATTAGAGTCAATATAAACGAAGAACATTTGAATCATATACCACTGCATTTTAATAATATTAAAATTTCTAATGCACATAATGAGGAAAGAGGCCTTGGAAATGTTGATACGCTCAGGACAGATTAAGGAAAGAGGGACAGACAAACAACGCGTATACTATAGGTAGGTTATTACCTAACGAGCTTGAGCAGAAAATACTATTAGTATACTCTTTCTCTCACTCACATAAATGTACTAAAACTTTGATACCTAAGGTTTAAAATGAATTTTAAAAAATGAAAAACATTTTTGATGTTTTCTTTCCATCTTTAATTGAACGTTAAATGATTAAATTTACTATTTCCAGTCAGCAAAATACTCTGGTGTAGTTCAAATAGAAATTATATTGATTTGAATTTAAACTTTTTGGTCGCTTTCAGAAAATCGATGAATATTGTCCATTTTGACTGATTTTTAAACAAAAGTTAATTCTCAGGTTTAAAAATCTTCCAGAAATAAAATATATATTTGTGACACATTATTTCAGTAAAATTAGCAAATGTAAAGTCAAACTAATCAGATTTAAAACAAATATTACAAATAGCATAAAACATAGTTTGCAAGCGTTTCTTAACCACGGGGTATTGTTTTTCTGACATGTTAATCGATTGATTGGAGGCCTAAGCTGGTTGATCAGAAGTTGACATAAATTTACGAAAAATAAGTGAACACTTTGTCTTTGCTTTTTAATTACGTAGTAATATTTTAAAATTAACATATTTTCTGCAATTATTTAATATTTTATTGAATTTTGATCAGAATAACTATCACGAAAAAAATAAACTTAAAAATGTAAAAAGTAAAAAACGACTTACAAAAAAAATTATGATATAGCAGTTTTAAAATAATTTGAAAGGTAATTTCAAAATGACACGCAAATTAAAAAAAATAAGAACTTCAAATAGAAATTGAATAAGAAAAATTTAATTTAAGTGAAAGTAAAAATTATTATTTTAGTAGAATTATATTCGGTTTTGTCTCCAAGTTACTTAATTGAAGTATGATCTACACTAAAATAAAAACATAAAATAAAAATATTTAGTGAAATAAAAATTTTAAAAAAGTAAAAATTACTTTAAATTTTAAAGTTTAAAATTCTGAAGCTATGATTTGCAAAGCCTGTTGAGACGTAAACACGATGAAACACAGAAATGAAAATGAAAGAATTGCATATGGCCAGATTTTTAAGGAAGATAACTCTTAAAACACGTGACGGAGATCCATACTTACAAAAATTGGAATGTTTCTACATGAAAAAAAATTAAAATTATTAAAATATTGTGGGTAAATGACTTTCATTAAGCTTTTCAATTTTTGATTCGTAAATATAGGTTTCACTTAACAATATCACCTAACCGGATTGAAGTAATGAAGTATTTTAAACGGTTTAAATTATTATAAATAAAATTTAAAAATCAAAACAATTCTTGTAAAAATTAATTATTCTTTGAAAAAATGTTTCTTAAAAAATAGTGTCCTTAAAAAATATTATTTCTAAAAGGAATCAAAAGTTTTTCTAATTAAATAATGTCATAGTTTTATTGGATGTTTCATTTTACGATTCAGAGAATATTTTTTTCTAACTGGAGATCCTGTTTTATAAAAAAGAAAATTATTGATGATGTAAATTCTCCAAGGATTCCTGCTTTTAACTAATAAATCAAATTTTGATATTGCAATTTAATTCCTCGAAATTAAGTAAGTGGGGATAGGGTTAACATAAGGACAAAAAATAAATGTACGAAGATTTTCTAAAAAATAAAAATTCCAAAAACAATTTCATTTGATTTTTGCAAGAATTTCTTAATCAATGTGTTTTTCACCTAAAAAAAGGGCGCAAATCACTAATCTTAAATATTACGTAGACCGCTGACGTAAAAAACATGATTATTAACAAAAAGTTCGAACATGCTAGGAAGGATTAAAATATAATGAAATAATAAACACATACTTTGGTCTTTCCTCTTAATAATAAGATAAACATTTTGATAATAAAACTTTCAACGAGCAAGTAGTGGTACCTACAAAAAATGTATAAACTTTCAGTGAATATTATCCCTTTATGATTGATAATATTTACAATATTTAATCAAGTAAAATTCACAATACGAATATGCTTAAAAAGTAAATTATTTATTGAATGTTGAATGACAACTGTAATGTATGGAGAGATAAAATGGAAATAAAAAAAATCGATTGAAAACAATCATATAAATACAGGAACATGAAAGAGGAATGACAGAGACAATTCTAAGAGGACCGACCATGATCAAAAATGTCATTTGATACGAAAAACTGGAGGGGAATGGTAGGAGTAGAAACGATAATATTTACAGTAAAAGAGTTGCTGGGATTGGTATGCATCGGACAGTAAACGCAGTAGGAAAAAGACCAGACAGAAGTTGGATATATGTAGTCAGGTTTGTTGATAGGACATATCAGAGAAGAGCCCAATAATAGCCGTCATGGAAAAATCTGGAGTTAGTTATATACAGTAGTGCACTCTCAGATATAGATTTCTTTATTAATGCTTTCTATTTCTAAGCAGGTAGACATAAATTTCAGTGTTACAGTAAAAGCAAGGAAATCTACAAAATACCTGTACCCACTAAATATAATTTTTATAGTAAATATATATATATATATATATATATATATATATATATATATATAGCCATTCATTTCCAAATACATCAATCTTTATATGGTGGCTAGATAATTCCTATTGCAAACGATTGCGCAGATATGTTCGTGTTCCTTCAGCCTTCATGGAGCCTCCCTTTGGTTTATATTACAACTGATGGAAAGTGCGACACTGAACTCCGAAGGTGCATTGGAATATCACAAATATGACTACTAAAAGCTAAGCAATAAAAACATAACACAAAAAACCTCCTAGAGAAATTTCGTTAAAAAAAACAAAAGATTACTGAACTGTCACATAATAACAGTTCTCTTATATGGCACATAATGCTAGAAAATTTCTCAATAGATTAAGAAAAGACTTCTTGAAGGATACTGAGAATATCATGGACCGAACATAGGACGACGAATTTGAAAAGAAAACGGAAACAAAATAAACACTTATATTTAATATCAAGATACAGTTGAAATTTCTCTCGCATATATTGAGGAAAGGAAGCTTGGAAAATTTGATACTCTCACGACAGATTGAAGGCCAGAGGAACAAAGGGAAACAACGCATAACCAACCTAGTAAGATGTCATGAAAGTTTAAAGTATTGCATCCGATGAAACTGCGAAAATTTAAAGTATTGCATCCGATGAATCTGCGATAAAAATCACGAATATTTAGTGTCCGTTAAAATATATGCATTTATGTTGTGTCGCTTTGTGAAGTAAATACATATGTATGACAAGAGTGTGTTGAAGGGTTCTCGAGTCGAACCGCTTATCAAAATCTGGCCAAATGATGAAACACCCGAATTCTCTTTGGACATGGGGCTTCTTGGTCAGGCCGAGAACTTTCAGCACCTGCCTATAAGTACATATAGACATACATACATACATGGTAATTGTCATATATCCAATCTGGAACTTGAACGTGTGACATGACGAAAATTGTCCTGCAAAACATATTCTTTCAAAAGAGAAACAGAGGATAATAACTCACCATATCAGAATTAATTATAATTTTATGTAAGTAGTTTCCGTTGTGACAGAATGTTTTAGAATTGAGGAATGTTTGCAATGCTGTTTTGAATTCCTGATTTCTGAAGCCTTAATTATTCAGGAAGTTTTCCATGGAGCAGAAGCATTCGTCCTCGGAGGGTGTCAAGTCAAGCGAGTAAGATGCGTGCGACAGAATATCCCAAACCAATTGCCACCATTTTTCAAGGGGGCATCAAGCCAATCTGTGATTTGCCATTGTCATACAACAAGCAGATTTCGCATAATTGTCTTTTATTCACCATCGCCTGCTTCAGCTACACACTGTGCACTTCAGAAGTGAAAGACTTGTGTGCGTTGAGCAGTAAATTAGGCAAATAGCACAAAAAAAAATGGCCGATCGTAAGAACAGCATATGATATTAGCTACGAAATAACAGAAATTTAACCATCTGGGATTTTTTTCAGAGACCACGAAAAATATAACAAATGTATCTGAAACAGCTTTGCAATAGCTAAGGATAAAGAAAGAAACAGGACAATTTCGTTAGTTATAAAAAACATAAACAACGCCAAACTGTTATGCAATATGAATTATAATATATAGCATAGTAATTTAGACATTTACTTCCTGTTCTCATGTGATATATCTCCTGGATAAATCTGGGCAATTTTGTAATTTCGGTCTGATGAGGCAGAAATAAATTTATTACCAAATTCTTCGATGATGGGTTAATTTTTTTCTTTGATGCACACACACATATACACACATGCATTCATATATATATATATATATATATATATATATATATATATATATATATATATATATTTATATACAAATCTAGAAATTAAAGATTACTTTGTCTTAAACAATTTTCTTTACACGGAAGCTATCTATCTGTATATATATATATATATATATATATATATATATATATATATATATATATATATATATATATATATAAATAAAGAGGAAGACGACAGGCAGATTAAGAATCTACAGTTCTTTAGCATTTACTTATTTTTTAAAAGTGCTCAATACATTATGTAATAGTAAAAATCCCATATTTTGCCCATTGCAAAACAGATGTCTTACTGAATCTATTGTTTACTAATGCACTATTTCATCTATTGAAATTCCAGAGAAAAGGAAATTTTATATTAGTAGCACAAAAAAACTTTTAAACAAAGGTGATATCAACATATTTCATATCAAAAATGCGTACCGTAACAGAACATCCTTCTCTAAATATTTTTCGTATTTAAAAGAAATAAAAAAAGCCTACATTAAAATGGAAAATATTTAAAAAAAACGGGAATTTAAATGACCCATGTACCCTGTGTCTATATTCTGATATTATTATGTTTCCTAAATATAATGATCTCCTAAACCAGCTTAATGAATTAATAGTAATTTGTAGGCACTGTATCAAGTCCTTGATTTTTTTAACTTTAATATTTCCATGTTTTATTACCCATTCAGCATAAATATTGTATTTTTGATTCAAAATAATATATATATCAAAATGATTTCATCACATTTATAGGTCCCTTTAAGATAGTTCTCAAGTATATAGAAACATTTTTTTTAAATTAACCTTTTGTTAAATATGTCTCTGACTACTTCAATGTATCTTAAATTTACATTCACAAACAGATGTCAGCTAATGGTGACGCGTCTTAAAAATGTCAATTCATCCAGACATGAATGAATAACACAACTACCCCTAACCTCCAAACTATATTTCTCATATTTCTGCTTTAGCCTTTACCCGTCTTTTGATTGGTTAATATAGACAAAATTTTGAAATCTTATTCCGTCTACATTTTAACTCTTAAATAAACTACCGTTTTGTTTTCTGTTTTCAAAAGTAAATCATTTTCACCCTAAGTTACCTAATATCACCTGATGATGGAAAAAGTTTAAGTTCTGAAATATACAGAATTTATGTAGCGATGTAAATTATTTTTGAAATTAAAATATCATTACAACACACACACACACACACACACACACACACACACAGACATCACACACACACACATATATATATATATATACATATATATATATATACACACACACACACACACACACACACACACACATATATATATATATATATATATATATATATATATATATATATATATATATATATATATATATACACACACATATATATATGGTATAAAATGACAATTGGAAAAATCTTAGATTTTGCCAACGCGTTTCGTCTTCCGACTTTTTCAAGGCAAAAATGAAATCGAAATATCTCTTTGTTATAATTACATTAAAAATCCAAATTTAAAAAGGTAGACGCTTCTGTTCAAACCTTTTTTTTTGGTTAATGTAAATTACCTTTATAGTAAGAGATTTTTTTTCCATGTCGACAATACAGTTAAATTCATTGTCATTTTATACCAATCTGTCTTGTCCACAGAATTGATCTGGGAATTTAACTATATATATATATATATATATATATATATATATATATATATATATATATATATATATATATATATATGTACAATTTTATATGCTGCTTGGATCATATCATGCTTTGTATCGCTGTTCAAAATTAATATCAGAAGTGTAAACTGCGTCTAGAGATAATATGCAAGTTATGAATTGGTATAAAGAGTTGCGTCTTTAATGTTAAAAGTCCTATTATGATGTTGTTTAGATTCTACTCAATATTATTAACTTAGATATATAGTGATAGAGAAAACTATTGTTTTTGGTTGGAAAAAAATTTACTAAGTTAACAAAACAGACTAATTTGACTGTCAGTAGTTTATTTGCAACAATTTATTTTGATATTTTTACATTATTATACCTTGTAAAACTAATGTAAAAAAATAATATGAAAAGATTTTAGAACAAATTCGTCAATTTCTTAAAGGAAAAACATAAAAAAAATTATTTTAAAAATAAAAGATATATTAACAAAAAATGATAAGAACCTCCTAAAATTTATTGCACAAATGCTCCTTTCTTAGCAGCCTATTGTCAACATCTGATGTTAGATTTGCAATTTTAGCGGCTGGTAAGTTGTTTGCAGCAACTTTAACTGCCTCCATGAGGTCACACTTGCTGTTGAATTGCCTTCCATTAGAATAAATCTCTCTCTTGAGGATGCTCCACAGGTTCTCAATGGGATTCAAGTCACAGCTATTTGGAGGCCAGTCCATAAGAGAATCTTCAACAAATCCCTTTTCTTTCAACCAGGATTTAGTAAACTTTGATGCATGACTTGGTGCGTTGTCTTGCATAAAGATAATAGATTTACGCTTGGCTAAAGACTGGTTATCAAGCCATTCAAAGAAATATTGCTCTAGAAAATCACAGTAACTGTTGGAATTCATTTTAACCCCGTCTTTCAGTTTAAATGGACCCACGAGCTCATTACCAATAATCCCAGCCTATATCATGATCCCACCGCCGCCTTGTTGGCGTTTAAAAATTTTTTTTGAGTCATATTGCTTGCAATCCATCCTCGAGCCCATCCATCGGGCCCATCGAGGGTGATTCTTGATTCGTCTGTAAAAAGCATGAAATCAGTTTTCATGTATTTCTTTGCCCACTGCAATCTTCTTTCCTTATGTTTTTTTGTTAAAATGTGTTTCTTTATTTGATTCTTTACATCAGCAAACTTCCTTAATGCTTTACACCTTGTTTCCCTTCACAACATAGGAGCTCCAGCGGCCTCAAATATGAACGCACTTGACGCATTTGGGTTTCTTATTAATTCTCTTCGGATATGTGATAGATCTCGGTTTGTTAAATTCCTGAATTCAGCCTGAGATGATTTTTTCCTTGGTTGAATTCCAATTTGACATATTTTCTTGATTGTTCGATGATCCCTTTTCAAATCCTTAGAAATTTGAAGCGAAGACTTTACTTTGCTAATTTCTTTGATTATATTTCATTCATTGTTAGTTCTTTTTTACGAGCCATAATAGTAAATACTAGTCCTTGCAAATAATCTCTTGACACTGCAAATTGCTATAATTACTGAAAAAATACTAAATATCAATCTGAAATTGAAAATTGGGATTTAATTGTTTTCATGCTTACCCGCTATACATAATAGTACAAATTATTTCATTGGATAACGCATATCTATAAGATTTACATAAAATATTTGACAATACCTCTTTTGCATATAATCTCTACACGCAGTTTATAATACTTTTAGTGTTTTGACCAAATTTTTCTATTTCGACACTGAAATTTCTATGCCAAATAATTGTTGGGTTCAAATAAATTACATTTATTGAATTATCAAAATGACAGTAAGAAAAGAGAAGGCGGATAAGTAAAATAGGGAAAATAGCTATGAGGGAGATTCCTTAAGTGAGGTAGAGATATGAGACTAAATGATGATCAAAAGTATAGTGAAATGTATGTATGTATATATATATATATATATATATATATATATATATATATATATATATGTGTTTGTGTGTATGTGTGTGTGTATGTATATATATATACCTCCATTATATATACATGTATATCTAATGTAAATATATATATCTATAATATATGAATTATATATATATAATATATGGATTATAATCTGCTGTATGATCTTACAGTGAAAATATTGAAATAATTCGACATCACTATCTACATTATTCGTTTTGTTATTTAAAACCGGATTTTTTATTGTGTCTTTTTAAAAACCATTAATAGGAGTCCATCGGGAATCGATGATGATCCAGTTAAGTGCTTTTTGCAAGTTGGTGTGGTTGTAAGAGTTCGCATTAAGACGGACCAGTACTCTCTTCCTACTCTCAGAGCACACAATTTTGTGACAACTGGACGGGAAGCAGGCCGCAGGGAATGCTAGATAATAGCAGATAGTAATGCTTTCGGATAAAGATACCAAAATTGTGTCCTTTTTTTCAATACCCCATTCTCTGATGAAGCTTTAATGAAAGTGAAACACGTGAGATTGTAAAAAAAATTCCTATTAGTTCTTTATCCTGTCATTCTGCCGGATTCCGATCCATATTTGATATTTATTTGATCATTAATCAGTAATATCTATATGAAAATATATAATTTTTTGACAATATAAGCGACACTGTAACTTTTATTTATATCTAAAATATAACTAAAACTACCTAACCTCCATAAACTAGAACAATTATTGTATAATTCTTTTTCTAATTTTTGATGATTGTCAAATATATGTGACATTAATATGCGTAAAAATCTACTCGTGGATATGATTCCTTTCATAAGGTTGAGTTTATTTGATGATTCTCAAAGTATTTTATTACTTTGCGTGGATAGTGTTTCAGTACCGATATAACATTACAGTCCCCAGCGCGAAAATATATATTCCGAATATATATATATATATATATATATATAGAGAGAGAGAGAGAGAGAGATAGATAGTGTTATGTTTGCGTGAGTTCTGAGGACCGAGCAATGGATTTGTTGATTGGAAATAATTACCAAGAACGTTTTTAGGTTTACAGCATTTTATTAATTACTAGATAAACTGAGTTAATACTACTCTACAAAAGAATTAGTGAAATATGGAGAGACGTTTGCCACACGTGTTCCCGTGTCGTCCGCCATCTTGGATCTCTCTTGTATTGCCACACGTGACGTCTGACGTCACGATGTCCAAAGCAAGTGGGATAACTCTTACAATACTTTTGAGTTATCTCCCTTTATGTTTCCTTCCAACAGATAGATATACGTATATATACATATATATATATTTACACACACACATACATACACACACACACACACACACACACACACACACACACACACACATATATATATATATATATATATATATATATATATATTCAGAGTTTGATGATTTATTGCCAAACAAATTAATTTGACAATGGATAGTTCTTATAAGAGACGCTTACAATCATACAGTCACGCTATTCTGTTTCTCTCTCGTCTCAAATACATATATTTTCACAACCTCTATTTATGTACTATGCCCTGTGTATAAACAGGCACAAATAAGAAAAGAGTTCATGTATTCTGTCCAGAAGCCGTCGTACTGAGCACGAGGGGACGATGCTGATGACATAGGTATTCATATTTTGAATAAGAATGACATGACACAAAGTAATCAGGACCCTCTACCAAGGTGTTCCAAGAAGTAGGATTTAAAATCAAGAAGTAGGATTATAAATCAAAAATGATGTGGATTAGCAATTAAAGCATTAATCCACACACTGGATCCATAATGAAACTTGAGGTTGTGGAATTTATAAATTCTGTCAACACGGTTGTTGGTTTTGTGTGTAGTTTTAGATGAAGATGCATCTTCAGTATGTAAACAGCGAAAGTGTTGAAGAAACAAACAAAGACTTGTCTTTCTGCTATGGACGTTTATTTCTTTTATGTTAATTGTATTGAAATGAAGTTAAAACGTCTCTTGAGTATGTACTTTTGCTTTTGATTCTGAAATGTATTATGGGAAGTATGGTTACGAACAGGTAAACATGGTCAAGGTCAAATTAAGCATCCCGCTGAGTTAAGAAGCACGACTTCATTAGTGGGGCTGTTAAAACACATCAGACGATGTCGTTGGTAAGGAAAAAAGTTCAGTCGTTAGTGGACCGGGAAAACAATCATTCACCAGTGGGAACACTTTTACCTCGTGGTTCACATCTTGAAATCAAGAGGAATATTCTGTCCTTTTCCGGAAGTCGGTGAATAAAATTGCGCATGTGGCCAGAAAGGTTTTCCAGTATCTTTATAACTTGCATCATAGAAAAATAAAGTTATTTTTAATTCGTTATTATTATTTTATTTATTGGTTTAATTTCATTTTCCCCACAATACTAAACACTTTAAATACCTCCGGTTGTGTACCGGTAATAACATATTTAGTAAAGGAGATGAGGAATTTGAACATAGAATAGGATGCGCTATATGCAGTTTTGTTCATCACCGCAAGATCCATCAAAATCAAAGGGTTAACCTAAGAACTCGTGTCATTTTCTATAATAGTCTTGTCAGATCGAGACTTTTAAATGGATGTCATGCTTGCCACAAAAATCACTAAGAAATGTTTAGATTGTCTTCGGTATGCAACCACATTCACAGATCAGTGATTAAAAATGGCCTCCAGCAAATGGATATAGTAGGCGTTAGAGAAGACGCACCTCTTTTGCTACCTCTTGGACTTTACCAAATAACAGAAACGACATCACCTGAGGACTTTCAACAGCAGCGATGACTAAAATGGATAGCGCATCTAACTCGAATAAACAAATAATACCATAATCAAGACATTGACTACTTTAAATGAAATGTAAGGAAGGAAGCCTCATCGACACTAGAAATAGAGATAACTGTTAATAGACTCGAAAAGCTTATTATATGAAAAATTGGCTCAATAAAAATTTAATTATGAATTTCGACAGATAGTAGTGTAACTGTTCGTCCAATGAATGTCCAATGTTTTCTTGTAAGAAAATTTCTTATATTACTATTACAATCACCATTTCGTCGAGATGATTTCTAGTTGAACTTTCAACAACTGCTTAGCGACATCCTGACCGGAACACAGCCGAAAACTTACTAATATCCTGAATTAAAACGATCATCATATACGTTGTGAAGATATTATTAGCTGACACTGTGTACAACACTTACAAGTTAAATTTATGTAGCAATAATAAATTTGTTATTTTAAGACCCTCTTCTTTTCAATACAAATTGGTGAACATTATAAATAATCAACAAAATAACACTAAAAATATGAGTCATAAAGTTAAGAGTCGGTACTCCTGAAGCATCGAATGCCAAGGGTAAAATGTTTACCATTTATTCTTTATGTTTCCATTCAACTGAGTCACGATTTGTAATAAGTGTTTTTGAAATTTGAACATTTGTTATGTCTGACGATAAGAAACGATGAGAATTGCTGCTAGTCCTTCGGATTGTTCACAGATTTTAACCCGAGGAAATTATTACGCTTATATTGTTCGATGCCAGCTTTCTTGGCATTAAAATTGGCTTTCAAAATATCGACTTAAACCCGAATATATGCAATATACGTACAATACACTAAACTTTTGTTTTTATAGAAATATTCTGTATCATGTAAAATATATTTCAGGAAACTCCTTATAAATCCCTCTTCGTGGTAAAAGCAGAGGGTAGGTAAGCTTGGGAAAGAAAGAGAGATAGAAATAGAGTGAGAGAGAATAGCGAGTGACGGTATGAAAGTTAATGAAAGTGTAAGAATGAGAGAGAAAGAGACCAGTTTAAATAGTTTAACACTAAGAAAGAGCTGCAAGAAAAAAGACAGAGACAGAGAGACAAAGCCAACACACACATTCATTCACACACACTTCACACACACACATGCGCGCATGCTCACAATGAATAGAATCATGGACGACGAAATCGAAAAATGAGAAAATGTTAGAGATCGGTGAAGCAGAAAATGAAAGTGAGCATTAGAGAAAGAGAGAGACACAGACTGACAGAGAGAGAAAAAGAGAAGGAATAAGGTGTAAAAAGGAAAAAAGAGAGAAAAGAAAGGGAAACGAAACAAAACAAAAATAGAGTTTTTGGCTGATAAATGGAAAACAGACGATAAACAGAAAGGAAGTAACAGAATAGACAGGGGGAGAGGGAGAGAAAGGGTAAATGGAAATAAAGTAGAAAATTAGTATAGGGAATATGAGTGAAGAGAGCAAAAAGGAATGAGAGTTAAAATTTATATTTTAAAAGAAAAGAGATAATTTATAAGAAAATAAATATAGGAAACGCATTTATTTCCAAAATTAAATCTGTTTTTTTTTTTCATGTAATCTCAGATTAAGTTAATCAGGATTAGATAATGATAATTCGGATAAAAAGCTGGAATGAAAAGTTAATCTATTCTTGAGGTCGGTCTCGTGGCATCCTTATTGTCTACGATGGTGACATCATTTTGTGTAACGTTATGATTGATACCAGAAATATGAACGAAGAAAATGTTTGGAGAAAGGAGATGCGTTCTTGATGCGTGATGATGTTTTGTGTAGTGATGACGAATCGTACTTGAACGATGACGTAAATGATCATCAGTAATGCTATGATGATCATTCTGCTGTTCCAAGACATATTGGCAGGAGAGAATTATGTCTAGCAGTTCTATTTTGGTCTGCCCAAATACAGAGAGTGTACTCGGTACAATATAAGACTCATTCTTTATACGTGTCTCGACGCCAATGATTACAAAATCGAAAATATATACAGTTTTTTACAAGGGGCATATGCAAACAAAATCTCTAGAATAAAATATTTTAAATAATTAGCACATAAAACAATGAATAAATCTCGCTAATATATTATATATAGGTACATATAATTAAATACTTTCTCAACAATATTTTATACGAATTAAATACATAAAGTCATGTGAAATATACAGAAAATTGCTTTGGAAAGGCAGTGCTTAATCTTGCAGCTTTTTCTAATCATTAACCTAAGAAGAGAGCAGGTAACGATTCACATTGAATTTTAAATGTTTGAGAATTAAAGTTGGTTGGAAAGCAAGGAACCGGAAGAGATTTCCACATGCAAGAAGTGCGAGTTTTCTCAGTCACATAGAAGATACGTTTGCATATATCCAGTTCAACTGTAAATAGATGAGACCCTTTTTTAAAGCATTTCACCCCAAGTAAGGCCGGCGTGCCACTAGCGCGCAGGCAGTTACGGAGAGTGAAAGTGAGTGAAAAAAGTGGGTGTAGGGGAGGTTGAGGAAAGGGATAAAAGGACAAGGATCATGGCAATAGAAGATGGCGTTTGACATTGCTTTTGAAAATTGTTCTTATCAGAGAAGCAAGTGTGAGGAAGGAAGTTCCAATATCGAGAAGTGTGAGCAAAGAAAATGTTGGAGTAGAAGTGGCGGTTACATTTAACTATTTCACCATTAAAAGGGTGGGCCCTAGATGCCAATCTAGTAGCATGCTTAAATTCATGTAGTCAGAGTACCAGTTAAAAAATCTCCTCAGACAGTGGCCATGAAAATATTTGTAGAAAAGACAGAGGGAAGCCACATTACGTCATTGAGAATGTGTCTGAAGTCGAGAAACCAATTCAAGACATATCCTTCATATCCATATTCATTACATATCCTTCTTTGGATTTTGTCGAGAACCTCGAGATGAACGACAGGGGCACCTGACTAGATATGGCAACAATATTCAATGCATGGACGAATGGTTGATTTGTAGACGTGTAAGATGGACTCTGGCATGAAACAGTGAATCAGCTTTCCTTGCACTGGATGCAGCTATTGATTCAATGTAGTTGTTACACTTAAATTCAATTGAAAACCTGAGGCCAAGAAAGCGCAGTGATACGCTCTCACAAGGCGAGCATCAACCATGCTGATGGGAAGGGAGCAGGTAGGTTTCTCTCTGGTGGTTAAATAAAGCAGTTTAGTTTTGGAAGCATTAAAATTTGCAAGCCATTTCCTGTCCCAGTCAACCACTGATTGGATGTCCTTTTCACGAGCAGCGGCCAGGTTAACTTTGTCAGCGCTTTCGGGTTTCCAATCGAGACAGGAGTAAATGCTAGTATCGTTTCCATAGATACCTACTTTAGAACTGATGACATCAGGGAGATCATTGATTAAGATCAGAAATAGTGTAGGATGGATGATAGAGCTTTGAGAGAAACCCGCGTTAGTCTGAAAGGGAAGAGAGTCCGTTCAGGACAATCTTCATTTTCCAATTAGATAGAAACGATTGGATTAAATCAAGTAAACGTCCTAGAATACCGTAGCTCTGAATTTTAGGTCGAAGACCAGCATGCCAAACTCTGTCAAACGTCTTCGGGATATCTAGAGCCACAGCTGGAGTTTTGGCATTATTATCAAGAACTTTATATATATATTTGGTTATGGTCGTAAGCTCGTCAGCGATAGACAGGGCAAAACGGAATCCATATTGTTTTCCAGAGAGTAGGTTGTGAGAGGTAAGATGCTGAACCGCTTCAGCATTGATTAAAGCCGCGAAGACTTTTTCGAAAATCGGTAGGAGATTGACAGGACAGTAGTTAGAGGGGTCAAAATGTTCTTCGGAGTTCTTAAAGACAGAGACAACAGAGAAGGACTTCCAACAAGCTAGAAAGCTGGAAGCTGTGAGGCAACAGTTGTATAGTTTAGAGAGAAATGGAACCAGCTCGGGAGCACATTTCTTTAGGACGCCGGATTGTATCCCGTCACCTCCAATTGCCTTATGGTAGTCTAATTTAAACATGATGTCCGAGACCATCGGCGCGGTTATGTACATATCACTAAGTATAGATTCAGTTCTAGTGGGGAAGTCAGATGTGGGCAATCAAGATAAGTCGTTTGTTGAACTGGAAGAGAATTTACGCGCAAAGTATTCAGCCGTATCTGCTGTCGATGTTACGACATCGGATTTTGAATAGGGGACGGACTAAGGATTTGCTGTTGTTCAGCACACTCTTGCAGAGCGGCCAATAATCTTTAGAACAGAACTTGCGTGATGCTATACGTTGTTTGATTGTATCAGCAAGTAGTAACTTCGCTTCCTTGAGGGCTCGCTTCCACTCATTACGAGTAGAGTTAAATAGACGTCTAGTGGGCATCTACTAATGAGTTTAAATTCATAAAGCCTAGGTATCATACAGCGAATTTAATTATAACAATTATCATGAAAGTATACATAGAAAACGCACAATGAAGTTACATTATGGCGGGGTGGAAAATTGACTGAAGTCGGGATGTCATTTCAAGACCAATAACTTGCCAGATTCTTCTTTGGATATTTTCAAGAATCTCAGGATGTATATCAGGAACACCAGACCCTATGTGGCACCAATATTTGAATCATGGACGAATGGTGGACTTATAAATATGGAAGATAGATTCTGGAGAAAAATGTCTAGCACGGCACAGTGAACCAACTTGCCCAGCAGCAGAACTAGCAATTGATTCAATATAATCTTTACACTTCATGTCAGCAAAGAACATTAAATCGTGAAGGCACAACAATTCACTTTTCTGAAGGTTAGCATCAGCCATGCTGATGGAAGACAGGAAGGTGTCTCTATGATGATTAATAGAAAGAATTTTTGTTTTTTGAGGTGTTAAACTCAACAGGCCATTTTTGGCCCTACATTACACCAAATTTTAGGACCATTTTGCTACAATGACGTTATTAGAAATAAAAACAATGATATATAAAATTCGAAATTGTCATATCTAACTTAACTGTCTCAGAAAACAGAAAACAAATATATGATGCTCAAAGATGAAACAGAGCGCATGTGTAGCATTCACAAAGCCGACTGAAAAAGTAAACAGGCTGCTACAATATTGTAGTACCGCTGCAGTGACCCGGATGAATGGGACTGTATCCTTGGTTCAAAGTTCACGTAAGGTCAGAGGATTTTCATCTAATGAAGTTTTAATTGGTGACACGGATTCCATTCTCGCTGTATGATTTTATGCATTTACTATATCTATTAGGTTGGTGCAAAAATAATGTCGTTTTTTGACATGATTTTGAACGTCAAAAAACGACATTATTTTTGCACCAACCTAATAGTTTAGAAAATATAAAAATGGTTAAACAAGTTTTGCAAATAAATATATACATGTGTTAAATATATAACCATGATAATTAATTTAAACGTGTAGTATATATGTGTATAATGTATTTAATAAATAATCCTTGTTTATATCTGCTAGAAACCGCTTTCTTAGAATTGTAAAGGGTGTCCATCGTCGGTGATTGACAGAAACATAATCCTTTATTATTTATACAGAAATATTAAAAATAAGATGGCGTTAGATATGTGACGCTATGTTGCGGATAATATCGAGATTTGAAGAGTATTAATAAATTCACAACGATTATTTCGTACGTAAGAGATAAGAAATTTCAAACCGAATACATTCATATTTCGTTAAAAATTTACGGATTAAATGTTCATTTTTAATTGACGAGTTTAGAAGCAAATAATAAAGCGAGGAACGTTTTAGAAAACATCACTTGTAGTTTTGAACTCTGTGGCAACGTAATATCACTTGACTAGTATTTAACTAACAAAAGTGTTCGAACTTAGTTGAATCCGTATGAATTATTAATCTTTTAATATCTTTTTTTCATCTCCTTTTACTCTTTTTTTGCATTCTGACAAACTTTATTATAGCAAATATTAGTATTGGGTTGGTGCATAATTATTAGGCGTTTTTGTAGGTGAGTCATTTGTTAATGAATATTGCTGTTTTATTTACAATTTTTAATAAAAAATATTTATTTTCAGGTTATTAAAATGCGTATCATACTCATTTAAAAAATGTTGTTGAATTGTTATGTTTCTCTTTCATAATAAACATTGTTTAAAAAACGCCTGATAATTATGCACCAACCCAATAGAACAAAAATGTAAACAAACGATATCGCGCGGAAAGTTTTAGGTCAATTTATGGACTGTTGATTATTCGTAGCCTATTTGATGAGGCGCACACCTAAGGATAAGTGATCAAAGTTCGATTCTGGTCGGTGGCTTATAGTTTATATCTAATCTGTGCTAATAAATGTCTGGTTGTAGAATGTTGATGTGAGACTTGAAAATAAAATAAAGTTAATGACAAAGGAAACCCTAGCTACAATTATTAAGAACGGTTTTTTATTTAAGTTTATGGATCACTATACTTCACGTAAGTACACTGAGGTTCTTTGCAATAACAGAAATCACAGTTATGTTATAATTCAACGTTTTTTTATTAGATGAACATGAAATATATGTCAATCAATTTATGAGTGAGGACTAATTAATATTATCTAAAGTCAAACTAATGTTTTGATCTTTATTATCATTGTCACAGTGTTTCGTTCGTTGTAACCCCCGGCCATCTTCAACTGTTACTAGGTCCGTGTAACTCTCAAGGAATTTCTAACTAAACTCATTATTTAATCTACGGGGTGTTGAGTGTTCTTGTTCTGCCGTCCATAGCTCGGCATATCTCGTGTTGAAGAAAGGCGTTGATTAAATGAAGGTTTTACTTCGAATCGAAGGTCAGTGGTAACAACAACCGAAACGTTGTGATAATAGCCTCAATGACGAGAGCATTACTCCGGGTATAAATAATGCGAATAATTCATTAAACACTTTAGATAAAATTATATTAATCAATACAATATTTTTCTCAAAATGAAGCAGAGGAAAATGTGGATTCACTTAGTGTGGAGGTATCAATTTGTAATTTGCAATTTTCAAATAACAGTACGAGTTTCAAATAGCAAATTCGTTTGCATTGAAAAGAAAATACTGAAAGACCTGAACTAAACGAAACTTTGGACTTGTCTGAGATGAAATGTGGCTTTAAAAAAGAGAGCTATCAATTAAAAACACAGCAAAGATTAAAATACATATTGGAGAAAGAAAACCAAGATGGAGCCTGGCGAATGTTGTTGTTTGTTCTTAGATGAATCTAAAATTTGATGCAGGTAGAAACTAAATGTAAATGTGATAAAAGAAAAATATACCGGTGGCTATGGAACATTTCAAAGCGTTTTAAATTCAAAACAATATGCCTTCAAAATACCCCTAAAGAAACGAAAAAAGAAATGGATGGAAACAGAAGTCAATGGTTGTCAGAACCGTAATGATCGACCCGAGCAATGCGTGATTTACTTAGAGAAAAGTTAAACGAAAACATCTAAAGATAAAACACCAGTGGTAATGTGGAGCTACAGAGAAGCAATCATGGTGTAGAGATGATCTTGAGAAATATTTATTCAGTGATGAAACCTGATTTGGCATTACGCAATGTTTTGGTGCAGTAAATATTATCGAGATATGTTCTATCGAAAATAGATGACGATAGTTGCCTAAAAAATGAACAATTACAGCAATTAACGTTTACGATTCAGATAAAAAGAAAAAAAGAAAATGACAACTATACATATAACAACGACTGTACAAGTATTTTGGATAATTTTCTCAGCCGGTCAATAGAGAATAGCATTATTAATGCTTAAATCATTTATCAGAAAGATATTGCCTTCAACAGAATAAAGTGTGTTACCATTTTTCTTTAGGAAATTCATATCAACACAGGGTGAAATCAGGACCTCAATCCGACTGAAATGAAATGTCCATGACATAGATTGTCCTAGAATAGATGAACTGTGGACAGATTAATCACGTCATTTCGAATCAGATTGGTGGAAAAACATTTCTCAGTGAAATCTACGGATTAAATAATAAAGAACATAATATAAACAAAATAATAATTTAGATTTTATTGTTGACGATTTCGTTGATATATTCCATAACTTTCCTATACATAACCTGGAAAAATTGTGCCATTAATTTAAATGTGAAAATCTATAGTCTCTCCTGCAGAATTATATATATATATATATATATATATATATATGTGTGTGTGTGTGTGTGTGTGTGTGTGTGTGTGTGTGTGTGTGTGTGTGTGTGTGTGTGTGTGTGTGTGTTTAAACATGCATTGTTAAATATAACAGACAATGAATGTCTATTATATTTGATTTTGAGCCGTTCTAAACTCCGTATATTTGCTTTAATTTCGGGTGAAAATAAAGACATTGTCCAACATTTTTTGTCAACATTATCTTTATTTTCACCCGAAATTAAAGCAAATATACGGAGTTTAAGATCAAACATAAGAGACATTCATTGTCTGTTATATTTAACAATATATATTTAAATAATGACCTGCTTCCCAAATACACTAATATATATATATATATATATATATATATATATATATATATATATATATATATATATATATATATATATATATATATATAGCATCCTTATTGAACGAAGCAAGAATGCATTCCCAACCAAAATCCGATGTCTAGTGTGTTTAGCCAGATAGATCAAAACTGTGCGCACCGCCATTTAGCCCTGCCACTGTCCGACAGACCAACCAACGCCTTCATCGCCAGACAAGAAGAAAGGTAACGATAGGACAGTATGACGTGCATCGGTTCGGTCTTATACCATTATATAACTTGTATCATAATAATTAGCTCTAGATCTGCCACAGTGGTCCATCGCCTAAGTGGAGTATTAGCGGGTGAGAATATAGTCTGATTTTTGAGCCGTTCAAGGTTTCACCTATTTTACGTTGTGGCATTGATTTATACTTGTATGTTTTAAGTATATTACTACTTGCAGGATCAACAACGTACCACTGTTTTTATTGACGATGAAGATAGCAACTCCGATTCACGGATAATGTGAACAGTCTCGCGCTGACCTTGATTTAAGCGAGCCACTGGTCCGGTTTTCCTCATTTCTCGTTATATGAACTTCCTTTTTTATGCAAGACGTAATGCGAACTCGTGCTGCAATCTGTGTTCCGAAACGAAGAAAAAATTGTGAGACATGGAGATTTTCATTTTAAGGGTCGAACCGTCGGTAGGTGGGTCGGCAATGCGAACCAAACGATGTCATCCTGAAAGGTTGTCTAACGGACAAAGAAATATTAAATATTACTGAAAGTTATTATTTACATTAGGAATAATTCTTATTGATTTTCTTGCACGAGAAGTTATCATTATTTTAATTATTGTCACGACACTTCTTCTGTCCAGTGTCCATTCAGGATGTAGGCGGTCATAACTCTGCACATATTATTATCCAATGTAGTTCTTAAAGTTTTTCTTTTCGTTATATTTCCAGGTCCACTTTGTGCCATCTATTTCCACAAGCTCGTTTGGTAAGTCACTCTAATCTCCTTTCTCCCCCAACCGATTTTACTATGTGCTGTAATCGCATGTTGTCGAGGTTCTCTTTCTTTATTGTGTATTCTAGAAATTTTAACTGTCTTTCTGATTCTAAGTGTAAGCGTCTTTTTCCCTCATTTTCTTTAGAAATTTCTAGTTCATCATATGTTCAGTTCATGGGATTCTCATCATGCTTCTATTGGAAAAAAATCTGCTTCCTTAAGTTTCTCCGTCATCTGTGAGGAGATTGTCCAGGATTCTTTGTCATAGAGGAGAACTGATATAAAACCTTTTTGTACTCTCGTGTTTGTTTCTGACGAGATTTGCCTGTTTAATACTTTATTTTGCTTTTATAAGGGGTTTCTAGCTATTCCAATATGCCTTCAGGAACCTGTGTCATATGTTCCGTACTCTGCTCATAGTTATTTAAATTTTCGTAATTTATTTCGACTTCTCCAACGTCGCTTCCCGGAGGCTTAAAGATTCATGTGCATGCGCTGTTTATTTTTCGGCGTTAGCACAACCACAATCATGGATTTGAAAAGGGCAGAAAACTCAATTTTTTAATGAGATACCCATTATGGGGCCCATGATATATATTGCCAAACCAACCAAAGGGAGCAGATAAAGGTGGGTGGAGAGAGATCATATTCAAAATGGATATGTCATTATCATATAAGACGTGTTATTCAGAAGGCTTGCATGTATGTGTCAGGGAATCGAGGCAGGTGGGATACGGATTTAAATTTATCCCACAATAACATTCACATTGTCACGAATTTATTCCAATGCCTTTAGAATGACATGAGCTCTTGCTACATATTTAACATTTTGTAATCACCCACGGCTTTGAAGATCGATCGTATACGCCCATACAAAAGTAACATCTGTTTCCATTACCGACAAAAAATGAACTCGGCACACAAAATCTCCCACTTAACCATGGAGTCTGGCTTAGCCTCTCCTTTCCTATGTGGACAAAGTTGTGGCATTCTGTATTTTTCATTACCCGTGCTTTTGTTCTCCGTGGTATGGAATATGATTTGTATGGAGTTTATTTTGTTTTTCACGTTTGTCTTGTTCATTACATGCCTCAATTTCTGCGACTTTTAGTCATGGAGCTTCGATAGCAACGGAACTGGATACGGCGCTTGAGATTACGCGATGCCGCTTGTTCTTTGCAAGATTTCGCACCCATGTCTATCTTTTTCATAATACGTTGACCTTTGTAACTGCAACCGCGGGAAATTTTTCAGGTGCTGATTCCGCTACAAAGGAAATATAAGGAGAAACCCGATGTCACTCATACAGAGCACATGATCTGTCAATCTGCTCAGGTGTTTAATGTTAATGTCTTTAACGCTGCTGTCTTGAGATTTCTGAAGGTCACCATATCTGGTCACGCTGTCCTTCCAAATGATATTCCTGTTTAATCTACAGTTCTGCTTGTAAAAGGATGACTATTTCATATACAATGACTTTGGTACATTTCACAAACGAAGATATATATATTGAAGGCATTAAATTATAAGGATAAGGAATCTGATATTAATACAGTTTTGAAAAAAAGAAATCAATTTGATATCGTCAACAAGTGTGATATCAAACCCTTAGAAGAAACACTTAGATTAATAAAAAATAAATTGACTACTAATTTATATTTGCAAAAATGTTCACCCAATCCGAGACCTAATATTTTTTTACAGTGACATTCAGCCTGTATAAATCCCGGGAGCCAAGAGTTACAGTGTAAAAGGCACATATTATGTGGATATATGGGGTAGATAACTGTTAACCGTAGTCTTGAACAAGTAAAGATTTTAGTGATCGGGAAAACATCCTCTTGGGAGTCGGTTCCATGGTGCAGTGGTTCACGAAAAGAAGTTTCTCACCAGTGGAATACGGAGGGAATGAGAGTGATTTGTTACAATGCGCGTAGCATGCGGGTCCTAGCGGTGCAGGTTAGAACTGGTGGAACCAAGAAATGTAGTTCGTCTCAGGACTTTCCATGGAAGCAGCGATAGAACGGCGAGAAGGTTATCCACTCAAGGGCGAAATTACGAAATGTGGTTGCTGTATGGACGCAAGAGGAGGCAATTTTTACGTGATTATTTAAAACTCTATATTTGAAGAGGCTAAAATTATAGTGATTTGGAACCAGACTCTCGGGTGTGTGTTCCATAAAGTAACAGTTCTTGGGAACAAGTAGTCAGTGTAGAAATTTCTTCTTACAAGTACGAAAGGAATGAGAATGATTTGATATTTTATATTTAGCATGTCAAGTCTTAATTCTAAAAAGCCTTAACTGGTGGAACTAAGGAATGCTGCTCGTTTGAACATTACCGTAAAAATAAAGAGAGCTATAGGGTGGCGTCGTATCGTCTGTGAGAAAGGGACAATTCCATTCCACATATGGTGTTGTAAAGGCTTTTGAACACAAACAAGACCGACAAGAGATAATTGGGCACCTTTAGATCAGATATAGAAACAATATTCTGGTCTTTCATCATGTCGCACGAATAAAATTTATTTTTAGTAGTGATAGTGGCGTTCCCGCTGTTAAAAATGGACTAACACTGAACAGAAAATTATTTCTGAGAACAGTAAACGTTGTCTATATAAATAATATAATTCTATATTAAAAACTTTTAGACAAAAGTAATTGAGCTTTTCTTGCTAGCAAAAACAAGGAGAACATTAAATTAAATTCTAAAAATTTTCATTTCGTATTGAAAATTTGGGGGCATAACTCGACGTGAACTTCACTATCCGCGGGGTCGTAGAACGCAACTGCTGCTGATAAGGATGTTTTGCATTTTTATTGCAATAAACATTTTAAGGTAATGCAGCGATATTATTTATTTTTAAATTACAAATAGTTACTATCAAGAAAAGATTTCACCTGTTATTAAAATGGGTGCTGCATGAAAGCGAATCGTTTTATGAAAAGTATACGCAATGAAAAGACAAGTTATCCACAATGTCATTAGACAATTGGAAAAATATTCAAATTACAACAGAAACTGAATACTTTTGAAATGTTTATGTAAAATGAAGTAAATAGTGAAGTTTATATACTAATAGTTAATACATTTCTACATGAGACCCATTCGTTGCACGAAGGACATCCAACGTGCAACACAAATTTAGTTGCCACCTCTCCTAAATTTTTCATAAGGACTTTTTAAAATTGTCAAAATACTTTATGGACATCCGTTATTATTCATTGATGTATTGAGTTGATTTCATGAGATTGTCAGGATAGTGCATATTTTCACTAATATCTATTTATCTATCTGTCTATGGATGACTGATCATGTTTTCATTCTATTATTTCTTTGTATTATCTCTCTTTCGCTGAGTTTCTAAACCTGCATATTATTAAATATAAGCATTGAAATCGCATAGATATTCATGAAATGAAGTGGCTGTTACTGATTATGCAACAACAACAATAATAATAATAATAATATATATATATATATATATATATATATATATATATATATATATATATATATATATATATATATATATTTAAACATGTTGTGTTGAATGTTAAAGACAACATCGTCCTGCATATTTTCTTTTGAATTTTCTCATATTTTCTAATGAGACTTTTTATTTGAAAATGATATCGAAATAAATATTGTCGATATCATTTCCAAATAAAATGTCTCATTAGAAAATATGAGAAAATTCAAAAGAAAATATGCAGTACGATGTTGTCTTTAACATTCAACACAACCTGTTTAAAAGAAAAGTTGCTGCCAAATTACACACACACATATATATATAATACCAATTTGTAATTGGTAGAGATTAATCCAAAGAGGACTTTAATCCAATGAGAGCTCGATATAATTTATAGAGCAAGTTATAATGATAAATTAAGAAAGCAACTTCAAAATCCACCTCGGTTATAACTTATTTCATGAATACTGTTATAATGATCTCTTCAGACCGAATATGTTAAAGAAATGGAATCAATACATCTAGACAGAAAAAAACAGAAGAGAAAAAAATAATAAGAAAAAAAGAAATAAAAATTAAGAATTAAGATGAATGAAAGATGAATAAAAGAAAGGAGAGAAAGGAGAAATAACTGATGAGCCAATAGCAAATATAAAATGACCTAGAAAGATTTCCTTAACAGGTATAAAAAAAGAAGAGAAAACATAAAGGAGAGAGAACAAGTTAATACACCGGGTAAGGGAAGGTAGAGAGATGGGAGGAAAAAGGCATAGGAATTTAAATGTGTGACACAATGTGTCTAATAATGTCAGTGAAAGGGTTGTCAGCTTGACGGCATCATCATCACATAATGCAATCATCATCATTTTACATAATAATAATAATAATAATAATAATAATAATAATAATAATAATAATAATAATAATAATACCAAACATAAATAAAATAAAATAATAAAATAAATTAAATCAATAAATCAGTGAATAAAACTAATGTATTTAGATAATTATAGTAAACAAATTTAGAATATAAAAATTGGTTAAGATAAAAATAATAAAGATAATACTATTAATAATAATAATAAATAAGTAAAATATAAAATATTAAATAAAAAAATAAAAATAAAAGTGTTCTAGGCATCAGCAAAATAATCACCTAAATAATTAGATATATCTATAGATTTGCATATAAAAAAGTATGACGTTGCTGAATAAGGTGAGATTTATACTAAGTACCAGATGTTTTATGAAAATGGTCTCTCTCACAGCGAGATGTTTTCTGTAACGGAACCTGTATAGGATACGAGTGTTATTGACCCCAATCTTCCTTAAGGGTTGTTGTAAATTGTGAGTGGCTGAGTGCTTTTTTTTAAAATTGATATATATATATATATATATATATATATATATATATATATATATATATATATCATTGTAACTCTCTGAAATTGTCTTCTTCATTCTAAAAGTAACGTATCTAGTGTTTAACCTGTATGAGGTTCTATAAATCTCCAAATCATATCGATGATATCTTGGCATATGCTCGAAGAGACCGAGTTCTTCATTACACGCGTAATAACCATAAAATCAAAGTGTATGTTTTTTTGGGAGACTGACAAGTAGTTGTTATGCTGATATTTGCGTCTGCTTGTAGATGAACAAAATTCTGTTATTTAATTCTCTTCAATTCTAGACTGCTGTTACATCGTACAATTTAGCTTTAATCTACTGCACTTCGTGTTGCAATAGATTACCAAAATCCAAAATAGATTGATTGATCTATGCAAACGCTTACTGTCGTTGAGAAACTAAATTTAACTCACCGCAGTGATTCTTCTGATGAAATTACTCCATCATTTTTCGACATTTAATATCTGAATCAAGCTGAGAAGTTGCAAATATAATATCGCCCATATATCGTCCATATTAGTAAAAATAATAATCGTAATAGTTATTAATATTCTAAACTTTGTTGTAGGTTTAGATAAAGTATTTTGTTTGTAAATGTTCATTTGTACTTTCTTTTTTTGTTGATTTTAATGACCAATAAACGTCGCAAGCTTCCCGCTGCTCTGTCGCTCTTTCCACGGAAACTGTTCAGACATAATAAATTCCATAGTTCCACCAGTTCTAACCTTCTTGGCTAAGACCCGTCATGATACTCACATTGTAGCGAACCACCGTCATTCCCTTCGTATTCCGTTGGTGAGATGTAAGTTGCACTCGAGCGGCTTCTTTCCCTTAACCGCCGTTTTGTGGAACCGACACCTAAGAAGATGCTTCTACAATCACGACAACCTGTTCAAGTCTAGAGTTTTCTCCATATTTCCCCATAATTGTCTCTTACTGTGTAACTCACTACCTCGAGTAGCTCATGGGCCTTGTAGAGGGTGAACATCATTGAAAAATACAAACTTATCGATCTAAACTTAGATGGTTAAAATAAAAATCAGGAAAAACAAATCTTGAATACGTCTGGGATCAAAGTTCGTTAAATTGGGTTCTTGAAGTAGGGAATGCGTGTTAGAATCAATTCAATTTTTTTTTCTAGTTTCATATTTTTATTTCGTCTGAATAATAAATCGTCTAATTACACCGTAAACAAACAGTGAACGCGTTGTGGAACCTAATACAAAATTTGAAATCACTTGATTTATCTGAAAATGTAAAAAGAAAGGAAAAATGGTAATAATATTTACTCAACATTAAGCAAATAATACGGTATATGAGTTGTAGAGCATATTCCTAAAACTAATTTGAAGATTCGAACAACCATGAAAGCTTTCCTGGTTAAGCCGCTTTCCCTGTAATAATATTCTGTTATGAGTCTTGTCATATGCCACTTCTTTACTACGATTTCACGGTATTTACGCAAATAGCTGAATATTGTGTTGTTTTTTTATATTCTGCCATTGACATTCTAAGGTACTTGAAACCTTTATCTTAATAGTTTGTGTCAAATTGAATGAAATAGACAAATCTACCATTTATTTAGTCTAGTTATGTAATATGTCATCGTCTATATGCCAGAGTATACTTGACAATCAACTCATGGTATAAAGTAGAAACTTTAAGAGATCTGGCTCTAATCTCGGCTGGTAAGAAGACGTAGGGCAGAACAAAGCGATTAACGAACTATTTATAAAGGAAAGAAGAACTGCAAGGAAAGTGATACTTGCAATAAGAAAAGAAAGATATCTGAAATTCTGGAAAACATAATGATTTAAGATGGGCTTGGGGAAATTAACACTCGCAGGATTTATTCAATACAAAAGGAGGGGTAACAGCCGTTAACAGACTCAATAAGATTTTTGAATAGGTGACAAAAAGGACAAAGATGTGACAGTAAACGGCAAAAAGTTATAAAAAAACGAGGTAGAAGAATACGAACAACAAGAAAGGATTATTGAGATGAGAGCATAGAATTCATTTTCAATACACACTCGGTGTTTCTTTCAAAATGCATATGCTGACTAAACAAAATATTTAATCTAAAATATATCTTTAGCATATATACACCGAGTCGTGCCAGAAGGTTTTTCTCGCCACATCTACAAATCTACCATTCGTCCATGCATTAAATATTGTTGCCATATCTGGTCTAGGCCCCCTTTGCTCATCTCGAGGTTCTCGACAAAATCTAAAGAAGGATCTGCTATGTAATCGGTCTTGATTTGACATCTCGACTTCAGTCACTTTCTCATAGACGTGATGTGGCTTCTCTTGGTCTTTTCTACAAATATCTTCATGGCAACTTTTCTGACGTTCTATCGTCGCTGATGCTCCGACGACATGAATTTAAAGGTGCTACTGGATTGGCATCTAGGTCCCACCCTTTTACTGTTGAAATAGTTAAATATAACCGCCACTTCTATCGACGCAGTTTCTTTTCTCGTACTTTCCGACAGTGGAACTCCCTTCCTCTGAAAACTATAGACTTAAAAATAATTGCGACATCATTCGTCACCTTATGTTACCTTGATCTCCAATCTTCTGTTATCCTTTCTTGAATCTCAACTATAAACAGTCCTTTCACCAACAATCAATCCCTGTAACCGACTGCAGGCTAGTTTCAATCCAGCCTCGCTTGGGGTGAAATGTTTATAAAGAAATTCTTTCCGTGTGTTCATTTCAGACGCACTTTTTTATAGACAAAAACGCTAATTAAACTTATTAATATATGGCGTTTGAATATTCGTTGACTTAATAAAACCTTATAATATCTTTGAGTTATGCATTCTAAATAATTTCTTTTTGATTCAGAATAGCACTAGAATTGACCGATATATATATATATATATTATATGTAATATATATATATATATATATATATATATATATATATATATATTACATATAAAATATATAAAAGCATTAGATGTTTTTTAATCTCATTATATATATATATATATATATATATATAAAATGAGATTAAAAAACATATATATATATATATATATATATATATATATATATATATATATATATAATGTGATTAATATACATCTAATGTTTTTATATATTTTATATTTAATATTTATAATACATTCATTTTTACAGGTAATTATTAAATTAAATTAGTTATTTAATTATAAAAATTGTTTTACTTACATGTCGGTATTCAGAAAAAAATCGTTTTAATTTACACGGTTTCGCTTTTAACTTTTCAGAATTTTTTAAATGGTTATTCATGGCCTTCTAAAAGATTGAATCTTTTCATATATATGTTTTCCCCAGACCTAATTGAGAAAACAATGCTTCTACGAAGTGTGTTATGAAATTGTCTCAAAATTCTCAGTCCCTGAAGAGTTAAATTTCCTTTTTGACTGATGAGTAAGTAGAACAAACTATGTCTTTTCAATTTTTGTTGTTTTTGCAATTTCCAGCCATTTTTAAACAAGCACGTCAGTCTTATAATTTTACTCTTAACCGCTATACTGGTTTTTGACCGTGTTTAATTCCTTCCCTTTGAAGTACTAAAATATGTTATCTCTGATCAATTTTCGACTATAATAAGCGTTTATTCATTTCTTTTCCTTATCAAACTTACCTTCCATTTTTCAGAACATGAATGATTAATTGCAAGTGCTTGAAACGGAATTAATGAGAATTGCCGAAAAGATAGCGTCCCGATAAAGAAACACAATGAATTTAATTCAGCCACCATTGGCGAAGTGAAGTAGTGCTTATTCTATTGGAATTAATTTTTAATAGATCTATATTCACTTAAAAGTGTCTCTAGTAAAATCTGCCTACAACAAAGAACCCGATTTAATGCAGTAATTAGGGGATGTTAAATGACATAAAAACACTGTCCAACAGTTATCGATTCCAACTAATGAACGGTCTGACGAGAATACAATTATTCTTTTTCGATAGTTATTCAGATAATTTGGGGGAAAATAATGTTATAAGATAATTATTGAATTATTTTGATCTTTGTTTTACGGAAAAATGTGCTTGAAATTATGTGTTATAACTTGAATAAACCGGAAGGATTTTGAAGTAAGCGATTGAGGTTTACTCAATTTAGAGTAGGATGAGTCTTGTTAAAATTGAAGCGGGAAATGCCATCAGATTTATGGTCAAGCTGTCATTGAAGACTAAGAATATTACTGAATAAGGATCCCCAATTTACAATCAGATACTTCGTTTTAAAGAAGGCTTACCGACATATCATAATGAAACATAGGTACATGCATGATCACCGAAGTTAAGCAACGTCGAGTGTGGTTAGTATCTATATGCGTGGCTGCAGGGAAATACCAGGTGCTGTAAAGTTGGATGTGCCGGGATGTGATGGATAACAGTTAGAAACTGGAAATCGGTTTGTTCACTTATGCGCAAATTCAGAAATGTACGAACCCATCTTTTTCTCTCCAAATATCGGTTGATTAGGAAGACTTGTATCATTATTATCATCCAATAATCTTACAATTTAAATATATTTTCTGGCATTAAATAATCAGCAAAGGGTTTATAAGTCGTAAAAAACAAAGGAATGATTGAATCAACCCAAGAAAGACGAAACACGGTTGGATATGACTAATTTATTGGTAGAATATCAACATCAGTTTTGAGGAAGTATCCATTGGTTGTTGGCATTTAATTGAGCGCTGCCAACAAATAGTACCATAAACAATGCCTAACAGTCAAATAATTCTATCTGAGAAATGGAAGTTGAGTAAATATTTGTCATTTTTGGTTGGCGAAACTCTTCCTAACAGACAAGAGCAGAGAGTTCACGTGTTATTTTAGACAAATAGGATCACAGAACTTTCTGGGAGAACTATTAATGGAAATGGAAGTTGGCTTTCCCAGTACGAACTAGAAGAAAAAGCTTTGCTAAAGCAATGGTTACCCGAAGGTAGAAAGTATCAAATGAAAGCAAAAGTAATCTGATCAGGAGATAATGTTATGGTGAAAGAATTCTGGGACTTTGAAGGAATTTTGCTGGTTGACATTTAGAGGAGAAAAGAATGCAACATCTACTTATAAAAAGGTTTTGAGAAAATTGGTTAATCTAGCAAAAGTTCCATCTCAGAATCCTTTTCAACCACAGCAACTACCCTGACAATTGCTCTCATCAAATGAGGGAAACATTGATATAATTTTAATCAGAAACATTGGAGATTCAAATTACAGTCCTGATTTAAAAGATTTTGATCTTTATTATTGTCTAACCTTAAACATAACAATTTTGATGCTATTAGTCACATAAAAAGGCTGTTCTGATATGGTTCGATTCTCAAGAGAATCTGTTCTCCCAGGCTGTCATGGATGCCGTCATTGGTTGCATAAACTCCTTCATGCTGATGGAGGGTATGTGGAGGATAAAACTTATATTTAAAATGTTTTCTTTTAATCATATTTTTAACGAGCTTTTTAATGCCTCGTAGTACAATAAGTGAAAAAAAGCAAAACCAAAGAAAAACAAAACGGGTTCAAAATATAGTACAAATGTTGAAGGTCTCGAAAAGCGGTTATATCTATTGAATACGAACGGAATTTAATATTCAATAGTAGCAAAATGGCTATTCATATAATGGGGAAAACTTCCATCAAAATGAACTAGAATTATACACTTGCACTTTTAGTCTTGTTTAGCCCTAAGAAAATTGTTGATATATATAAAATAACTTACAAACCCGCAGTGAAATCGAATAACATCATGCCAATGCCTTTAAACACGTTTCTTAACTCCGTTGAATGCAACGTACTTTGGTAAGTGGATGTATTTTCGTCAATAAAACTAATGTACTAGTATTGAATTAATATTTTTGGATGTTACTGTTCTTGGTCAAAACTGCTAAGATTATTATATTGGATAACAAAGTATTTATAATAAGTTAATATCTGTTCAAATTAAAATGACAGTGAATAGAGAAATAAATTATAAATTATTTTTGCACACTTGTTCTTTCCATTTTTCGATGTTCACATTCATCATTTGTCGTCTGGAATCGCCGATGCAAAAACGGACCAAACGGAAGGTCAAAATTAGTTATGCTCTTTCGTGCAGTTTTTTTGTGAAATATGCAAAAAAGTAAAAAGGTATAATAACATCAAGACACATTTTGTTACAAATATGCAGAAAATAAACTAAAAATAACAAAATGGTATAAAGGCAATTCATAATCTTCATATATATCAGTGAATACTGGAGAATTTCGTCACAGATGAAGAGGAGACAACAAAGATGTGGTTCTATAGAATGATTCTGAGAAGACAATGAACGGAATACGTAAGCAATATGTTTTCAGAAAATAGGAACAAAAAGGACAGTTTAACTTTGAAAGAAACATTTGAAATGGGACACATAATGCGAAACGAGGGCTTGGTTAATGTGGCACTGACTGGATATATTGCGAATAAGTGGTGTAGAGTGAACCTGAAAGTAAGCTACCTAAGAAAGCTTATGTGTGTGGATGAGAGAAGAGGGACTGACAATGACAAGTAAGAAGACAGACATTGCTTAGATTTACAAAGGACAATTTAACCATTTAATTCCAAGCAATGTGATAAAGATTCTAAGACGCTACAAGTTACTGGGCATGAAAGAAAATGCGAAAACCTTAGTGTGGAGAAAGGACAATAGCAGAAAATTTTGAAAAATCAGAAGATGGCGATTGATTCTACATTCAAATTTACATTATTTGATGATCGTAGATCTGAGAAAGTCACTGAAGCCGATATTATATATCAGGACTGATAACACTATGATTATTATTAATTTTTTTTTCAATAATCTCAAGATATATAGCAGAATCACAAGGTCAGAGGTGGCAGCTATATTTAATACAGGCACTGTCGACTTAATAAAACGTGCCCGCTAATAATTCTAACTAGAATAAGTGAAGAACTTTCCTAGCAGCAGACCTAACAATTGATTCAGTATAATCATTTTGCTTAACATTAGCTGATACCCTGACACCTAGAAGGTGCAAAGAATTGCTTTCTTGGAGTTTAGCATCAGCCATACTGATTGAGTCGTGGGGAGCCATGATCATGCAAGTATTGACGTTACACGGTACATAAAAAAGGTTAGAATGAACGGAGTCGTCTTTTACTTCATACAGTCGTTTTAGAAGATAGAAAATAAATTATATTCTGTTTTGGCGCCATGCATGGCATCCACTAGATAGTCTAGATCCAACAAAACTATTTAAGTACATGAATCGAATTTTCAGGTTAATGTTTTTGTTTTGTAGCATTTTACGGTGTCGATCGAAACTACATTTGGTGCAGCATATTTTATGTTTCATTTTCTTATGTTTTATATTAAATTTATAATTTTTTTGTTTTGAAAATTATTATTATCTTTTTAAATAAATACTTTTTTCATCAACAGACTATATATTAATTTAATCTATTTTCTTTTATGTGTCACGTCTCTTTAGATCATGGTTCTCCACAACTTCCTACACTTTGTAGCTCCTAACAATGTTTGCCCCCATTACATTTTCTTTCAGTCTCTTTTCGGACATCTGCTAACACCAATTCTTTATGCTGTTTACTCACTGTTATACTCTATCCTTCTAACCATCAATATGTCACGTGAGTGTTGAATTCTCCAATTATTCTTTTCTCATTATGTGTTCCAGAAATTTCAACAGTCTCTTTCTGATTCTAAGTGCAAGTGTCCATTTTTTATTCAATTTTCCAATTTTCCTTAATGCTTTGCTCACATATTCAGTTCCTGGCATTCATAACATTCTTTTTTTTAGAGCCACATAGCTGTTGCCTCGAGTTTTCTTCTCATCGGTTAAGAAATTAACCAGCATTTAATGCTATGAAATGAGATTGATATTACATGGAAATTCAATTGCAAAAATTTTTTTTTATTGTTTCTTAATATTTTGTTAAGGTTTTGAAAGGTATCTATCTGCGAGCTTCGGATTTCTCCGTCACATTTTCCGCCATCTTTTATATCTATTCTCAGATATATAAATATATTTGCTTAATCCTGCCACCTACAATTGCTAGCTCCCATCTCTATCTATCGACCATACATTCTTTCTTATTACATTTGATGATTAGTCCTTTCTTCTCGTTTTTCTAATTTGTCTAAAATCTCCTGTAGATTTCTTCCTGTGCCTACCATCAACACGATCTCATCCTCGTATTTTGTTAATAAAAATGCTGGAAAGACTTCTAGATCCTTTAGAATCGTCTCACTGCAAAGCTTTCCATTTTTATGTACTTGATCTATTCATTTTTCATTAAATCAGTTTTTCCTAGTAGTTCAAGTAGACTTTTGTGTTGTACCTTATCAAATGACTTTAGATTTTAAGGTATTTTAAATTCTATAGAATAAAAGATTTTGAGGTGTTTTAAATTCTGTAAAATAAAAACTGATGTATTTAAAATTCTATAGAATAAAAATTCTGATGCATTTTAAATTCTATAGAATAAAAATAACTTTAAATATTAACTCTAAAATTATTTCAGTATAAATATATTTAAGTATAAATAAAATGACACATTGTTTCTTGTTTCGTTAATAAGTATTGAAATTTTTGCAAGTTATTTTCATGGTTTATTAACTGAATTCGGTCTAAATTTTAAAAGAATTTAGTTTGGTTATTTTTATAACCGCCGAAAGAGAAAAGGTGACAGAAATCTATGACGTTATTACTTTGAAGCTGCTATTGCATGCCGTTAAAAATATGTGCTTTTAACTTTTGATATCTTTTAAATAATCATCTCAAATACGTTTGACAGATTGGATTTACAGAATACATGCATTTAATTCCCCGTTTTTACGCATTTCAAGATGAATACCATAACATTAGGAAAACGTCTGCTTCACCGTACATTTATTCAATTTCAAACATTTGTTTACAATCAAAGGAAGAATGAAACTTTAACTCAACCTTGACAACCTTGCAAAGGACAATATCAATGTATGCGTTTTAGTGGGATTAATTGAAGTACAATTCTTCCACGGATTTACCTTTTATTTATTCTGAATATTAGCTGTTTATATTATTAGATTTTCAAGGTCAACCAAAAGCTTAGAATATATAAGATATCGTACATTACTCTTTTGTTATTCTTATTGTTTAAACGGACCTAGAGACTATCTGTAGGTCCGTTCATATTGATCTATAAATATTCAAGGAAAAAAACATTTATCCTCCTTTATGTTTAATATAAAATAAAATAATAATCCCAACTTTAAATAAAATTAATATTTTTCATATAGATTTAGGTCCGTCTATTTTAATATATTTTTAAAATAAATAACACTAATTACTGTTTGTTTTAAATATAAATCAAAATATCATTCCCCGTTTATTTTAAAACAAAATATAAATACCATCTATTTTAAATGCAATAAATATATCTAAAATAAAAAAAACGTAATCCCCGTATTATATATGGATTGCTCCAGCATAGCATTAATCAGATATTTTTTATTAAAATTTAAATTATGTAACGTTCAGTCTCTACTAAGCATGATACTACGTGTCGTGCTACCGGTGAGGGATAATATATATAACGATATATAATTTTGTATCAACAAACAGTATTTAGAAAAAATATGACAAACTGGAGTTATATAAAATTTATTGGCCAAGTACTCAATCATCCATTCTCTTTTTCTTCGCTTACCGTAGTGCTAATTATTTTATTTTTATGATATTAAGCGATAGGACAGGCGCAAAGAAAAGGTGTTATGATTTATGGTAAGTGAATATAAACAGCATACTTCGAAATGGAAACTCGTTTCGACGATTTCATTTTGCGTACAAGAGACCGTGTTTCCATATACTGTAGAAAGCGATACATTATGCGCACACATATATCCCGAAACGGGCAACATTATACTTGCAATTTTTGTAAAGTGTTTTGATACGTAGTGTTTTTAATGCAGTCTATTTTCAACTGGAACTCACTGTTCATGATCGGAAAGGCCTAGAGTAAAAATATCTCGAAAATTCAGTTGAACGTTTAAAAATGGACACCATCAGAATGAATGAAGATAAAGTAATATCTTTAGAGGTGTGGAATATCAGAGAGAAAGGGTCTGTAAGAAGAATATAGATTTTATAAGCAGGAGTGAGCAAAAAAAATGAAAAGGAAGATCTTTGAATGAAGAACATCAAATTTGGCAAAATATAAATAATAAAATGTGACAAGAATTCAGGATGACAGTTTTAAAATCCTATCTTCTTTCATAAGGCCTTTGACATCCACGTTTCTCTAAGTAACATTTAAATTAATTATTTTATAAAAAAGTGACATGGCTGTTTGACATTCTTGAACACGTTCTTAATTTAAACAATCGACGTCGAACTTTCTGAATATTACGATGTTGACGTAATGTTGTATGATGTTTTCCATTTCGTCCCTGAAGCTAAGCAACATTGTGAATTGTCAGAGGTCATATTATACTATATAATGTTCAAAGTCTGAAAATAATTAAATGCACATCTAATGTGAATTGTGTGTCCATATATGTGTAAATCAAAGTAAAACAGTGACATCCAATAAATGTTATTCACCTGTCATTTAAGTTTACAAACTGCCTCCTTATGTATTTCTCTCCTTATCGATTCTTACCTACTGGAAATAACATATTTGCATATTCATGTTTAACAATCGAATGTGTCCTTATTCATTTGCAATCAGGATTTTTTGGGGTCATCATAAATTACGTTTGTTTTATTGATGTATTTTATAAAATTGTCAGTTATTCAAGCAATGCCATTTTTTGTTATGAAACAACCTAATCAGTTAAATCACGGCTTGGGAATAAAGAGAAGTATTTAGTAATATCTAAATCGAAGTAAGCAATGATGAACATTTTTAATTCTATAATTTAAAAATTTTATAAATATAAATTATTAGATGACATATAAAATAAACGATCAACTATATTTAAAACCTATCGAGATTCCTTACTACCTTTTTACGGGAACCCCAGTTCCATTTCTTCCTCTCTCAAAAACATATAAATCAAGGTGAACCATAAATGTGACCTGGAAACCATTCAACTCGGGTCCACGACTGTGAGCGGACATGCGGAGGTCTAGATTACTACTAAATAACAATTTCAGAGAATATCATTAGCAAGAAACTTGTTAGTAATGTCCAGTAATTAGTTAATTAGTAACTATACATAATGTTAGAAAGAGCTTAAGGTTACTGGCTCATTTCCATAAATGTAAATGTACAAAAAATAAAAAAAAATAACTCCCTCTACCATAAAATCACTAAATGCACAAAATCACTTCATTTGCAAAAATAATGTGTTATTTTGTTTGTACCAGTTGGTTATACAACATATACAATTGTAAATCAATTTTAGAAAATTCTGTAAAAACAACGTCTGAAAATACTTTACAAAAAATGTGAATTTCAGAGAAACAATAATTTTGATAATCCTTACAAAATTTATTGTGATTTGTTTTACATGTACAATTTGTTTCACAGGAGACGAAAATAATGCTTATTTCGTTATGATATAATAATAGATATTATCAGTATACATAATTTTAATAATGAAAATCATGTTACATTAAAAAGAACGCAAAAGTAATTAACAGGGTAATTTGTGGAGTTAACCAATTAAATATATGTAAAAACGGGGAAAACTGAAAATTAAGCATATCTGGTAAATATTTCTCTGAATGAATAAGTTTTTACGCATTTTTACTACTTGAAAAATATTAATTTTTGGTACTGATTTTGTAGTCTTAAAGAGAATTATATAAACATATGTATCTTGTAAATAAAATTTTAAGATAATTTCAAATCTTTTCGTGCCGGTTGTTGAGTTGTCTTAGGTGTATCAAACAATAATTTTCGAAATATATATTTGACAATATAATCCCGTACTCTCTTTTCATATTGAAATGATAAATATCAAAAACTGACAAAGATTTTTGTCAAAGAAATTCTGCAAGTCTTCAATTTAACAACGCTAAATATTATTAAACTGAAAAACGGCCACTCAACTGTGGTATCCAGTAGAATCATTAAATTACCACGATCTGTTTCAGTAAAAAATGTCCATATTCGTGAAAATAAAAACTAATGTTATTAAATATTCCCCTTTCTGTGGGACAATCTGTTCTTGCACTAAAAGAGTTAAGTAATTTATCTTTCTGATTACTTTTAGCACTGGCTGGAAAGTTTTTACCGCATATTAAATTGACTTTTATTTGTCTTAATGGAAATGGAAATGAATAAAAGCGAAGCTTATTTTCAATTTGTTTTACTTTAGTACATACAATACAAGGCCCAAAGGCCACTTATGGTTGAAGGTGCAATTGCCTAGAGTGCCTAGAGCAGATATAGTTTGAACTAGATTGACAGCTTGGTCTCATCATTTTACTATTGAAATTGCTAAATGCAACCGTAAGACCTATTCTAATAGTTTCTTCTCTAGAACGTCTCGCCTGTAGAACTCTCTTACAGATTCTCGCATTCCTGTAAACTGCAATCGGGAAAAATGTAAATGATACATCAATCTTCATCTTCTGTCTACTAGTTAACGTTGTCTCCGTTTCTTTTACTCTATTGTCTTTCCTCTTCAGTAACCTCCCCTGCATCTTCGTGCCTTTATTGCTGTACTTGAGGGTGAAATAATTAAAAACAAATGCTACAAATACTAGTGTATGCGGAAAAGCATTAAATTTTAAACAGTATGGGGATTATAAAGAAATTGTTACCAAGAGAAGGAGGCACAGAAAATATTTGGAGACATAATGAATAAAAATCGTGTGGAGAATTTAACACTTGCAGGTCACATCGAAGGCAAGAGCAGAAGAGCAATTCATCTAAAAGATGTAAAAGGAAGTACAAAAATGATGACGTGCTCTCTAAGCATATTATGTTCTTTAACTTAAAAGTAAACGGCGGACACATACATGTGAATGTATGAGTAGATAGTGATTTTTCTAACCGTAGATGTTGCACAAAGCCAAAAGTATGATGATCGAACTCACTACTGCAATTGTTCTAGCGAGATAAGCTTGCTAACCATTACACCATTTCGAGGCGCACAAATGTATGTGGGTAAGTGAATGGCAAATGAAAAAAAAAACGAAAAAAAAAAACAACGACTTAATGACGCGTTTCGTCCTGAGAAGGAACATTTTCAGACTAATAACGGTTTTATTGATGTACTCATTTTTATATATTAAAATGCGGTGGGGGAGTAATATAAAAAAAATGTTGATTACAATTTACAATGAAACGTTAAACTTATTGCGACACTCAAAATTAAACTAAGGTTTTTGCGTCTAGATATTTAACAGGGTCTATGCCACTCAGTTTTCTATGGCATTTGTTTTTACAGTTGTATGTTTCGATTGACCAACATTATATCAGCAGCAGTTTTGTGAGGAAAAGAGATATGTTGGATGATCCTGGAAGTAAATTTACTGTGGCGACTTCAGAAATTAGTGCAGTTTCAATAGATTTTCAACTTAATTTGATTTATGTTTTACTTATGTTCAATTTAATCAAAACTGCATTCTGTACGTGGAAATTATGGTTAGACCTGATACGATGGACGACTAAGGCACTTACTGTTTTTTTATCTTTTTTATTTTCATATTCCTAGATGTCCCTTTTTCACACACACACATACACACACATATATATGAAGATAGATAGATAAATAGTGGCAGGAAACGACTGTTTGAAAGATAGATCCTATGACAGAAAATAGATCAAATTAACACTAACTTTTCAGGGTCAACTATTTATACACAGGATTGTCACTCAGTTCTAGTATACAAAATGATATTACATCTTTAGTAAATTTTTCCAGGGATCAAATGCCAGAAGAATTTAAGTGTGACAGAGATTGCAACTTAAAAGCTTATTTTATTACAGCTTATTCGTGCTGTAACTAACTTGATGTTAATCTTCCAAAACTTTCTCTAATGATGTGAGTAAGTGCAGAAATGGAGGAACCTTTTTTTAAAAAAAGTCAAACGTAGGTGTGCTCATTGAATTAAGGACTTCTTAGTTGATGGGCTGGAAAGTAATAAAAATTGTTCATTAGCGACTTTAAAGAATATATATGTGTGTGTGTATATATATGTGTGTATATATATATGTATATGTGTGTATATATATATATGTGTATATATATATATATATATGTGTGTGTGTGTATGTGTTTTACGAATGCTCTTGTGTTGGAGAATTAGTTCACATGTCATTTCACTTGTAGGTATTTGTTGATTTTACCTTAATCTAATCGTGAATTAGAACTGAACTCGCTATCCTTGTCTTCAAGACTAAATTGAAATGGTTCTGCATTAGAAGTTTTATTTGTCTGTAAACTTTTAGGCTTTGATTTTTACTAAACTACGCTGATTGCAAAAAACTAATGATCTTTGGCATTGGTTTGTTATATGAACTTGCCAATAAGTGCCCTTCCGTAGCCCCTCTATTACATAACTGATTTAATATTTTTTTAAACAGTCCTGAGTATGACGGTAAATTACATCCGGCTGCAAAGACACTGATCGAAAGATTGGCGGTTTTGAGGAGCGTGGAACCACCTCTTAATTGTGTTTATTACGAGGTTCACCCTGGCCCGAGCATCTGTTAGTGGGGGGGGGGTCCAAGCTATGTGCAAAATTAAATCCCCAAACAAATCTATATGAACGTATAAAAGCACATATTTATAGAAAAATTTCTAGTAATACATATTTATGCAAAAAATTATCAACGATACCTATTTGTATTAAACTTAGTAACAATACATTTTTGAACCAGCATGTTCGGCAATGCATTTTATCTGTAGTTGAACGCATACAATTGCGTTCAAAATTGTTCAAATGGTTTACATTTCGGCATTGAATGAATCATGGAGGATGATATGTAGCTAAGCATAACCAACCAACCAACCAACACAAAAAGAAGTCTTTCATTAAATTAATCCAAATAATATCCTACAATACCTAAAGAAATCAAAATGTATTCCAAAATATAACTTCAACAAAACTACAACATAAATCCCACATACCACCGACTCGAGTAATTATGTTCACACAGATATATATATATATATATATATATATATATACGCAAAAGGAGAGTATCATCTACCATGTATTCAAATTTAAAAGCAGAATAACATAGCATATTTTTATTACTTCAAAACACCCTAGGACATTCAATTTTGGCGTTAAATGACCTATAAGGAGTCGATGTGCCATTAAACAAAGAAAGACATCTTTTATTGAATCTATGCATTCATTTACACATTAGTGAGCAGTAAAATGATGATTTCTCTCTATTTTAAAATTCATCAGGCAAAAATATATATTACCTTCAAACTGGTTGACAAAAAAGAACTTAAATTAATAAGTTAATAATTTGAATTTATATCCATCGAAGAAGTTTAAAATTAATTTATAATCTTCTAGACCCTTTTAAATTAATGCTTCTGTTAGGTTTAAAATATAAGAAAAAAATCCTATTTTTCCCAAGAACTGCTACGTTGTGGAAAAGACTATCCGCTTCGTGTTACATTGAACACTTCAATCTTAACTTCTCCAGTCAAGAAGTAATTGTTACTTATTCTTTGAAGCCTCGTAAACTGCACGTTCTACTACCTTTTCTTTCCCTTCACTTCACACATCTCATTTATCATTACCGTTTCGACTGAACCCTTTATACTGAGTGTCTTTCGACATTTGTATTGTGTAAAACTTAGTAAAAAATCGTTATCGTTAACGATCTTATTAGTGTGATCGTTTTTTCTTTACTCACAGCTGCATGAAACCTCGATAAGTGTAACATGTACATTAATCGTAATTTATTTTGATTTGTACATGAAATTTCATTAAATATTAACAACAGGGTGGATCAAATGATTATAGGAAAAACCACAATCAAACTCATTAAATTTTTACATTTAAGAATATAACGGATGAGATTTTTTTTTCAGTTGAATAAAAAGAAAAGGAAAATAAATAATTTGGTGATGGCATATTTATCGCTCACGTGATAAATAGATTGAAATCTCGATCATATTCCCAGTGTAATGGAAACTGGCAATCACATACAAAATATTTATATGGGAACTATTAGAGAAATATATTTCGAACACGGAAATAGACATTAGGGAATAGATGTCTCTATGAAATGAGCAAGTAAAGCTTGAATAATACAGTAATTAAAGCGCGATAAGAAGGAAAGAGATATCAGCAAGTAACCTGCTACAAGAGTTTAAGTAAAGGGACAACAGAAAAGGAACGAAAAAGTCAATATTTCGTATGTTGATTTTAAAATTCGAACGCTAGGTTGATTAACTTTGTCATTCTTCTTATGCTATGTACCTTCAGAACGTTGGCGATCATGCCCTCCGCCATTTATTGGCCGTTATAACTCTTAATGAATTTAGTCTTTTTGCTATTTCTCCTAAAACCTGAAATGCCATCCATAAACTCAAGTTCGCCTTGCTTTCCCCTGTCTCTCTTACATTCAATCAGTCCTGTTAGTATCAAATTTTCCAAGCCCTTTTTCGACCCAGGAATTTTTACTGTTTCTTCTTGATGTTATATATAAGTGTTCTTATTTTCATTGTTTCGAGATCATTGTTTTTGCTCACATGTTCGTTCCATGGAATTCTCAGCATCTTTCTGTGGCTTCATGTCTTTTCTTCATCTGTGCGGAGATTGTCCAGTATAATCCCAAACAATATTTTCACATCATACAGTTTTATTTTGTCATGTCTTAAGTTATATGGTTGATGTTTGATTGTTTATAATTAGTAGAGTCTTCATAATTTCGACAAGAGAAATAGATAGTGAGTTCAGATGTTAAGGAACTATTAAGGAAATATTATGTATATGGGGTGCGATGGGTAAATTGTCTCCAATTTAAAATTTTTATTTCGGGCATGCGCGTCGCTTGCTTTTGATTTTGTCGACTGCACAGTATAGTAGTGAAAGTTGGGCACCGTCTGTGTGAAAAAGAGCACCATGACACAATTCACTTCACCAGAATCCGGAAACGACATGCTGTAGTGCTTGGCATTTGCGCCGGTAGTTCCAATAAGAACATTTCAGAGTGTTTGAGTGTCAATATGAGCACAATTCTGGGGATTCGGAAAGATTTGGATGAGTCTAATAGTGATTAAGAAGGTACGACATCTCGGAAAAGACACGCTGGTCATTCTCATAAGAAAAGAACTCCCGAATTTGTTGGTGAAAGCCTCAGACTCAACACGCTAGCCTACATCAAATGCAGTGAGTAGGTAATGCTAACCTGGGTCAAGAGGGTGGCTGCTTGTAGAACCTATGTCTGGTGACATGACTCTGCACCATTCCACACATCCAGGAGACCGTCCTGGGTATGACGATAAACTACGTCCAACAGCAAGGCCTCTGATCAGGAGGTTTTGAGGAATGTGAAACCACCTCTTAATTGCTGGTGTTCCCAAGTTCACCCTGACCCGCGGTGGTAGCACCTGTTAGGGTCCCAGCTATGGGCAAATAGTTAACCCCGAAACTGACGTAAAAAGCATTATAAAAGTGTAAAAATGGGTTTTAATACCAGAGATACTTTGTAAAAGAATTGTTACCAGAAATAAATTTTTGAAGAAAAAAAAAACTATTACCAACAATACGTTTTGAAAAAAAAATATTACCAGTAATACATGTTTTAAAATAATATTACCAGATATACATTTTTGAGGAAAAAATATTACCAGAAATAGATTTTTGACAAAACAAAATATTACCAGGAAAAAAGTTGTCGGCATTAAATAACCCAATGAAGTTGATATGCCGTAAAACAAAACAAACCAAACAAACCAAACATCCAGGAAATCCCAGTAATTTTCTGTGATCACATCACCCCTTACATCTGACCACCTCACTCCCCAAACTGTAAACCCTTGATTATTATGTATGGAGCGCAGTTGAGATAGAGACCAATAAAATCCCTTTTAACACCAAAGATGAACTGAAGACATAAATTATGGCAGCATTAATCGCATTACACAAGGAAGAGTTGCAGGATATTGCGAATTCGCCTGGAGTCCGTGGTTAAATCCAATGGCGATTTTATTGAATAAATTTACTCGATATATTTTATGTAATTTTGGTGATATATACCTGTTAAAATGAAATGTCAGTGTTATTTTCATTTTTACCTAATGTAGACGACAATTTCTCCATCGCACACTGTTTATATAATATATTTTATCTCAAGCGATTTTCATATAAGTTAATGTTAAGTTTAAATGTCCTTTTTGTTTTCATTTTCTCTAAAACATAGTCATTTCTCTGTCCATGGAATTCTTAGCAACCTTCTCTGGAACCACATTTCTGTTGCGTCAAGTCTTTTAACTCATCTGTGAGTATTCAATCATATAGGAGTACCGATATTGCATAGCACTTCAGTACTGTTTTCTTAATTTCTAATGAAATTTTGCCTGTTTCTTAATACATTAGAAGCCAGAGTTACGTCTTATCCAAGTATCAACATAGTTCCATTGAATGAGTTCATAAATTTTCCGATATTATTTCGTTCGTGTGATTTCTTAGGTAAGCTTAGATATGCATATCAACTAATATAGACTTGTGTCTTTAGACATATCTATATACGTACGCGTGAAAGCATCCGTAGATAGGCATATACAGAAACCTGTTTTCATTAACAATTTATTTTCTTTATGTGCAGAAAAATAAAGACATTGTAGGAAAAAAAATGTCACTCAAGTCCATGATGTGTTTTTGCATTTGGGACCCTGGATGTTGTTTTCATCTATGGATAGATGCAGAGAAGACATTCGTTTTGATATTTTTTACTAAAATCTCCAGATAAGCTAATCTAGTTCTATGGACTCCGTTGGCTTCACACCAGCGGTTTGTAAAAGTGTTTTAAGTTTAAAAATATAAAGCATTACTTTGGAAATCCGCATCTGCATAGGGGGTACAGGGTTCAGCTTAATTCCCTGTAATTCAGTGCAGTTTGTAAATATAGTCAGTCGACGGCCATTTTAATTGTGTATCTTGTATATTATTACATTTAAGGCAATTATTTAAAATTATTTGCCAGCTCACACACACACACACACACAAACACACACACACACACATACACACACACACACACACATATATATATATATATATAAATATAGGTAACTATACTCGTGTCGAAACGATCTGCCTAAGTGAAACGTTGGTAGGTTTGTCTGGCTCATTAGGTTTGACTATATATATATATATATATATATATATATATATATATATATATATATATATATATATCTGTAGTGACATGGCACTCGGTGTTAATTGTTTAATCAGAAGTTGAATCTATTTCTCCTCCTCCCCCTTTTTTTACTACCTATCTGGACTGAGACTTGTTTCGAGGAAGAAAAGTCAAGAGGTGAATTTAGGGTCACTTTCACAACAAACAGAATATCCTCCTCAGAAATAGGAAGAGAGTTTGGTGCTGCTTGACAACAAACAGAATGATCTCCTAAGAATCGGCTAACTACGCTCACCTGACATGCATCACCAACTGGGAAATTGGTATTGTAATGTTAGTTTCCCAGTGATCTCCGATGACAACAGTTCGCGAGAAACATAGACTCTCATCATGCGATCGTAAGGGATGAGAAAATACACCTACAAACCTATTCCATCACTTGTGTATGGAATAAAGAAATTTCATACCGGAGATGTTGGGTTTATTTGACTATTTTATGGGTAAAGAATAATGGAATATTGTACCGAAATAGATACGAAGAAAATATCTTACTTTCATCTCGGATGCAATCCCATTAAACAAGAGGAAATGGAACACAACCATTATTCCGGAATTCTATATTACACACTACGGAAGTGTTTCCAGATTTTGGCTTCACACCAGCAGTTTTCAAAAGTGTTTTAAGTTTAAAAATATAAAGCATTACTTTGGACATCCGCATCTGCATAGGGGGTACAGGGTTCAGCTTAATTCCCTGTAATTCAGTGCAGTTTGTAAATATAGTCAGTCGACGGCCATTTTAATTGAAGAGGAAACTATTTCCAAAGATGTGTATCTTGTATATTATTACATTTAAGGCAATTAAGGCATCTAAGCTTTTGGATGACGATACCACTGGATGCTCGGTCAGCCCTTAATTGGAGTTCTCTATATTTGTGAACATTCTACAAAAACTTTGTCATTACGAACATTCGAATTCCAAATTCCCGAAACGTTTGTTATATAAAATGCATTTACAAATGATAAACTTGTGGTTGTTGCTCTTCGGTACGTGTTAAATGAGCGACATCTCTAGAAAATAGATGACTAGAGCCCGGTAACTGATCTGCCATCTGACCAAGCTCTCACAACCAAATATGTGGAAAATTACTTGGTACTTCAAGAAAAAAGCTAATAAAATTTCATCATCACTGGGCTGATCTTGAATTATGACCATGTATGGTTGTACTCTCAAAAAGACTGCTTGATTTGAGCGTCTGTTGATACTTAGGTTCACATCTTAGGATCAAATATATTTCATATTTATATTTGGATTAGACTAAAATGAGGAATTATTGCCATATCTGAGATGACGCTCTCATCTCTTTGCATCCGGGAGAGCTTCCTAAAGCGTTTACGTGGCTTTGTAGATGATGAATTCAACTTTTTTTTAAATAGAAAGATATTACGTATTTCAACCGACGATACCACTGGATGCTCGTCCGTCCTTATGAGGAAACGGCTAATATTACCATTACCATAAATTAACTTTTTTTAATTAATTACAGCATAGTTCGATGTGCATATTTGTTTCAAGCAACTAAAATGAACTATGGTTAATGGTAACGGCAATGGTAATATTAACCATTTCCCTATAAGGAAACTTTTGGCATTCACTACTGTCTGTTGAAATACATAAAACCTTTCATGTAAAACAATATATTAGGAAAATAGGCCTCGCAAATTCAGTAGTTGTTATCACACTTTACACTATTGATGGGGATTTTCTTCCTATTATTTTGAAGTTGTGTTGAACATCAATATCTTGATTATAGCATTATCTTCTATCTTTGAGTTAAATATGATATCCATTTTAGTAGTCGCTGCTGTTGAAAGTCCTCAAGTGAGGTGATTTCTGTTATTTAGTACAGTTATCTCTGTGATTATGTAGTGCCAGTTCACGCGGTTCGAAGAATGATGGTCTTCGCCAAGATCTGCAGGCTTCATTCGCTCAAAGCGATTGTTAATCATTGATCTGAAAAGATATTTATTTACTTCTGACAGTTTAGATATTTCTGAACGGGTGTGGCGCTATGCAGGACATCCATATGAAAGTCTCGCCCCCACGAGGTTTAGCTAAGAACAAGACACGAGAATGAGTTATAACTGATCAATCCACCGAGATATTTAAAATGTTTAGTATTTACTAATTCCACATTGAACCTAGTTTGTCTAACTTTTACTTACCTAGAAAGCGAAATAAATTCTATTGAAAAACCTTGAATAAAATGGATGTAATCTGGAAATCTGATCTACCAGACAGTCTCAAACGGAGATTCTTTCGCGCCACTGTATAGTTGGTCTTAATGTTTGGACTAAAACCCTTGAGTCTAAGCTTTTGGAACTTACACTTGGATGCTGAGAGCTATACTTACCACCTCTTCGAGACAGCATCCAACTAAATCACAGCTCTATGAACCCATTCTTGATATTTCTATGAAATAACGTGAACTCGCAATACGCTTTTCTCGAGAGCAAACAAGAAATTGCGTGCGATCTGCTGATCTGGACAACTAGCCATGGCACAAGATGAGTTGTACGCCCAGCAATCACCTACATTGACCAGCTATGTTATGACACAGAATGCCACCCTAATGACCTTCCGATCTTGATGCAGGAGGTTGATGGTTGACGTCGTAGACTCAGGAAGACCGAATAATAAAATTCCACATCCTGAATTTGACGTATACAAAAGGTTAAAGACTAGAGGCAGATTCCAAATAATGTTGACATATTCGGGTCTTACTTTCTTTCTATTAATATTTGTCATTGTATCTTACTTTTGAATCTTCTATTGCATCTGTATATATATATATATATATATATATATATATATATATATATTAGCGAATCTCTTTAAGTATGTTTGCAAATATAAAATGTGTTGGTGAAAGTATGGAGGAGAGTATACATTATTGAAATGACCTAGTTTATGTCCAGAGCGATAGAAATAGATGGCCAAGAATCAAATTACACAGGAGGTACTTATCGTCGGTCAATTTATGAATAGAATTAAATGGGTCTCTTTGGCTCCAGTTTCTTTATAGACATTCTTTGTCTGCTGTCGCTTGTGGACATCACTCAGCCTCGTTATTTGGATCATTTTCTTCGGAATGAGGGATTAAATATTCGGTTGTAAAGAATAGAAGAAAAATATTTGTCTTAATGGCTCAGAAATTGAAGGAGAGACACCTTGTCCAACTAAGTCCCAGGAAATCAGTCAAGACTTTAACTTATTTAAATCCAATTTAAAGATTTTTTTCGTATTTCGGTATATATTCTGTGAACTTATTTCTGTTTCGCTATAATTCGCCTTCCTCGTAGATATCTCAGGGATAAAATCTCCGACTAATGTCAAATCAGTCGGGTTTCGATCCCGGGTTGAGTCAATCGGATGTCTAGCCACATTGATGAGCTGTGATACAGCGAAACAGTCTATCTGTGGATGACTACACACACACACACACACACACACACACACACACATATATATATATATATATATATATATGCGTGTGTGTGCATATAAGATAGATAAAAAGAAAAGGTTTGACCATTTTATTTCTGTAAGATAACCTTTTTAAACCAAACAATCTTTGTAATTATTGTGCTTGAAAACAGAATAATATAAAATAATATATAAATATATAAATATTTACATTATATTGTCTCTACCATTTATTTTTTTGTCTTTTATTCCTATCTTTAGTATTAGTATTAGTAACGCGTTTATGTGCTTTATTTATTTTCTCTGTTTATTTACATATTTATATGATTCTATCTTCTTTTATATTATTTTGTTTTCATTGATATGCATTATTTTCTTTAGTAATTGAATTTTAATTTTATTTTATCACGGCATATTTTATTATTATCGATATCCCTACTCTTATTTAGTTTATTAATATTAATATTGATATAATACTATTAATTGCTTTATTAATTTTCATGGAAAAAAGGGTTGCCCCCCTTGATTTCCAAACGTCTTTTCCTTTCCTTTACAACAGCGTCTCTTCACATTAGAATTTATAATTCGTATTTCCAACTTTATTTTCAATCTTAAATTTTAATCGGGGCCTAAATCCAAATCTAAAATTAAACTACAAATCAATTAAAAGTTTTAACAACGATAATAATCTACCCTACAATAAAATATATCGCGATAAACAGAAATATTATAGAAGCGGTGTCGACTCCAAAAACTGCATATGAAGAATGCAGAACTAATAAAACTCCGAGTTGTGCAATGTAAGATATTATGTGTTTTCCTAAAAAATATAAAATAGATCAGTTATTTAATATTGAGCACTGTTTTCTTGCTCTCTCTCTCTCTCTCTCTCTCTCTCTCTCTCTCTCTCTCTCTCTATATATATATATATATATATATATATATATATATGAACGCTCACACGTACATTTATCTATATTTATTCATTTGGTTATGTGTGTGTGTGTGATATCAAGATATTTGTAAAGTATATCATATATATATGGACTAAAGTGTTTAATATCAGTGATAAAGCGTATGCAAATATGAAAGTGGACGTTCAAGTCAACACCCAGCGGCAACAGTTTGTTTCATGCTTAAACACAATCTACAAAAAGTAATAGTGAAAACTTAAACATTTCAAATACCTCGGTGTATGGATCAGTTATAACATGTTCTGAAGATTAAGTTTAAGCATGAATCAGACTGTAACATCAGGGCGATGACAGAAATGTCAACTTTATATATATATATATATATATATATATATATATATATATATATATATATATATACGGTTGCATGGAGAGTTGCTTGTGAACTTAGGTTTCATGCTTTCGGGATCATCAAGCAAACTACTTTGTTTTTTTTAATAAACCATCTTGTCTTAAGATCGCTAAACCGTGAAACCTAAGGTCTCAAACAACTCTCCATGCAACAACATACGTTAAATCTATCACGAATATTGAACACTTTCTACTAAATGCCGCACACACACACACACACATTTTTATATATATATTAAGGTTTAGAACTTCATGGTTCCTTCTAGAACTTGTTTCTGTTTATTTTAAGTTTCCATGTTATGCTATAACCATAAACTGTTAAATGCTTTAAGAAATACCTCAGTACTATCCAATTACATCATTAGGAAATTGAAAAATGAAATATTTTGATATTTTTAACCTTATTGCGTAGATAGTAAAATCTAATTTCAGTCATTGTTTTATTTAATTTTCATTAAATTTCTTTAATGTTAACAGCTATACTAAATATATATTCCAGAAAATTTTCCAGGTCTTCATCTTTTAACGTTATGACCACTGTCATATCGTGGTTTTGAATTCAGATTGTACTTTTTCAGAGAACTGGGTATTGCGGTAAGGGAATAAATTGTTGACTTGCAACTTTTTACTTAAGGAAGCCTGTCTATGCCCAACTAATTGCTGTAGAATGGTCTGCATTGATAAGTAACTGATTTTCATTGTTTCGTTTATGTTTTATCGTTCTTAAATTATCTCCTGGATAAGAATATTACACTTATTAAAACCAACATTCCCTATCACTGCAAACATCTCTAAAGTTCCCAGTGCTTTTTAAAAAGTTAGCATGACAATTTAATTGGCTTTGGAAAAAAATGGAACAGGAAGACATTATTTTTTAAAATTCCGTTTCATTTTAAAAGCTAAATTGATATTGCCCTATTTAAGTAATTTAGTACTTCTGGTAAATGATCCAAAGATTCTGATAGTAGAAATCTTCGATAGTAAATCGTAATGTGTGAAAATATCTTCCATCCATTTACAGTTCATTTTCCC
>OZ038475.1:62026179-62103679 GCA_964036315.1 Acanthosepion esculentum | reverse complement strand
ATTCTGTGTGAACATATCAACTCGACTGACAGATAAGTTGATTCTCTTGGCTTGATCTTTCTTTTATGTATATATATGTATTCGCTCGCGCCTTCTTTTCTTCCATAGTCCCCTTCCCCTTTGTTAAATGAATTTCTTTTTTTCTTTCTTTACCTGTTTATAAATTGGTAAATAAATGTTTTATTTTGAGAACCATCGTCTTGCGTCTGTTCTTCGTTGACTCCCTTGTGTCGCTTTCATTTCTGAGTGAAAACCGAGAAAGGATCCCACGTTTTCCTTTTTTTTTAAAACCCGTGTTTCATCTATATGCTACAAGTTCGTAACAATATATATATATTCATTCAAACAGGTTTGCTTAAATAATTCATACGTACTATGTCTGTTTATTTTTGTTTTAATCCTTTCGGTTCCAAAAATCAATTTTTTGGGTTAGCTATAGAAAATTGATTAAGACAAATAACAAAATTTTCTTTCAAATAATTTTTATTTTCCTAGGTATATTCAGTCTCATTTGTGACCATCTTCAGTGGCTTAAATTACCTGTATATGTGTATACGTATTACAGATATACGTATACATATACACAGACAAAACTAAAAGTATTGGGAAAATAAAAAATATTTGAAAGCAAATTTTGGTATTTTTCTTAATTAATTTTCTACGGCTACCAAGAAATTGATTCGTGGACTCGAAAGTATTAAAACAAAAATGAACAGACATAGTATGTCTAAATTATTTAACCAAACCTGTTTGAATGAAAATTTGGTTCCGAAATACACACACACACACACACACGCACACACGCACACGCAAGAACAAATTACATAATCTTTTCAATCCATCTAATCATGACTTATTGTTGTAATGGAATGTCCCACACTCCCTATCGCCTATGTAGAATGTCTATATCAGTAGCTATATATAGTCAGCACAGGATATATCTGGAGACGTCCTTCGGCAATTAGTTGGGGATTCGTCTCCAGCTGAGCTGTTCGAACTCTCTGCATTCGGGCAGAGAGGAACCCATACGAGGCTTTTCGAAGGGCAGAGTCTCGTCTGGGGTGGTGCACAGCTACTCGACCCCGTGTATGCGGGGTCTACGGAGAATTTTTGCCCCAGCCTACGGGCTCGGTTTAACGGTCTTGTGCCACATCCCGCCTCGCGGGGAGGTAAGGTAAATAACCTTGCTTCAGGCATTAATATCCTGCCACCCAATCCCCTGTCTTTCAGTAGTTTATTCTTTTTTACAATAAACCTCTCTTTCTTTCATCTACGCGCCTGTTGCTGTTCTTTCACTCGAGTATCACCCTTGTCTGTTTGTAACTTTAAAGATACAACTATTGTGGCGCAGTAAATTCTAGCAGGAATAATAATGAGGATATGGATGAGAGTTGTAATATATTGTCAAGTGAATGTCAGTTTCTCCGTTGAGGGCTAATGTTTTCATCGCATCTCCACCAGGGTCCACTTAGAATTATCTTTTTCTGCACTTATAATTATATTTATTCTAGAAGAAAAGAATTGGATGTTTATATTCAGAATTTTGTGAAGTCATATTAGGAATATTGTAGCAAATAACGGCAATCAGTTTTTAAGAATTCGGTTGAACCGTCTGACCCTCATAACTATCGGCCTGTGAGCCATCTACATCTTATTGGGAAACTCCTCGAGGCCCTAATCAATGCTGAATTGGTTAAGCATCTCACATCGCAGGGACTTTTTCAGAGAAGCAATATGTCTTACGTTTCTCTAGGTCAACTTCTGACGTACTGACGATAACTGCGGAAATAGTTTACCAAGCTCTAGATAAGAATAGTGAAGCCCGGCTTGTTGCTTTGGACATTTCGAAAGCTTTTTAACAGAGTTTGGCATACAGGTCTTCACCACATGCTGAAAAGTTATGGTATCTCCGGACAAATTTTTGAATTGATCCAGTCTTTTGAAACAAATCCTGAAATAATAATTATCCTGCATGGGCTCCCGCATAGATAATTTCGTACTAATCCATGTGTTCTCCAGGGCACCAGCCTTGGTCCTACTTTATTTTTCATTTACACTAATGAGCTTCCCGATGGGATCATCTTCTCAATTACGCTTGTCTCGATAGTAAGCATGCTATGTTCGATAAGTTCAAACTGTCAGCTGATATCCAAAACGACTTTCAGTCTATTGTTAACTGAGGAAAAGAATAATTTGTTAATTTTAACTCCTCCAAAAATAAACTGTTCTCCATTAATCATCTGAGAGACTCCTCCCTAACATCTATCAGATGCTAACCTCTAGCAAAGTGATTTGTTGCGCCCTTTCAGTCTAACTTTGTCGGTTGTATGGGAAAGATTTATATTGAATCTATTGCTAGGTCAGCTGCTAAGAAAGTTAGTTCACTGTGTCGTACGAGACAATTTTTCTCTTCAGAATCTGTCTTACATATCTATGCTTAGAATATCCCTACCACTTATTGTCCGGTGATTCTTCTAGAGCTCCTTGATAAAATCCAAAGACGATCAACAATATTATTCGCCCTGAACTTGCTTCTCAGTAACTTTCCCACAGCTGTAAGGTTTCCGGGCCTCTGCTTTTTCTATAAATAATTTCAGCCTCATTGTTCGGATGAGCTCTTCACTGTGGTACCTAGATTTTTTGAATTTAAGCGCAGTACTGATGCGCGTCGAGATCTGAGAAATTTAGAATTGAATTTACTAGATGCAATCGTAAGTTATATGCTAAAAGTTTATTTTCTCGCACTCCTCGCTTGTGGAAATCCCTTCCAACTCTAGGTTTTCCGGCCAATTTTAATCTTTAAAAATATAAATGCAATCTACCGGGCTCCTGTTTACTCTTCGTTCTTTCTCGATCCTTAGTAATGTCTCTGCTTTTAATTATTCCACACTCATTAAATCCTTGTGTCTTTGTACCTTTACTGCCTTGCTTGAAATGAGCACAATTATATATATATATATATATATATATATATATATATATATATATATATATATATATATATATATATATATATATCAATTTAATTTTTAATCCTACATTACATTTTTTAATTCATTGCTTATTATCTTTTAATTATTCGACTTATTTAGTTTTCTTTTAAAACCCCATCATAACCACTATAAAATGAAAACATATTTTTCAACTAATCGTCGGTAAATAAAATAAAATTAATGAAGCCAGATAGATTATTGAAAATGGTGTGGATTAATTGAACATAACGCGGTATACTAAAGATACAGGACATTTCTGTGGCGTTGGCCGACAAAAGCATCGACTTAATAAGCCGAATCAGAGGTAAATTTCGACATTTCGCCAGGAGAAATTCAAGTCTAATAAGCTAACTCCGATACATACTTACACATGAAAGGCTTATGTGCGAGCCATCTTATTGATTGAAGGAAAAGCCCATCGGCAGGTCCAACGATCTAGGAATGCGTCTATTGACTCAAATTAAACCGGTCCGGAATAACTACGGTAACAGTGGACAATGACCTTAAGGAAAGCGGCACGGAAAGTCTGATTAAATGCCGGTCGACAACAAAATTATTGGAAGCCTACAAGTTCCGTTGTGTACTGGCAACTATCTATGATTCTCTGAAATGATAGGAAGAAGACCCACTCAGCGTATCAACTTAGGATGCAGATTTGATCGGAGGCTATGCCTTTTTAAATGCATTCGCAATGTTGACATTATTCTAACTGACTATGCCTTTGGGCTCTCCACATTTCAACGAGACCGGTTTCAACAATGTTTCTTGTTATCCAGCTGAAGACGAAATCAAGTTTAAGCACTTTTAGAATTAATATCACTTGATTTCAATGTTATTACTCAAGAATTGGAAATCTTGCTCGTTTGATTACGTGGGGAGAAGTTTATAACAAATATAAGTGATAAAATTAGCCTTGTAAACAAAATCACGCGAATATTTAGAAGGAAATAATAAGGAGCGATGAGCAGGCGGTAGTCATTAATTTATTTTCTTTCAACTGAAATATATGTAGAATAAATTAAAAAATAGATTGGACAACGAACTGAAAGACAAAGGGATTTCTCGTCAATCCATTGCACAAGTTCGTGGTGGGGAGATACGAGAACAGAAAGTATCAACTGTCTTAGTTCTATTATAAATTATATCCTCTATGAGAATAACTACAGCTAAATACAATCTATACGATAAGCTGTGCCAAGACAACAGAAGGTCATATTCATTTACCTGTATATTGAGACACTAACTGTAATATATTTCTATATGCGTTGAATAGCAAACAGCCTACAACACCCATCGGTAGGCACTGCATATTCTATTAGTATTACATAGAGAACATTTAAAATTTGCCAGCTCTACTGATAAACACATTAAAGTCAAAATCAAATGCTATAAATACCGTAGACGAAACATTTTTGATAGATGTCATTACCATCGTGAAACTGCATAAATGAGACGCATACCATATTTCGTTGTTTGACTGGCTGTCTAAACGTTAAACGCCGCTTCGGTCAGTGTTTACATTTAGTGTACCAGGTGTTGGACGCGATGTGCGTGTAGTGCTAATAGAATACTGAATTTGTGTTATTATTTTATATTAATTTCAGTGTCAACATACCAAATATGTTCACCAAAAGTAAGTTTTAGTGGGATATATCTGTGTCAGCTTGCTGGAGGTAAGGTATGTGGCGTACAGTAAATGTAAGAAATGCTGTCACGCATTTTGTGCCCGCCGTATAAGTCAACTCCTAGTTTGGGAAATATAATTTTAGGCTTGAAAACTGGAATTATACGACGCAATTTACGGTAAATATTTCCCTGACCGTAGAATATAGGACACCTTTTATTACCGTATAACTGCATATAAATTAAACATAAAAACATATTAGTTTGCGTAATAAGTAATTCCCATGTTTGTAATGACATGTGTATAATCGTAGCTCCTAATCACGCATGGAAGATAACAAGAAATTCGAAGTACACTGACATACATTACTTTTTAGAAGACAGTGGCGGCATACACCGGGGAATAAGCGAAAATATTGTTCTCCTCCATGACAATATAAGGCTGCATACACCCAGAATACAAGAGCAAAAAACAAAAAGTGGAACTCGGCTGGCCTGTTCTTCCCCAATTTTCCAGCCTCAACAGAGGCTGGTTTTGAGCGGCATTGCGGGTGATTTTCCACACTTCAACCATCTTCCAACAGATAAAACGTTGCTATCCCCTCGTTACTTTATCTCTATTTTCATTGCGAACGCCCGGGCGAATTATAATCCTCGGTTCCACCAATCCGGCCCTCCATATATAGGACTTGTCAGGCCACCTTCTTATTTCCTCGGCGAAGAGAAAATTCTATTCATATAGCTATCTATCTTATATATCCACTATTTATCCTATATATCCTCATAACTTGCGACTCTTTCTCCTTCCCAGTACGCTCTAAAAACAAGCTCATTTACTAACCTTTGCCTTGAATGGCTCTTGGGCCTTGTATTATATTAACAATAGTAAAAAAAAAGACTTCCATATTCCTGTGACTGGAAATTCTTTGAAGGAGAAAACATTCTCGAACTTAAACCAAATTCATTATTTCATCGAATGATTTTTCTCATCAAAACCTGCGGAATTTACTTCAAAAGGTTTCGGGAAAAAACATGAAACCATCATTTTCCCATCAACTAAGTTTTAAAGAGTTATCGTAGGGTGGCAGCCAGTTTGGGAGAAGGACGAATCTGAATTCAAAACAAAAGGAAACCACTTCATTTTCCAAAGTCAAGCAAGTAAATCAATTTAAATATCTGGGAAATGTTTTAACAGAGAACGTAATGTGAAACACCGAAATCCAAACGTACACTGAGATAGTGTAAGTTACCTCCAAAAAACTCAGCAAAGTATTAAGAAACAAGAAAATTTCGTTAGTTACAAAGAAAAGAATATTGAACTTACGTAATATTAGCCGTCCGATATAGCAATTGAAGAAATCTGAGGCGACAGAAATTCTCTTTACAAAAAAATAGTGAACAACGAGGAATTTTTATAGAAAATGGAAACAAAAAAGAATACATACATGACATCAAAAAGAAACAGTTAAAACTTCTATGGTGCATAAGGCGAAAAGAGGGCTTGGAAAATTTGACACTCACAGGACATATCGAAGGCAATAGTGATAGAGAAAAAACTGCATAAGCAGCCGAACGAGACTGGGTAAATGGAAGGCGGCACAGGCTTTATGAGAGATAAGAAAAAAAAACCCCGAAAAAACGAAATTTATTAAGTGCTACAATGGACATGAAATTGTGGAGAGCCGTGATCTCCAAAGTAGACGACATATAATAGAAGAACATCAATAATAGCAATTGACAGATAATAAAAAGAAGAAACAGAAAAAAGAAAAGAAAAACTGAATATGTGGGGAGCATGATCACCTGCATACATAAGCGACATACCATTTAAAAACGCTGATGAAGGCTGATTATCTTCTTACAGCGGTTTACGAAATATGAGCCAAATATAAATGGTATATTAATTTTATTCGAATAGATAGACATTTCTTTATTTTCACCTAAACACTATAAAATAAAGAAAGTACACAGAGTAAAGAAAATCATGATAAAGTAGCAAAAAAGAAGAAGAAAATTAAGCACCGATATTTAATTATATTCATGGGTACGTGAAAACAATTATCATCAACATTTTATCCAATTTCTGATCAAATCTAGCAAACTTAATATCTACAATATTAGATCTCGTCCAAATTATTCTTTTCATATAATTAAACTAGATTTAATGTACCATTAACAATTTAATATACACTTCAGAATTTCGTCTTTGCATTTTTCTCTGATCAAATATCGCATTTCAACAGAAAAATATAATTAAGTTTTACACATTTACATATATATATGTAACGTAAGAAGAAATGATATATATATATATATATATATATATACATAATATAGAAAAAACAATTGAAATGTTGCAAATTAAAAAAAAATGTTTTTTTTGTGAAAGTATTTCTTTATATTTCTTTATATATATATATTTGATATTTAAAAAAAATTATTAACTATATCTAACAAATTTTTTTTGTTTAACTATTGAAATATTCATAAAGATTTAAAATACCCAAAATAGTGAAATACATTCGTAGACTGAGACTAAAAGAATATTTCTCAGACAACAAATCTACTTCTAATACAGACAACAGCGCTTATGATTACAAGAACTTCCAGTTAAACAAAAAGATCGAATACATTTTCGCTAAACCACCCATTAATGCAAAGAAACAATCACCTAACCTATCAGCTATCCTCACCTCTACCAAATATCTAAACAATACAAACCAATCAGGAAATTACAAATGTAACAAACCTCGTTGTTTAGTTTGCAAACACTTAACAATCGATAGTGTATTTTCTGTACCCAACACCAATATCAAGATACACCCACCTCGCTACACCTGTGATAGCCATAACATAATCTACTATTTATTCTGCACAATATGTCCCAATAGTGGATATATTGGTGATTCTGGAAAATTTTTTAGATTTCGCTTCAACAACCATAAACTAACCATACGTCAAAACAATCCTTATTCCCCCCATAGCTGAACATTTTAATCAACCAGGAAACTCATTAGAAAACTGTAAATGTGTATTGATAGATTCTGATTTCAGTTCCACATACACACGCAGAAAAAAAGAAAAATACTGGATTTTGAAATTAGACACATATAATCTAGGGTTAAATAAAGACTTGGGTATTTTAAATCTTTATAAATATTTCAATAGTTAAACAAAAAATTTTTGTTTGATATAGTTAATAATTTTTTTAAACAACATCTAAAATATTACTACAGTTAGATTAACGTTAGAAATATTCAAACACAGTTGCATTCCATATCACGTGACGTCCGCTTCTCGCGACGGACGCTACTTAATGTAAACAAACTTCTGAAAACAGCCATTTCTGAAGAAAGATCAGGGCCGATCTGAAATATCAAATATATATATATATATATATATATATATATATATATATATATATATATATATATATATATGTATGTATATATATATATATATATATATATGTATATATATATAAATTTAAATAAATACTTTCACAAAAAAAACAATCAATTTTTTTTAATTTGCAATTTTTCAGTTGTTTTATACGTGGCTTCTCATTATGCTATATATATATATATATATACATACATATAAATATATACAATTTAAGAAGAAACTATATATATATATATATATATATATATATATATATATATATATATATATATATATATCCCATCAAAACTGCTAATAACACCAAAGATGAACGGAAGGCACTGATTATGGCAACATTCACCAACATAAAAAAGGAGACCATCCAGAAGAAATAAAGGAGATTCCAAAGATGTCTGGAAGCCCTGGTTGAAGACAATGGCGATTTTATGAAATGAATTTAGTCTTTAGTATTTCATGATATTTTTGTGTAATTTTGAGAAATATATATGTTTAAATGAGATGCTACTTTGATTTTTGCGTCATTTAGACGACAATTTATCTATCGCATCCTATATATATATATATATATATATATATATATATATATATATATATATATATATATATATATATATATATATATATATAGCTTTAAATGATGCTATATTTATGGGTTTAACTATCAGAGATAGATTGAATGGGCGTATGTAAATGTAAATCTAAAAGTGGACATTGACAAATAATAGTAATTAATAATAAATAATGTATACAAACATTAAGAAGCATCATTATAAAAAATAAGAAATAACTGCATTCGGATCCACAATTATTTCTGCTCCGTTGCCTCTAGAATATTTTAAAACATAAACGTTGCCGCCTACCCAATAATCCTTAGGATAATACAATAGACCTTCTACCCATTATGTACCATTGGCCTACATATATAAATAGTCGAGCTAAACCACAATACTCATGGCCTGAATATCGCGTAAGAAATTCTAATAATTGACTCTCTTATAAATAATATTTAAAACCATTAAAGCTATAGTATTTGTTGTTTTGTATTATCATTATACACGTATCCCATTATTCCCAAATAAAGAAAGGTTTGCCTCGTGTGTTGCAAGTTTGTTTCACACACTTCATACCGATATATTCACTATTTCCACCGAGAAAATGATTTTTTTTGTTTACTCATTTTGTTATTGAAGACTATCATTAAAACAAAATCTCTTAACTCCGGAGGTTTTCTTGTCCGTTATGTTTTTATTGAAATCTATAAATGACAAAGAGACAGTTTATCAGTTAATATTACCTTATTTCTTCAAGATTACAGCAAAAATGGATGTTTTAAAATAACGTCGTTTTTAATTAAGTTCGAAATGAAAAGGCTTTAAAAGGCATTTGAAGATACAATCAAGATAGAAATAAAAGAATTGCTTGCTTTTTTGAAATTATTTTATTAAATAAAATAATTTATTTTTATTCTTTATTTCTCATAATGGACCTGTATTGGGCACTTCGTCTATGTGTAATGGCGATTTGCTAAGCGTAGTTTAGAATGTGACACATGGTCGCAAATATGGAGCAGCGAGTGAGAATCGTACTCACTACTCAGTGGTAATTGTTCTCGCAAGACAAGATGTCTAATCATTACACCACGTCGTAGTGCCCATTTATCGTGGTGTAATTGTTAACAAGCTCGTCTCTTTAGATCTATTACAACTGAATCTTGTGTTATGTACATTCAGCTTTGTCATACAGCGACGCTACGCTTAGAAAACCACTATAATATATCGTTATTTGCTTCTGACAAAATATTTTATTTAATACGTATTTGTAAAATGGTATAAACCGACACTGATTCCTACAAAATAACCATAAAATTGATTGATTTTTAATTTATTTATGTACTCTTTATTGCCTAATGAAAGTGTGTACATTTGTCTTTTTAAGAAAAATTTCCATCCTACTTCCAGTTATTAAGATCAATTCGTCTATTTCGCATTATTTGACCCTTTAAATGTTTTCCTGGTCCTTCATTTATTAAGACACCCCATTTATTTCAGATTAACTAACTTGCGACAACTTAATTATTAACTACTCCACACTTTGTTTAGGCACCTAAATGTATGGTCGAATATGTCATAAACTTTCAGGTATTTTTATCTGTGTTTTTTTCCCCAGTGTTTACATATTTCAAAAGGGTACCCGAGATGTAAGAAAACAACGTAAGATTTCAGATGTCGTTTACTAAATCTGGAAACCCTGGCCACTTAACTGAGCAGAAAACTCCTTCTAGGAACAGTGATCCGATTTGAACTCGTGTTAATCTGCAATAATTTTCTATGTGTCGTGTCTAGTCAGGACGTTGGCGATCATGTTTCCCCGCCATTTTCTATCCTTTGTAGCGCTTAATAAATTTTGCCTTTTTGTTATTACTCCTAAATTATGTTTTCCAATTCATTTACACAAGCTCGCTGGGTAGTTTATGCTTTGTTTTCATCTGTCCCTCTTGCCTTCAATATAACTCGTGAGTATCAAATTTTCGAATCTCCACTTTCCTCATTATGTGCCTTCGAAATTTTAACTGTCTCTTCCTGATGTTAAGTATAAGTGTTCTTTTTGTTTCCACTTTCTCTAAAACTTCGCTGTTGCTCACATGTTCGGCCCATGGTATTCTGAGCAACCTTCTGTAGAACCACCTTTCTGTTGATTCAAGTCTCTTTTTCATCTGTGAGCAGATTGTCCATCATTCACTGCCATATGGAAGAATTGCTATTAAGTAATACTCCGGTAATTTTTTCTTTGTTTCTAACAGAATCTTCCTGTTTCTTCATATTCTTGCTTAGCTTTTTGAAGGAATCTTTCGCTATTCCAATACGTCTCCGGATTTTAGTGTCAGGCTCTCCCTCCTTTCATAAAAGAATTCCCAGATATTTAAATTGTTGCACTTGTTTGATCTTGGCATATCCGCTTCGCAATTTGCATATTGGGCTGTTTCTTTTGCTGACAACCATGTATTCTGTCTCTGTAATTCATGTGTATTCTTTCTTCTTGCTTTCCTTCACTACCTTCTGTAGGAGTACTTGTAGTTTCCTTGCTGTGTCTGTTATTAACGTGGTGTCATTGGCATATCTTATATTGTTAGTATTGTGAATATTGGTTGGGTATGTAATTGTCTCAGAATTTCCTCATTGTATGGGTTGAATAAGTCCGTTGAGAAACATGTTTTTCTGTTTCTGTATATATATATATATTTACTGAATTCATTTCCTATCCTATCCAGGCCGTTTGTTCCCAGTGTAAGTTCTGGATTATTCTAATAGCATTACCAAATATATTAAGGTTACCTAGCAGTTCTAAACTTTGTAAATACTGAAATTTTAATTAATTGTTTGCAATTTGAAAAATGTTTGGATTAATTCAGTTCAAGTCTATGCGTCGAAAAGTATTAAGATATGGTGATATGCCAATATAATAAGGTTCAGTAACTATGTAAAGGACTTCCCACCGTATGTAGAACTGATTACACGGTCATTCCTCTTGTGCAGTGCAGATGTTATTATTTATAATCTAAGCAATAATAAAATAAAATATTGAATAATCTAACATAATATAAAAATGATACCTTTATATTTAATAGTTTAACTTGGAAAACTGGTTCTTTTTCTTGAAATAACTTTCCAGATTTCTGAACTAAACAAAATTTAACTTCACTGCCATGCAAAATATCATGAGGTTAGGTGACGAGCGGCACGTAGGAAACAGTTACGATTTTTATAACTAGTTCACGCTATACCAATTTTAAGGAAAAGAATCCCCATCTTTTTCAGAACTGTAAATTTGTGGTTATCCTGTGGGTGATCTCTGAATATAATAGTCTTAAATTCTTCAAGTCAAGGGCCAAACCTTTTCTATCCTTTTCATCCTCATAATCCTCACTTCCTATTTCATTCATTTTAAAACCCTCATCCATCATAACATTTTGAACTATGCGCCGTGTATTGGGTAATTTTGTAACTGTAACATACTGCCTTCAGTTTCTTTTGAGTAATGTCTTTGGTGAATTTCTATTTGTAAGCCGCTAACTTGAGAAGCTTTTGTGTCATATATTAGGTGAATTTTTAATTATCATACTTAATCTTGAGTAGTTTTTGTTATGTATTGGGTGAATTTTTAACTGTAACACTCTATCTTGAGTAGCGTTTGAATTATGTATAGGTGAATGTTTTGCATAAGACACGCCCTAGCTAGACAAAGTAAAGTAATTCGAGATGCAAGCAATTTTACATGTGTTCATGAGGCCTTTGTATAGACACTGAACCCCGATTTCTCGGTATATATTCACTGTCCCATAATATATTTTGAGGCAGAATGTTGCATTAAAATAAATCTAACCCGCCATGTATTATAAAAGCTCATTTGGTCTCATGAATGGTGAATATGGTAGCCATGAAATTCCTCGGTAATTTACCCAAGTCTCCTCAAAACGTTCTGGACAACTTGAGTCCGATGACACGTTTTAGTATTATTATACAATAAGAAACGTGTCATCGGACTCCGTTTCCGTCTGAGAAAGATAGACCTTTCACCGTAGGTTACAGCACCTGTTAGTCCGCAAAGAACACCAATCTGATTACTGACCAAGCTCAGCGTTGCTTAACTTCGGTAATCGGACGGGAATCGGTATTACAACGTCATGTGGCCATAAACACAGCAAGTTCCATTGTCGGGAGAAAGAATATAAAATCTTCATATTAAAACAATTATTCAGCAAAATAGGTTTCTCAAGTCCAGTAACTGCTATTGCTCTTTCCGGTACTGATGGCGATTTCCTTCCCAGCCTTTTGTTTTAAATAGCATAGAACTTCATATCTTGAATTTGTCTTTATTTTCTCTTCGAGGTACATGTGATGTTCATTTTAGTTGTTGCTATTGTTTAACATCCATAAGTGATGTGGTTCCAGTTATTTGGTACAGTTATTTGATTGTGATTCTGTAGCGCCATTCTACGAGGTTCGAAGGACGATTGTTCTCATTCTGCTTGAGCAGCACCTGTTTGAGTACACAGAGTCCAGTACTGGGTTTAAATGGTCACAAGTAATACAATGTAATAGTCACGAGTAAATCATATGCTTAAGCGAACAAGCAGACTCAATTCATATTATGTGAACACAAAACGCATCATTGCAAAAACACATCAGGCTTCACTAGGCTTGTTGACAAATGGGGTTTATGGTGCCTGCACTAAAACCGAACTCTAGAATTCCGAATTAACAGGAAACGTTAACAACCAGAGTACGTTGCACGTGCCTATAATTAATGATGTCGCGAACCACAGGTGACGCCCTATGGCTGGTGTTGCAGTATTATCAGGGTCACTCTGTCGAGTATTCTGGTCTCATATCCTAAGGAAGATAAAGAACGTGTAATTGACCTGCTAAATATGCGTCTGTTAACATTCAATTGAATTTGAATGTATTCATGTCGCTTGTCTGCAATAAAATAAACAGATCATACTCAAACGGTGGACCTAATTAAATTATTTTTCAGGGCATTGCCAAAGGAATCCGCGTACGAATGAATGGGAACTTCATTGAACAATCGTCTTGATTAACCACAAAACAAAACTAATATTTAAGATTCTAATGAATAGACATCATAGTTAAATCAGAACCGAAATGAGGGAAGAACGATGTTTTTGTTTAAAAACTGGGAACAATAGATGCAAGAGTCGTAGTTAACATTTCTGTCAGAGTGAAGAATAAAAATACAGTAAAGAATATATTCGCATTTCATAGATACAGTAAAACATTACATAATGAATTTAATGATTAGGTTCCTATATATCAGTGTAAGCTGGCTAAATCATCCGTCACAAATGAAGAAGAGACTTTATGTGACCGAGATGGGCCTCTGTCGACGTATGACGAAAATATAATTGACAGTATGTGAAAAGAAAGGGAATTTTATATAGAATAAGTATTGCAAAGAAACTGTAGACAGGAATAAGTGTGAAACAGCTCAAATTGTCAGGACACACAAGAAGGAAGGAGGGTTTGCAGAATTTAACATTGTTCTCGAATATCAGAATCAAGACACGCAGAGTAAAAAAGATAGCAACAAATGTAACAAGTCTCATGAAACAGGTAAAACATACGCCAAAAAGAGAGGCCTCACAGAGTAAGAAGTATTTTTGAGGGCAACAAAAACAGAACTGAGGAGAAACAATTACTAAAGAGACATATATATATATATATATATATATATATATATATATATATATATATATAGGGTAAAGAGTAAATTTATTCAATAAAATCGCCATTGGCTTCAACCACAGTATCCCGATGACTTCCGAATCTCCTGCAAGTTTTGGACAGTCTTCTTGTTTAAGTTGGCGAATCCTGCCATAATCTTTGACTTCAGTTCATGTTTGGTGTTTTGTTGGTCTCTCGTACATCTGCGCCCCACACATAATAATCAAAGGTGCTGCAGTCTGGGGAATTAAGTTTACAGATGTAAGGGGTGATGTGGTGTCAGAAATTGTCTGACAGCCATGAATAGGATCTCCTGCATGTGTGGCATGATTCAGAGTCTTGTTTGTCTCTTTTGAACCAGGACAGCACTTCCTCCTCAAGTTACTTGATGTAGGCACCCATGTTGAGTTTGAGGCCCTGTGGTATGTGAATGGAGGCATAACGTCGCCATCACTAGTGATCACTCCAAACACTTTCCTATTCACCATTAGACTCAGATTAATACCGAAATAATCTGAAATGTTTCTTTTGGAGCTTCTGGCGCGAATAACCAGCAGTACAGCATGTCGTCTGCAAATTTCTGGCGGAATGAATTGCATCATGGTGACCTTTATCTGACGGACCCTGCCTAACTGAACATAATATACTGTGAAGTCGGCAAAATCAAAAACAAAAAGCACGCGCGAAATTAAAATATAAATTGGTGACAATTTACCCATTGCACAGTTTATATATATATATATATATATATATATATATATATATATATATTCCAAAATTCGCTTGAGGATGAAATGGAACTAATGTTTTTAATTTAATTACAAAATTAAATTGGAAGCTTTTAGCTTCCATTTTTGAAACATGATTATTACTGTGTAGCGAAAATAAAACATATTTTAAATTAGTTAATTTATAATATTAATGCTCTGTAAATTTACATTGAGCACTATTTTGTAAAAATAAAAATATTTATAAGAACACCGAATTATACATCTTACTGTTCTTTCTTTTTATTTATATATACATATATATATATATATATATATATATATATATATATATATATATATATATATATATATATATATAAATACATACACACACACATAGACAGAGACAGAGAGAAAGTTAGAGAGTCATTTTTAATGATTCAGTGACCACACGCGTTTCTTCAAGGTACAGTGCTACCTTAAATATACTTAGAGTTTGAACAATGCTATCATCTGGAAATTTCAGTTCTTTCCACGGGTTTCTATTCCTCTCATGTTTTTAGGTTTCTTCGAAAGTTACACGTGTGCTTCATTAGTGTAAGGTTCTACTGTCACCTACACATTATACAATCATTCACGCTTTTGATAAGTTGGTCACTTTCTTTTGGTTTCACAGATCTGCTGGACGAGTCAATATCACGACAGATCATTATTGGTTTACATTAATTAGATCTGGAGACCTAAATCGAGTTTGTGAAATCTCTAAGAAAATATATATTTTCCAAGCTTTATGTTTTCTTTTTCAATATAACAGCTTCTATTTAATCTGATTATCTAATAGGCGTGATTGCTTAAAATCATTAAACTTTAAAGTTCTCATTGAATAGACGTTCCTATCCAATTATGTCGATTTTTGTATTTTTGTGTGTGTTAACCTTATTACAAGCCATTCCAAAGGATTCCAAACTTTGATATAAAAAACATGAAGAGCATGCACATATATTAAGTATATGTGAATTTTAAAATAGCTTTTTCAAAAAAGGATTGTTTTCAATCCACTTGAAGGATTGATTCGTTTTCTACGGCTTATGCACCATTTACATGTTATTTAAAGTCAGAGAATATTTTTAGGATGTAAGATTTTCGTTTTGAGATAATAATGGTTTAGGGATAGACATCTTACTAATTAACACATAGATGGGGGAAGATGAGGTGGATTCATAACTTTTCCAAAATATTTGCGTGTAAGTGAATATAACGAACACAACGGAGATGCGAAATCGACTCTCCGATTAACAATTCCGAGCCTTTATTTATTACTCTACCCGCGCATCCAAGCTTACAGCATGTGGGATTCCCAAGCAGTTACCCATCTAGACACTGACCAGGCTCGACATTGGTTAACTTGGTCCTTTCAATGTAATGTGGCCGTAAGCCTTAAGATAATTAAAGAATGGGAATGAAAATATATTTGTATTGAAGACAAATTGTCCGCTTTGAAAATCAGCTTTCCAAATACTATTTTTTCTTATCTCGGCTAGAACACTGATCCCTTGTTTTAGTTGAAAATACACACTTAATTCCAACATGAGTTCGTTTTGCTTTATTTAACTTAGAAATACCTGCATTTTTAAATTTTTTTTTTAATTATGCGTTCGTTGAGTTTGTTCTTAGATACTACTCTATGAAAGTTTTCGCTATCTTCTGTTTTTCTTTCTTTTACATTGCACAAATAAAATCATGGAATTTACCTGGGTTCGATCACTGATCGCTCACGCTGGAAAAACTGGTAAGAATGTCGTTCTATTCCGTTTCCCACTTTGTTGAACATACTTCAGTGAACACTCTTCCCCGCTCACGGCAATCTTAACCGCTTCAAGTTTAGGGCCTACGGTTATTTATCCTACAAGTCTTTTTAATTATAAAACCATTCCTAACGGGTGGGTCCCTGTAGGTAGTTGTTAACGGCAAGTCCACCAAGGCCTAAGCAATCAAGGCATGAGACCCCGTGGGTATCTTCTAGGACTAACCCACTTTTTATTTTACATAAAGTATTTGCTTAAGAGTATAACACGATCGTTTGCAAATATATATTCTGAAGATACAACGGTATATGGGTGAGCATCCAAAACTCGAGATGACCAGAGATTGGCAGCTGATTTCTTCTCTGATCTAGCTCTGACATCTCAGTGGGGAAAAACTGTCTGGTTATATTCGATACATCGGAAACCCAACTAGTTACGTTCCATTATCACTGATTAGACCCTGAACCAGATTAAAGCCTAAAATAGAATACTGCTACCATATATAGGCAGGGGATGCCCAGTTTTCACTGTCAAGTTTAGTCCAAAAGCATCTCCGCGTCCTTGTGGGTAACGAATTATTTTCAACCCTACAACCTCTTTCTCACAGACGAAACGTTGCAAGCCTCTCACTGCTCTATCGCTAATTCTGCCGAGAGTGTTCAGACGAAATATATTCCTTAGTTCGACCAGTTCTAATATACACGGCTAAGACTCGCCATGCTACGCACATTGTAGAGAACCACTCTCATTCGTATTCCGTTGGTGAGCTGTAAATTCAACTCAAACAGCTTCTTTCCACGAACTACTCTAGGAAAGTTTTCCAGATCACTACAATCTTAACCTGTTCAAGTCTGGGGTTAACCGTTATCTTCCTCACATATCTGCATAAACAGTGGCTCTTGCTCTGTAAAACTCTACCTTGAATGGCTCCAGGGTCTATTTCAGAGTGAGCATCACTGCATGAAAAAAATCTTCATAAACTGCACTTATTTCCTCGTCTTACGTCTGCAGAACTAACTCAGTAAGCCTTTTACTTGATTGTCTTTTGTATGTGGCATGGGATAAAGATTTAGTGAAAAATAGCTAAAATAGCAACCCGCACGTATTTTTTATTATCTTTCACAATAATAATGAACACGAGAATCATTTTTATCTATTATTGTATGAAATGGTCAGGTGATAAGAATTTAAAAAAAATATGTATAGCTTATTTTAGAAATCATAGCTCGCCTCAATTTCCAATAAGAATTTTCCACTCGTCAAGTGAATTTGTAAATACAAATCCGGCTTGTCGTCTTGGCTCACAAAACTCTATTCTTCCTGGTCTGTTATTCCCCCGCGCGCCTGTCACGAACGTAGATTTTAAAATGACTACAGACATTTCGGTCAACAGGGTAGAAAGATTTCTCATTTTTGTACATTTAAGAGGCAGTAACTGACAATAGACGATATTCATACGTGAATAATAATAGTCAATATCGAACTTTTCAGGCAAATCCCACTGGCCTAACTTTATGTTGGCTTTTGATAAATACTGAATCTCTTAAAAAGTAAACCGCTGAATGTGTGGCTGTGTGTGAAATGGTGGGTCTATTATTTCAGTGAGTTCTGAAAACAAAATTACAGAATGGAATGAAGTAAAATTTAGTATATAATGTTAGAGGCATTTGATCTTACATTAATGTCGGAAGTACCTACACACTTTTCGACTTGTGGCTATTTGGGTGAAAACCTATATTTTAAAATTTCAATAAAAGGGTGATGTGAGACTATGGATGGAGTAATGTCGGATCCTTTCAGGAAAATGGAAACAAAAATAACCCTTATATTTAGAATCAGATAGAAGCAGTTGAAATCTTTTGGTCACAAGATGAGGAAAGATGGTTTTGTAGAGGACCGTAGTGTGAAGGTGAGGAGAGATATCTCTGGGCTAAGATTTCCTGCTAGTCGGTCCAGCTACATAGGAATGTTGGACTTTAATGAAGTCCAAAGAAGACAAAAGAAAACAAACAAGACCGATATACATGGGTAAACAAATATATATTAAGAACGAAACAAGTTAAACAAAGACGTGAACAGTTTACATATTGTTTGTATGGAGAAGTTACATGTGCGCTTGTGTTGAGTGTCCGTAGGTACGCGTATTGTCTTTAGCGTGTTCCCAGCATATGGGAAACGCTGTATCGGTGAGATGTCACATATTGGCCTAAGTGAAAAAGAGAAAGTTTTTCCTCGCCTCAGCGGGAGGTTGCGGCCCAAGGCCTGGGTCGAAAAAGAGATTTTACCTCATCTCCACGCGAGATGGCCGCCCGAGGCCTAAGTCGGAAAAGAGAGAGAGAGAAGGTCAGCCAGTATTTATACTCGTGGGAGAGAGACGCCTGTTGAAGGATTAAGGAAATGAGGAGGAGCTAACTCCGACAGTTTGAAGAACTGGACACTTAAAGGATAGTGAATCATGTGATACAGAGGGAAACAGCGATTTGAATAAACATGTGTAAATTAACCTGGAGTAGGTGGGATATTTAAAAAGGCTAACATTGTAAAGCCCAACAAAGGATAGGAATTCTAGAGAGCCACGGTAGCCTTTCCTGACAGTTCAAATATGGGTAATTCGATTCCGTGGAGGGAGCATAGTGAGTTCTAGCAGTAAGTATCTGAACGAGTGGAATTAAAAAGTGCAGCTTATATGAATATGTTGCCTGGGAACAGGTATCGGCTAGAGATAAGTTTGTGAGGTTTAGTCTGTAGATGCAATTAAATCATTCTCTATAAAGGCTGGAATGTGAGTATTTTTAGAGCCATCCCAGACATGATGACAATACGCCATTTTTGGCTCTTGTAAAAATAAAGCATGACAAAAAGATTCTCACAATTTTCCCAGCATCCTTAGCGATGGATCATATATATATATAAGCTCCACTCGAGGTCTGATGTAAAATTGAGTCCCAGCAGAGTATCATAGCATTGGGCCGAACTGCGTGATCAGATGTTCACTGTGACTGAAGAAAGGTCAATGTCAGATCGAATTAATTTTAATTATCACCAAGCTTGCAACGTTGTTATATTATAATGCTATTTTGTTATGTAACTTTGGGTGGTTCGATCTTTACACTGTATTCTTATCTCTCTCTTTCTTTTTCTCATTCTTTCAATTTTCTCTCTTTATCCCGCTCTCTCGCTCTGAAAGTGAAAGGTTCCTGCGGGTAATGTTTGCTGGTATATTAAACGAAATTGCTGAGCCGAGTTCAAATTATCGTTGACATTGCTTCGCCCGACTCGCAGAAATCCCTCTTTCTCCAGCTATGAAATAAATAGCAGAGCGGACTGGTCTATTTTGCCTTGGGTGGAAGATTGTCTAAGAGAAAGAAAACTCTGAGTTAAATTATTAAATTTCTTAGCACACTGCAATATTTCTTTGTTTTCAGTTATTCCGATAAGGGTGACCTTTCTACTCAAGCATTCGCCACTGAAATAATATTTTATTATCATATATTCCAATTTCTTCCTCCTCTTCTTTTTTCATCACATCATTTTCTAACCACATCCCATCTTTCTACACTTGACAACTTGGTCCAACAATTTTGGCTACAACTTTCCCAAACCTATAACTCTTTTAATCTATTTTTAAAATCTCACTCACCCACGACACATAGTAGTAATAATAGACCTGCCTAACGCTTTTACACCGATCCAAATTTTAAATTTAATTTTATTTTCATAAAAAAGTTTTGCACTCAGAGGAATCTGACGGAGATCGGGTTTTTGCTAATAATACGATTTCCACCAGAAAATACACCACCTACAAAAACATCTGCCGGTGAGTAATTCCCGTCTCTCTGTTTATTTCTCGCTCCGTTGATGAAAGACAGTCAGGTCCGAATTCTGAAATTAAAATTTTCTCTCCGTGTTTCATTTCTGTCATATGTTTAATAATTAATGTTTAATAAATATTTATCCTACTTATTATATTTGTACCCTTTCGTTTGTCTTTGTTGTATTAACGAAACTATTATTTATATATATATATATATATATATATATATATATATATATATATATATATATATATATAAGTTTCTTCCCACATCATGCAAGTTGTTAATATTAAAGAAAGTAGGCAACCTAGGGCAACAGAGTGCTCTTAGTTATATTCCATTATATCTTTCTACTTTTAAAATTACTCTTCAAAATCTTCTTTACGGATCCCAATCAGATGCTTCATTGTATTTTCCACACTCTCATCCACCGCGTTTCAACTACGATTTTAGAGAGACTTTCATATGCGTGTCAGAAATATCTAAATGGTCTGCTGTATAGAAGCAATCGTTGAAAATATCATTGAGCGAGTGAAACTTGTAGTTTTTGGCGAAGATCTTTCTTAGATCTGTGTTGACTGTCATTACAGTATCACAACTGTACCAACTAGCAGAAGTTACGTCGTTTCAAATAAATATTAGGAACTGATCCCCCATCAAGAGAACGGCGAATAAATTTTAAAAAGAGGGAACGGTGGAGAGGAAAATTGGATCAAGTGGTCACAACTGGAAGAGGGATCAACATTTCAACTTAGAGCTAAATACATTCTTATTATACAAAGTAGAGTCTAATAGTTTTATAAAAACATCAGAGAATCCGACAAGAGATCTTTAATCATTTCTACAAAGGTTCAGAGCTTAATCGAACAATTGAACAATATTGCTGTTACACGATTTGGACAATTTTGCTGTTACACCCGGTGTATATATATATATATATATATATATATATATATATATATATATATATATATATATATATATATATGTGTGTGTGTGTGTGTAAAAGCTTATCGGGACTTTCGAGTTAACGGTGAAAGAGGGTTTCAATCTTTAATATTCGATTTCAACCAAAAGTTTACTAGGCGGTAGTGAGAAAATTGAGATTTTTTTTCTTTTTTCTTCTTCTAGCATCTAGTGTCTCTCGATGGCGGTAGTAGGGGAGAGGCAAATCTATGCGTGTATATTGTTTCACTTATTTATTCTTATTATTAATGTAAGGTTTTGCTTTTTTTATTTTTTCAGTTTATAATCGGATCTTTTTTATTTTGTCCTTTTAATTTCTACATATGGTTGGCTAGTTTAATAGAATTTCTAAGGCTTTCTAGCTTAAAAGATGACTTATGATTGTACCATATCTTTTTAACGTACAGTACATCTTATGTATTTTTTCTGGCCATTTGTATCTATTAATTCTGCTTTGTAAACTCCTGCTTCAGTTTTGCAAACTCTATCTAATAGACATCTATTTTTATTTGTACAATTGCATATTTCACTGTTAACGATGTTTTACTGCATGTTAATTTTGGAATTTCTGGTGTTTTTTTTTTTTATTGTGCTTTCTAAATTACTAGTACATCTGTAGCTTAATTTAACTGTGTTTTATTAAATATTTTATATTACTCGGAATTTTTGGGAAGTGTATATTAAGTAATTTTAAAAATATTTCCCTATTTTGCACTTGACCTCTAAGTTAAAAGGTGGCTAAATCAATATTTTTTCCTTTCCTCAGATTGTTCTTCATTTGTTGATTTATTTGAGGTTTAAATTCTAGTTTGGTTTTATGCTCCTCATTTTTTGAAATCCTTTCATATTCTGTCTTTTTATCTTCGAAAATATAAAAAGGGAAATTGTTAGAAAAGTCAGTAAAAAAGCTTGCTTTATAGACAAAATAAGATAAACTACTGATGTTTTTATATCTTTAGATGTAATATTTATAATATATGTATGTTTACAGAGAATTATTATGCTTTACTTACATGTGAGTCTTTCCAGAAAAATCGTTTTATAGGATACAACACAAAGAAATATGGAACACATGCAAGAAGGCTAAAGAGAAATTGCTCGACTAAAAATGTACAGAAATTGAAAAAGAATGAGTATCACTAATAAAGCAGATATGGATAAAAAAAATAAAAGAAATAACAGGACAAAATATATTCTCATCAACAGGATGCATAAAATCCAAGGGTGGAATGCTGATAGCAGAGAAAGAATAAATAATTCAGAAATGGAACGAACTCTTTCACGACGAAGAAATATTGACGGAGCGGAAGCATAATATAAGTAGAATCCGCACTAACTAAATTGAACAGAACCAAAGCGGCAGGGCCAGACAGAATTGTAATAGAGATACTGGTAGCCTTAGACGCTTCTATATAGTCAACATTACAGAGATAATAAACGTAGAAAAGTGGTGATATACAGGAAGAACTACGTAGATCTATTTTCATAAGACTGCCTAAGAAGTCATGTGCAAACGAATGTGCTCTAAATCGGACAATCAGCCTAAAGTGTCATATAATGAAACTTATCAACCGTATTCTGATGAATAGAGCGCGCAGTAGAATCAGACCGGAAATAGGAGAAAAACAATGCTGGTTCCTTAAAGGCACAGGAACAAGGAACGCAATATTCATGCTAGGATAAAAATGTAGAAGAATGTATACTGTGCTTTTATATATTGCTCAAAGGTGTTCGATAGATTACGCCACAAAATAAATAAATAAATAAAATAAATAAATAAATAAAACTACTATTGGAAATGCTCAGCAACTTTGATATATTTGGGAAGGATGTTAAAATAATCAAGAACCTATTCTGGCAGTTAACCGTCAGCATACGGATAGAAAATGAGTTCCGCAGATATACAAAAATTAAAAGGGTGCAAAACAAGTATGTGTCTTCTCACCGGACTTATTCAACCTATACAGTGAGGCGATTCTGAGTGAACTAGAAGTCCTACCAAGATTCATTATTGGTGACCAGAATCTTAACAACATAAGGTAAACAGATGACACAGTGTTGATAGCAGGCACAAAAGGAAAGCTACAAAACCCCAAGAGAATGTAGTGAAAGAAAGCAAGAATAAAGGACTAAACAAATGCAAGGAGACAGAATTCTTGTTTGCTAGCAAAAGGATCAACCGAAAATGCGAATTGCAAATAGGTGATACCAATATCAAACAAGTGTGGAGATTTAAATATCTGAGGAAGGAATGGTGACAATAGCGTATTGGGATAGATGGATTTCAAAAATAGGCAGTGTACTAAGAAATAGAAAAACTTCCCTAGAAAATGAGTACTAAACTATTATGTGAAATATGTACTTCAGTATATCAGTCAGTGATAATCTTTTCAAAGATGAAAAAGAGACTTGAAAACAGAAAATATCGTTCTGCAGAAGAATGCTGAGTATATCATGGGCCAAACATGTGAGTAATGTCGAAGTTTTAGAGAAAATGGAAACAAAATGGAAACAAAATGGAAACAGATATTTAACAGCAGTAATAGATAGTTTAGATTTAAGGGGTACATAATGAGGAAAGGGAGCTTGGAAAATCCGATACTCAAAGGACAGATTGAAGACAGGAGAGAGAGAGAGAGAGAGAGAGAGAGAGAGAGAGAGAGAGAGAGAGAGAGAGAGAGGAAAACAACGCATAACTTACTAAGTGAGCTTGAGTAAATGGATGGCGGAACAGGTTTCAGGATAAATAACAGATAGACAAAATTTATTAAGAGCTACAAGAGACAAGAATTTTCCTACGCCATAAAGAAGAATTATTGTGGAATGCTGTGTTTTATCAAAATAAATAAAATGAAATATACGCTAATCATGTACAAAACAAGAATATCCTACTTGGTCGCCCATTGTAGATGCGATACCCAAATAAAACGCAGTCACATTTAACGGCTGAGTAAATACCTCAGTGAAAAATATCTCTTCATGTCTGATGCATTAAGGTCTCTTATGATTGACTGCCAAGTTGCATTTAGGCTTAGCATGGAACAAGATACACACACTTATTTTGTTGGTGATTGATACGTATCGTCGATATCCATTTGAAAACAATGCGTTTATATCATAAATTTCGAAAGCGAAATAACTCCTTATAAAGAACAAGATATGAAAATGATTAACTCGACCGATAAAATGATTTGGTACTGTTACGATTATCATACGAACTCTGAGTATCTCAAATTCAACGAACTCAATAACCTCGGAGAAGTTGAACAAGGAAGAGACATCTGCATCTTATGAGTTATTTCTTAATGTTAGGTTATTTCAAGTCCACAGTTGTTGTTTTCTAAAAAGAAAAGACGCTTCGCTGTGTATTAATTGTAATATCAAATGGAAGTATCGAAACAAGAGAACAAAAATAATTAGAATATTAAACTAATATAAAGTCGTAGTACAAAGCTTCAACAGAATTTCGTCATATGTCAGAAATATGAAATATGATTTAAATTTGCAAAGAAATGCAAAAGAAAATGTTTTAGAAAAAAAAAAAAACAAAAAAAAAAAAAAACCCCACAAAATCATTTTGGTACTGTCATTTTTATGTTTGCATTCTCCATTAGAACAATTTTTTAGATATTTTTTTAAATTTTTTATTAAGTTTAGATTTTATTTGTCATTTTCAGGAAAGGATACTCCAAAATAAAAAATAAAAAATAAAGGAATAGAATTATCCTCCTATCTTGTATTGGGCTATCGATCTGATTTTAGTTTATACCACTTCTGTGCAGTTGCACACGCATGCGTAGACATGACAATTTCTTTGCTTTTCATTAACCAAATACATTAAAAAGCTCGTTACAAATTAAAGGAAAAAAATATTCAGATGAAAGAAAAACAAGAATTTACAAAAAAAAAACAACAAAAAACAAAACAAAAAACCCCAAACCAACTGTACATTAAACACGCACACACAAACATATGCGCAAGAATACTCATAGTCATATGGACTCATGAGGAAGCGAAAGTGTAGACACCAATTAGTATTTTGAAATTTGATGTGTTCAAAAATATCCCATGTTTGGACACGCTGTTGTCAAAAAGCGTGAAGTGACTTGAGTCCGTTGAGAGAGAAAATAAATTTTCAGCAAAAGAAATTCTAAAAAAAAAAAAAAATAAGTGAATAAAATGTTGAGAATAAAATATTTTGTTTCTTCAAATATAAAATTTTGACTTTAGCTATAAGAAAAGAAAATAGGAGCAGTATGAATCTACCTCTGTGTATATTTAATATGCATGTATATACTTAATGCTTCACAAACGTTCGAGCAATATGAATGCGAACTGTATGGATGAAATATATGTGCTTCTCGGATCTTAAAGAGCAGTAGACATCCTGGACCACATTGTATACATGTGCAACGAGATAAATGCAGATGAAGATCTGAAAATAACATTTATTTCCATGGCTAAAGTACCAGAAAGCTGGATAACAGGTAAATATAATGAGCACTACACGTTATACACATCCTATCCTATCCTATCCTATCCTATCTATCTATCTATCTATCTATCTATCTATCTATATATATATATATATATATATATAGTTAGCGAAGTGATTTCTCCATTTTATATCATTAACTTTACTAATTTACTTTTTGTATCAGTGATACAGTTTAATATATGTGTATGTATGTATGTATGTATGTATGTATACATATATATATATATATATTCATATATATATATATGTATGTATATATACATGCAGAAATTAAAAAAAGTAACTCTGAAATCAAAAGTGATCAATATATCAAATACATTAGTTGTACATAGAAAAAAGTCAACCACAGCATTGATCTAAAAATGTCACACATTAATAAGAAAGGAACTCACGTAGCCCGAAAATTCTCGGGACTGTTGCTATCGAATCTTATCATAATATAAATCTGCGCCCCGGATTTTTTCAAATATCTCCATTTCTGAAAGAATTACTACTTTCCCAAATCAGCCTGCATGACTATAAAAATGTTAACAAAAGCATATGAAAATTGTTAAGTTCATAATATCATGTTATGTAAAATTGATAACCCATAAATTCATACCAAAATAAATTAATTTAAATATTAATCTACATAAAAATTCCAAGAACATCTTTTACTCACATTCGTTTACTAGACATTGAATTATGTCACATAGCGTCATCCATGACTAGATTTTTAAACTAACCTGCTGAATATTTATGAGCGTCTATTAAAAATAAAAGTGTAAGCTAACAGCAATTTTGTTTTTGTGTATAAATACTTGTTACAAAATGAAACTATTGCATTTGCCTTGATAAAGTTCCTCAGAGGACATAACGCATCAGCTAAGACACACACACACACACACGTACACGCATATATATATATATATATATATATATATATATATATATATATATATATATATATATTCTGAAAATCCTTCTCTTTCAGAAAACGATTCAACATTTTGGAGTTTCTTCACATCAAATGACCGCAACCCAGCATTAATAAAATGAGTTTCAACTATGGTACACATGAATTCAATACTATTTCGACAGTAAAATGGTTTTAGTCAAACGACGCTACAATCTATTTGAAAAGATATCACGTGAACTCACGTTTAAGAAGTCGTATCTTTAAGAACATAAACGATCCACTATCTAAGCTTTCTGTATAATTTCCTTGAAAGGAACAACTATGTACGAAGGTAAGATCGATGCACAAAGAGGCCTGTTTGAATTTTTCTCAAGAGATTAAAGATTACAATTGAAGATTTGAAAAAAGCTTACTGTAGTGATATGAGTAAACATCATCAACTTATTTGGCTATGATGATATTCACAAAGATTGACATCGTCATAGAACACAGAATATGCTGTGCTGGTGTGTAGTTTTTGCCAGCATCGCAAACTGCTATAAAACCAAACATTAACTTAAAAACTCCAGAGTCATGTACTTAAATAACTTCATCACATCGATACTTTCATATATATGTCATTCATGGTACCACACTCGTTCAGAAGTAACTATATTGTCAGCAGTATACAATTGCTTTAAAATGTCTTCGAGCGAATCAAGCCTGTGGATCTTAGTGAGGGCCATCCTTTTTCGCTTCAGACTGATGTTACAGAATCACAAACAAAGGACTGTACAAAATAAAAGAAACAACATCACTGGAGCACTTTCAACAGCAGTAACAACTAAACTAGATTTTAAATGTAACTCAAAGAGAAAATAATAACATTACCAATATACTGATACTCCACACTACTTCAAACAAAATGTTAGGAAGGAAACCCCCAATAATAGTTGAAAGAGCAATAAGAGATACAGGATTAGAGAAAAGCTTTTTTCCTGAAAACTGCTTTATAAATTTCGACCGAAAGTAGCTCTGGCCGCTCAACCAATAAATGTATCTTTCCTTATAAGGAAATTGCTAATATTAACATTATCATTGCCATAACGGATGTAGGGGTATATGGTTCGACAGTGGAACGGAGTGGATTAAATGTTATGGATATCGTGTGATCTATTGTCATCTGCATTTATTCAATTGAATAACTGATGCTTAATATTTTGCTATATATATCCCAACATGACACTACTGAGTGGAGGCAGTGATTAGGTGGCGTGTTAGTTGATCTTTGAACAACTCTGCAATTTCCGGTGCACATCATTCAGACAAATTAACGCCCTGACAATGCAGCGTGGTCTGATATAAATAAGAATGCACTCAGTAGAATTAACGGTTCCACGAGAGGTGAATAAGGAGGCTCACTAGCGGAAGAGAAACTGCTAAGAATCACTGCGATCTGACTGCGTGGAAAAGGGTTAAACATGTCGGGTGCCGTGGATTCTTTGGAAGGTCAATCGTTTTCTTCCTTTTGAGGTGGGTATCACTGCCTGGAGCCTGAAGCGTGCTTTACGTTCGAGTTAGATTTGGTCAATAAACAAATTTGATTAAAACCATGCTACTTCCGACGTAAGACATGTTTACCTTCCATTCTACGTCATAAAGGACCTGCATTAATTAATGATAAAAAACAAACGCTTTTAACACAGCGTTGACAACCTGATTTGCAGTTGTAAAAATATCGCAAGAGTCTGACATGTTTACACAGAAAACAATACCCAGTCCGGTGACAAACATTGCTGGTGGTGTGAGGAGTGGCTGTACCGCTTTAACCATCGAAACTGTGTTACCCCCCTTATTCGTTACTGACGAGGGTAGAGTATCGTACGTGCTTTCACACGTTGTATGTAGAATGTTAATGGAAAAACGTTGCCTTCACTCAGTTGGTTTAGGTGAAGTTGATAATTTTAACAAAATCAACACACATGTTTCTGAAGACGCTACAAACACAAATAATTGGCCTAGCACGATTACCAATTTAAATCCAATTGAACACAAAATAACGACAAAACTTCCATTAAGTTTTATTTGAAAGAAAGGATATTCTTAGTGTGAAAAAAATAAAACATCCTGTGAGCAATTGCGTTTGTGCTAATTTAGTGAATCAGTTTTGTCAAGAATGACAGGCTTAATAAAAAATTAAGGTGGTCAAACAAGCAATGATTTTAATTTTTCTTTTTTACACAGAGGTAAAATAATTTTTCAATAGCAGTTCATTCATGTTTTGGCAGCAGAGTGTTACTGCTGAAGAATTTGTTCATAAATAATATTTGTCTTGCCCTGAAGTGTTCGACAAGAAATAATCAAATCTTGTCATGTTTAGTTTGAAAAAAAAAAGATTATATAGAAAGAGTAAGAAGGGCGTGTACATTTATGATATATATGCCGTTTCCAAATTTTTGGCGTAGTGAATTACGTCATGATGTTCTTTTTCTTATAGACGGTGTCCAACTATACTGTGAAGTCGACTAAATCAAAAACAAACAAAGCGGATGCGCGAAATAAAAAATATGAAATTGCAACAATTTACCCATCGCGCCTCAATAGTATCCCATTTTGATAGCCATTTCGCTCTCCTGGAAAAATCTCCACGGGGCTTATCAATGCTAAAACGTTTGTTAAAAAATGAATTTTAACGATTTTTTGTTTTTTTTTAATTTGGAAAATTAAAATTAAAAAAGGAAGGAAAGAAAGAAGAAAAACGAGGGGAAAGAAGAGGAACAAACAACAAATAAGGGAAATGGCATTTAATAGAGAGACAGAGGGAAAAAGCAAGAGAGACAAAAGGTAGTGAGAGTGAGGTGAACGGAAGTCATAACGTATACAAGTCTAGAGAGAAATTAAAAACGGTTGAAGATTAACAATGACATATATTTAAAATATTAATACAAATATGAAGTTTTCCACTTTGCTGACTTGTATTTCCCTTCAGCATTTTGTTAGTGGCTATCTGCAATTGATATGTACTTTTCGTTGTTGCAAAGTTGATTTTTTCATAGTGCGTGTGCTCATTCATATATATATATAAAATCTATGGTCTCCCCAAAACCCATAAACCTGACATTCCATTAAGGCCCCTCATCTCTGGCATAGGCTCAGCCCTTCATAATATCGCTAGATTTTTAACTAAATTTCTCACTCCAATTCTGGGCACCATAAGTGACGCACATGTAAAGAATTCAGGCTTTCTTTTCAATAAGTTAAGTAATATTGATATAAGAAACAAATCCCTAGCTAGCTTAGACGGTAAATCCCTATTCACTAATGTACCTGTTGATAAATGCATTAAACGGTTAGAGAACCACCTTAAGAAAACTGATTTTAAGCTACCTATCCCCATCTCAAAATGCATCAAATTATGCACCCTATGCACATCTCATTGTTACTTCCGGTATAACTATATATTATAAACAAAAATCTGGCTTACCAATGGGAAGTCCTCTCTCTGGATTCCTAGCATGCATATTTCTAGAATTTCTTGAATCTGGACCTTTCAAATATATAATCCCTGATGATACACATTACTTCCGTTACATCGATGACGTTTTATTCATTTACCCACAGAAACATGATTTAAATAAGATTACTGATAGATTAAATAGAGTAGAACCTACTATAAAATTTACCCATGAACTTGAATCTAATAATTCTCTACCTTTTTTAGACATACTACTTACTATAAATAATAACAAATTAGAATTCAAAGTATATCGTAAACCCACATGTAAAAACGACTATTTACACTTTTACTCTCACCATGATACTAGGACTAAGAGAGGTGTTATTATTGGATTCTACTTGAGAGCTCTTCGAATCTGTTCAGCAAAATATGTAGATGATGAATTCAGTTATATCGAGGATACCTTTTCAAGCCTTTCGTATCCGAGACAATTATTACTAAGCGCTAAAAATAAAGCTTTGAAAATTCATAAAATTCGTTCATCAGCGCAAAAGGACACCTCGAATACTACTACTACATCTACGTCAGTGAAAGGCAGACTTTCAGCTGCGCCTGATAATTCTTTCGGTCGCATCTTTCTACCGAATAACCCTTTGACCGAACACATCTCCAACAATCTAAACGCGCTAAAAATTAAAACTACTATATTACCTACTAGAACTATTCGCAGTATATTAAATAACACCAGCAAACAACATATTACATCCGATGCTTGCGTCTACCAGATCCCATGCAAAGACTGCAACTTAAGATATGTGGGGGAAACAGGCAGGTCCGTAAAATCTCGTGTTTCTGAATAAAAATGAGATATTCACCTAGGTAATTTAAATAATGCTTTATTTGTACACTTAACTAAATCTGTGAAGATTTAAAAATATATCCATAATAAAAACCTTAGACGGATTTATGAGGCAGGCATAATATCCACTTCACGTACGGTAAATACTAGACCCGGCTTCTTTAACATCTCCCCGTTCCTGGCAAGATTAATGATTGACAAACGTACTGATAAGCTCTAGATTCAAATAGAATTCCTCTTTTCCACTTAAGATAAAGTCTCTTTCTTGGGAGCGCGTTTTCGCAGCTTCGCCCGCGCGACGCCAACGTGACCGAATCCAAAAAAGGGAACGCTGACTTTAGAATTTCAGTTTTTCTGTTTCTGACTAGTCTTGTATCTATCGTCTCTTCATGTTGACTTAAATATAAATATGTTTCCAATAACCATGTCCTGAAGATGGTCTACTAGACCGAAACGTCTGATGTTGACAGTAAAACAAAATTAAAACAGTAAACTTGCATATTCGGATTTTGCTTTGTCGTTTCCATATTTTTCATCATATATATATATATATATATATATATATATATATATATATATATATATATATATATATATCAGATAGTCTATGTACTGTGGTAGACTAAACTAAACTTTTTTAGTATTTATTTAAAAAAAATAAAAAAATCAGGATGTGTAATTAATAAATAATAAACTCTTCAAAGAAGTTGTATGTATCAGTTATAACAAATTTAGTATAGGAGATAAGGTAATTTAACAGACTGTATTCTGCTCTACACGTAGTTTCGCCCAACACCGCAAGCTGTTACAAAGCCAAAACATTAAAATACGAACTCGAGTTTGGTTTTTAAATAGGCTCGTCTGATCGAAACTTTTATATAGATGCCATGCTTGGCGCCGTATTGGTTCAAAGATTTATAAATTGTCAGCTGTAGACAACCACAACCACAGATCAATTTAAAAAAATGAAACATGTAATTCTTAGCGAGGACCAGCCTTTTTTGAACCTTGTGGACTCTCGCTACAGAATCATCAACAAAGAACTGTAATAGCAGAAACTGCACCAGTAGCAGTAAATAAAATGGATAGCCCGTATAACTTAAATAGAAAGTAACGATATTTAAAGATGTTCACGTTCTACACTACTTCGAAGAAAGGGTTAGGAATGAAACTGCCACACATACTGTTAAGCGCAATATAGAGGATTTGAGAAAATATTAGAAATTATAATTCGAATTGTTGGCATGCTGACGTTCCTTTGAACGTTAAAAATAAACAGGCTCCTATTTTGGAAATCTCTCAGTGGGAAGCAGGCTCTTAATTAGTAAATAAAGGAAAAAAGCGCCAACTCTTAAATATACACACACATGCACTCACACACAATCTCACTGTCTCTCACATACACACGCACAGTCACTTTCTCACACACATACAGACGCATATACACGCACGAACACACTCACTCACTCACGCACGCACGCACGCACGCACGCACACACACACACATATATACGCACCTCTACATAAACAAATTTACACACATTTTTTCTCTCTTTCTCTCTCTCTCTCACGCACGCACGCACACATACATACATATATATATATATATATGGTTAGAAGACAGCACGTAGCGTGGAACTGACAGACAGTATATGGGAAATTTTAGAAAACCCAGACACACAAACTCACTCAAATATATATATATATATATATATATATATATATATATATATATATATATATATATATATATATACACATACACACATATATATTCATGCATGTCTATATAAAGAGAGATGGTGTAGAAAATGAGAGAAGTGTTTCGGTTGAAGATGATTAAGGCTGCATTGTTTGAACCTCAGAAGTGTATTTCAGATGAAATTATAAGCGCAGATGTTAAGGTTTCTTCATCCGACCTCCTGAAGGAAATAAATAATTTCTACAAAGGAATCGGATATCTTTTACTTCTAAAGGAAACAGAGTTTTCCGCCTGAACAGGTGGGCCAGTAAGAGAATTTCATTTCTCCTCGAATCTTCAATGTGAATAAAATAGAATACATTGTCCTATATATAGTAGTTAGTAGAACAAATATATAACACATGGTAATTTTCATAACCAGAAAATTCTGTCCTCCTCTTCATCTACACAAAAGAATTTGTGAAAGAAGAAAGAAGATTATTGTCTCCTGGATTCTGCTACATTTATTGCAGCAAACGGGATAATATTATCAATCCATACATATATACATCCGTACATACATATATACATACACACAAACACACACATGTATTAATGTATATTAAACACCTTTCAAAACAGCAAACAAGGAATATGTAATTAATTTTTATTTAGTTTTTCAACATCTTTATATATATTTACGTTTTCTGTTTTGTAGGAGTAAATATATATATATATATATATATATATATGCGTGTATATGTGTGTGTGTGTAAGAGTGCGTGTGCGTGTGTATACACACGCGCCCGCGCACCCCCCACGGCTTCTCGTACGATCGTCCAAGTTAAGCAGTATCTAGATGGATTCCCAAAAATCAGTGTTTATCTCCACCATTGCACCAATATATATATATAAGTGCAGTACTAGATTGGTGGCAAAATCTCATTCATTTATAGTTAATATGGCTAGTTGTAGCCGTAAGTTTAATGCTAACATTTTTCTTTCGCACTTCTCGCTTGTAGAACTCTCTTCCGGCTTCTTGCTTTCCATTCAAAAGTTGGTCTTCAAAAATTGAATTGCAATGTTCATAGTCATCTTCAGTCTTCTTAATATCTGTTCTTTTACTGTTCTTGCTTCATAATGGTGTTCTTGTGTATGTTCTTTCCCACACTGTAACTATTTGCCCTTCAGCAAACACATTAATTGATTCAATACAATATTTCCACTTCATACTAGCCCGAGAAGATATAATGAAACACTCTCCTGGAGATTAGCATCAGCCATGCTGTTGGAAGGCAAATAGATTCTTTCCGACGATTAAAAGGGTAGAATTTTATTTTGGATTCGTGAAACTTTACAAGACAGTTCTTGCTTCAATTAACCGCCGATTGTATGCTATTTTTTGTGTTATCAGCATTGATACCGAGTTGAGAGCAGCTGACATCAGAAAGGTAGTTCATGAAAATTAGGAACAATGTAGGTCTAATGATAAATAGCTGGGAGATATTTGCGTCAACGCAAAATATATATAGAAGATTCAAAACAGATTTCATTTCACGATTAGATAAGAAAGATTGAATCAGATCAAAAATTATTCCAGGGATAGTTGTAGCCTCTGCCTGTTTGTTTGTTATCGAACTCCTCATATATTCTGAAACTACATTACCCCGGGTACTTGTATAAGTATATTTCATTTTGATCAAAGTGGTTCCCCGTGCGCCACAAAACTCCCTACTGATTTTTTCCCTTTTATACAAATTAAATTTAAATTTGAACAAGGGGATGAGATCTCGGGTACTTGGATAAGTATATTTCATCTTGATCAAAAGGAGTCCCCGGGAAGCACAAACCCTCTACTGAAAATGACTCCTATCCAAAATATAGAAGGCGAAATCCAGTAGATGGAAGTCACATCGGCAAGATCATTTTGATCAAAGGGGGACCCGGGGAGATACAAACCCCCTATTGAATTTTTTCTCTTTGATTTAAATTAAATTAAAATTTGAACAAGGGAATGGCTCCTATCCAAAATATAGGAGAAAGAAAGAAGATAGTAGTCAGATCGGCAAGATCAAATTAAGACAATATGGACGTCAAGTTGAACAAGAAATCACCAATCATTTGTTATTGCCATACAATACATATTTGTTGCGAAAATTCAGCTGTCATATCAATGTTGAAATCTGCTCATCAATTCAATCAAGTATTGCATCACATACATATCAAAGGAGTGAGAGCAAGCTGTTTTTGTACCCTCCCTCACTGAAAATTTTTCCATTTGATTTAAATTAAATTTAAATTCGAACAAGGAAATGACTCCTATTCAAAATGTAGAAAGAGAAAACCAGAAGATGGAGGTCACATCGGCAAAATCATTGAGTAATATAGAAATGCATCATTTATCTCCACAAATTATAACAATGATTTAAAATCAATCATCATTTTCTTACAAGAAATGTATGACACGCGGCAAGGCGAAGGTATTTCGGCTCCTGAAATTCATGTTAAAATAAAGGAAAGCGTAACTCTAGATCTCACAGCCAAGGACACAAACAAAAATATTGATTTAGGCCCGTCTTTATACATTGTATATCAGAATCGTATTCCAACGTTTCAGGATAATCCTAACTTACTCTATGTTTATGCTAAAGCCGCCTTTATTGGTTTCCTGGGATCGTTTAGTTTGTTTTGAGAAAGTAATATAGAAAAAATGTGCAAAAATATTTGTTATAAGTTATACAAAAGATACACCACGTCGAGAGTACGACTTGGAGTTTCATGCATTATGATATCATCGGGTATCAATGAACTCATACACACTTAAAAGCTGTGTTATATTGGATTGAGCACTGTTTTATATACAACAAAGTATATATATATATATATATATATATATATATATATATATATATATATATGTATGTATGTATATGTAAATATATATATATATATATGTATATATATATATATATATATATATATATATATATATATATATATATATATATATATATATTGTCATCCACAGACAGACTGTTTCGCTGTATCACAGCTCATCAGTGTGACTAGACGTCCGGTTGCCTCTGGCCAGAATCGAAAACCGGCTGAATTCGCGTCAGTCAGAAATTTTACCCTGAAGCCGTCGGCGCACGACAGAGAAGAAGGTGAATTTAAGCATATTTATTTTTAGATAAAACCACAGTGACTGAGAGAACTTGATTCGATTTACCGAAGAGTCTTGCATTATTAGCCGTAATAATCACTGTTTACAAACCCACACATCCTCCCCAGAGAGCTCAACCGAAATAAATTCCCACCGGCAAAGGATGACAAGTTCATCACCAACAAATTAGGGTCCCCCACACTAGAAAAATATCCCTTTAACGAACATATAGAGGAATGCGGAGGATAAAATCTGCCAAAATTTAGTGTCTTCCCATTCTACAAGTGCGACTACAGAACCATTGAACAAAGGAGGATAAATAAGGCAAAATTTTTCATCAACAAGTTCAAAAGCATACTTAAAAAAACATACTTAAAAATAACATACATAAAAACAACAACATACTTAAAAAAAAACTTTTAAACTTAAAAAAAACATACTTAAAGAAAACATTGATAAAAATTCATTGCATAAATAGATTCTAACTAATTCCCCTTACCATAAAAGACATATATAGCCAGTTACGTCCCTTGATTTACATTTTTTTCATTGGTACAAAACATAAGAATCAACACGTGGAACAAAAACAGTTAAAAACCTTTTGAAAAGCTCAGCGAAACCGGTTAAAGTAAAATAGGTTTTAAAAAATGAAAACAACAAATTATTTTTCTAAGAATCCCCCACTGAAAATCCAGTTGTAAGCAATAAACATTTAATTCTTCTATGTGAAAATTCATATATTATAAATTAATAAATAAACAGATATCACTATATTAAATATTAAGTGCCTTTTTTTCTAATCCTCATTTAATTTATACAATAAATTTTTTTTACAGAATCTTTCTTTATATATATATATATATATATATATATATATATATATATATATATATATATATATATATATATATATATATATATATATATATATATATATATATATATATGTATATATATATATATATATATATAGGAGAAGCCTGACAAACAATGAATGTCACAACGTTTTACAGTTATTAGTGCCTGAGTCATAAATATGGGAGAGTGGTCTTCGTTAATGGACACACTCTTCTGTAAAATTAGCCTGAAGGGAAAGAAAATGTTTTGGGAATATGTCTGACGATAAGTCAGAACACAAGAACATTCATACCTATTCCAAATGTTTTTCTGTAGTAAATTAACGTAAGCGGCCTCTGCTGAGATTTGAACACGTCATGGATGCTCAGGATTTCGCTTCACATTACTTTGCTCATTCACACACACACACTCACCCACACTTCATATATGCGTGTGTGTATTTACTATGTACGTATGTCTGCATATATGGATTTACAGATGCGTTGCATATATTTTAATAAATATAGCAAAGACAGTTTTTCCCACACCTTTCTCTTATATTCATGATCGTAGATGATATTATTTTCAGGAGAAAAAAAAAGCCATTGACATCGTTCAGCAATATTTTTGTCTGAAATATACACTTTCGCTTTTAGTTTGATTAAACTGACCAAAAATACACATTTTCATGAATGCCAATATAACAAAAATTAAAGGAACAACTCATCTACAAAAGCCAGTCACTCTTCCATTAAATAATCAAAATGGAATGCACGCGATACACCATTATATTGCAATTCAGAGCAAAAACAAAAATCCCCAAAACAAAAAAACAAAGGCAGAGAAAAGGGAATATAGCTTAAGAATAAAAATAGCGTTCGAAATGATTGTTCCTGCACGACCTGAAAGAATTAAAGTGATACCATTTTAGATGTTTGAATTCCAAACAGGTACGGTTGGACATTTCCTAGTAGTATGAGATCTAATAGTACGTGCTTGTCATTAAAGGTTATAGGCGGTGAACGTGTAATCAGCGTGCTGAGATCAAATTTCTAAACTGATACGTTTCTTTTCGCACTAATGACCTTCGTAAAGGCATACATTCATATGTTTTCTCGCTAGCTAGCCGTTAAACAGCATTGTTGCCCAGGTTCTAACCTTGGGTGACAGCCATTTTAGGATAAAATTAACCCCGGAGAAGCCGGGGACAATGCAACAGGGATTATCCTTTTCAAGAATTCACAGCAATTCGCAGGACTTACGGAAATATCACGTTGAAACACCGCTTCCCGTATGATCATCGAAGTTAATCAACGTCATTAACTAGATGGGTAACGGCTTGGGAATACCAAGGTGCTGTAAGCTTGGGTGTGTGTGGTCATGTAATAGTTAATGGCTCGAAATAGTTAATGAGAGAGCCGAGTTCCAATTCCCGTTGGGCTCGTTATATCAACTTACGCGCAAATAACTTAGGTACGACGTTACCTTTTCCTCTTCGGCTATAGGTTAATTAGTAAGGCTTAAATCACTAAATCATTATTCTCTGGAAAAACAAAACAATTCTGATAATTTCTGACTTTAAATAACCTGAAAAGGGTTGATAAGCCGTAGAAAATTAATCAATCAATGAAAGCAATTTGCAGATAAAGAAAAAGTAATGTGTGACACCATGATTGCCGGAGACTTGAATGAATATTGAATGCTAAAAATAATTATAATGCCTTAAATTAAGTATTACAAATAATTATTAAATTTTGAATTGTACTAATCTTATCTTAATTCCTTTTACGCTATTTTGCAATGCTGATCTGATTCAAACCGCTCCGTAAACACAGATGTGACGAGATGAGCATATTCCAAACGAATCTACCTATATAAGACAACGATTCTGCTTTCCCTCCCGAGGCCAATATGCAGATGATAATGAGTGTTATGCTGATGTCATAGGTGTTCACAAAACATCAGCATCCTCTATCATGTTTTCCTAGAAATGGGACTCAAGATAAGCCTTTCACAAAGACAAACTATGATATGGAATTGGGATGAAAACAATGATGGCGCTTACCCTATTATCAATCATAAAAACACAGGAATTAGTAAAGTCTAATCACTTGAGATACACCGACGTATAGATCAGCTATAACAAATTATGTATAGGAAAAAGATAAATTTAACATAGAATAGCCAGTGCTCGAGGTAGTTTCACAAAACACCGCAAATTGCTACGAAACCAAAACGTCAAACTGAGAACTCGTGTCAAGATTTAAACAGACACGTCAGATCCAAACTTTTATATGCATGTCAGGCATGGTGCAATATCAGTCCAGAAATGTTCAAACTGTCAGCTCTATACAACGGCATTCTAAGATCAATAGTGAAAAAAGGTGTTGAACATTGTTGCTCGCATCTTCGGTTCATGATATTCTCAGCATGGATCTGTACAGACACATTTCTGCTTCTTTCAAGTCGCTTCTTCATTTGTGAGGAGATTTTCGAGCGTTCACTGTCATGTAGATGAACTGTTATTACGTATCAGTTCAGTGCTCTCTTCTTTGTTTTAAATACTATAAGTATAGGTGTTAATGATCTTTAGTATCCACTCACGAGGGACTTGTTGACATATCAACCTTGGTTTGACATTGTACACTGACGGGACAAAAGTGAAGAGATAGTATTCAGGAAAGCTAATGATTGATTGTTTCATTATGTAAATGTAAAGATTGTGACATCTTTAACAGCGTGCGATCATCTTAGAGAGCAATCAGAACACAAAAAAATTTAAAAAGATATGTTTCCATTTCAAAATTAAACTTAAAATTTAGAGCACAGTTTCATTCTCAGGCGATATTTAGAATAACTAACCGAACTAAAACTTCTGTATCGAGCACTGTTTTAAAAAAAAATAAAAACATAAATACTGAAGAATTTTGGATCATCAACCTCACTCTTCCTTCTTATTACACACACACACACACACACACACACACACACACACACATATATATATATATATATATATATATATATATATATATATATATATATATATAGTTACACACATATACATATATGTAACCATATAACTATTGATATTTATTTCTAATTCATATTTAGAATAGATACTATGGGTTGCAAGAAACGTATGATCTGCAAAGAGAAACGTGATACTCTATTGAATTATAATGTATCGAATGATGGGAAAGTTGAATGAATATCAGAGTACACAAAAATATTCAAACTATCCACTGAAAAGACGCAAAAACAATAACTAGCTTTAAGAAGGTATACAATAAATTTGAGAGAAGTAACAACGTAAAAAGGAATGAAAATTGGTTTGGCTAGCAGAAAATATTTAAAGAAACTGATGGCAAAATACAGAAGGCAAAAGAGAATTGGCTGAGGTCGCCAAAGGAACAAGAAAAGAGCATCTTTAACGTAGCATTTAGTAAAAAAAAACACGCAGAGAAAATTATAAGTTGGATGAAGTGGTACATAAACACATTCTCATCAGTAATTTTTACTGATAAATAGAGAGCTACATTGACTGGACGTTGTTTCGTTCATGAAAATAGTCAAACAACAGCAGGGAGGCCGAATACTGTTTTTGTGCTTGTTTTGCTGGTAGGAAAATTTTAGCTATTTTTTCAAATTCTGTGATGATGTCGAAATAAATGCATAGGATTATTGTAAATTGTTGAATTGAAGGTGTTTTTAGGTGGTACTGTTCGCGACCAAGAATCGTTGAAATTCTACACAGATAACTATTGCTAACATTGGTAAAAAGATAATATAATTTTAATGACATTTAGCCTTTCCTGATAATAATCCAATAGAATATATGTAGTCTAACACTAAAAGACATGTATATATTAATTGAAAACTATATTCATTCAATGAGGACATTTGATAAGCCGTAAAATCTTTTTGCCAGGTATGTTAACGACCGAACAGTAGAAAAGTAATAAAAAATAAAGTTGGAAAGAGTGATGAATGTTATAGAATGTCGATGATCTTTTATTAACAGCATTTTCGTTATTTCGAAAATAGAAACAGATTTTAATACATCACTGACTAAACTTAAACCACACTATATGTAGTAATGATCGAGCGCTATCGAAACTTCATAAGCGAAGATATTTATATTAAACAGGAAATATTTTGATTAGATTTTTTAGAAGAAATCTTTTGGATAGATACGTTCACTGATCGATGCAATAAGTACACATTTTATTAAGCTTCTGTGAAGAATTGAAAATTCATAAATTTTAAAATGCATTCAAATTCTCTTTTTACCGAGTGAAATTATTTCAAGGAAGTAAATGAAAGCATATTACCATATCTTTTCCCCTTACATATTAGACGAAAATATATTTAATAACAGAGTCTCCTCTAATATTCTTCTGAGGCTATAACATTAATAAAGTTTTAATTAATATGTATATGCGATTTACACGAAATTTTTTATCATTGTTATCAAAGACGAAAATTATGTATAACTCTGTATATGAGGCTTTGCTCCTTATTTGTCAATCCTCATTCTTATTGAAGATAACTGCAATATATATATATATATATATATATATATATATATATATATATATATATATATATATATATATTTGAATTGGACATAGCCCGACAATTTATTTAAAGACATTTATGATATATATATATATATATATATATATATATATATATATATATATATATATATATATATATATATATATATATATATATATATATGTGTGTGTGTGTGTATATACATACATAAAACACAACGTATTGGTAAACCAACCAATATTCGAGACATTTTATTCGAGAAAAATATTCAGGACTTTACATATTTTTCTCTAATAAGATTTCTTGAATATTTAGGCTAGTAGATGAAAATAAATAAATATCATCATCATCATCATCATCATCATCATCATCATCATCATCATCATCATCATCATCTTCCCCTCGACTTTTGTAACCGTAGGGGTGTGTGTGATCCGAATGCCTAACCTATATTGAATTTTCTCCACAAAGGTCTATCAATGGCAGCCATCAGCAATTCTGGTATAGTCATACTTGTCCATTGTTTGACATATTCCAACCAGTTTTTGCGTTAGCGTCATCTCCTACGTCCACCTTCAACGGTGCCTTGCATGATAGACTTGCACAGGCTGTCGTGCCTTGTAACGTGTCCAAACCACCCCTTTTTTTCTCCATTTGTCAGTGGTGACGAGAAGTTACTGGTGGACCACAAAACTTTCTTCTTTTTTTCACATAAATTCATTGGTTTTATGTTCCCAATAGAAGATGCCAAGGAGTTTTCTCATGTATTTATCCTCAAATGCTTGGATATTTTTCTCTGTTTCTTCCAAGAGTGTTCACGTTCCACATCCTTATAGGAGAAGAGAGACAACCAGTGATTTTTAGAGTCTGTACTTCTTCTGAAATTTGATTTTGCTCCTCCATATTCTTCCCAAATTGGCCATCGCAGCCATAGTAGCGGCAATCCATGCGCGGATTTCCGAGCTGCAGGTACCATCTTTAGAGAAAATTGCTTCCAAGTATTTAAAACTAGACAATTCCTCCAATGAATTCCCGTTCATGGTAATGTGGCCAAAGGTGTTACTGTTTGTGCTATTCACCATTACTTTGAATTTCTCCGAGCTGACCTGCATTCCATATGCTCCTGATATTTTTAAAAGTTTGATGCTCAAGTCCTGGAGCTCACTGTTACCACCTGTTATGAGATCAATATCATCTGCAAAACGTTAATTACAGACGGGTCTACCACAGGTAGAGATTGAAGGATCATGGTCGTTCATCATGATTTTCTCCAGAAATAGGTTGAACAATGTGGGCGAAAGTAACTAAATATACTAAATATACTGTTACGGGGCGTCTAATTAACTATGAATATCCACGAAAATAACGTTTAAGTAATAAAATGCTTTAGAATTATTAAATAAAAAGTCCATATACATGCATCAGTCAGTTATGTGTCATGCGTGATACACGATGAAGCGATCAGGTATCTTTCGATACATGACTGACGAGGCAGATTTTTTCCCGCAGTATGTTGCCATTTCTTTCTGTGGTATACCAGTTGCCATACAAGGCTATGGAACTCAGTCTGTCCTTCTATTTACCCATAGCTTGTTGGGAGGGAGAGGATTCATATATTTCCCAAGGGTATTAGAACGTATGTGAATGTAATGGATTCGACTGGAATTCGAACTCGGCTCTCCGATTCCTCAATATGTTATTCCACCGTGCCTCCTCCTTATATGTATGTGATTTGGACATGTTTTGCCGATGATCCCACGTCATCAGAAAAATCATATATTTCACAAGAATTGAATCTACGTTCTCGAGATGAAACGTGTTTCCCATTAAGCATCTGCGTCGTTAACTTTTACTTTGAGTGTATCGTTATGGAAATTAGTTTATTTTTATAATGTTTTAAGCATTTCTCTACCGACACATTATTTAGAAGAAGAAGAAATGCGTTAGTGTTAATGTCCACCCTAGGCTTTGATCAAAATATTCCATCCCAGTAGAAAAATGGTTAACTCAAAACAATGTTACTTTTATGTGGGCGAGTCATCCGCCAATTTCATTGAAAGGCGCATTATGGCCAATCATGCCGCTCCCCATGTTTGCCAAGTCAGCCCCTTGAAAACTGGATGGAACTTAACACATCTGTTTGCGCTTTTGTCTCTTTCCACCGACTCATGACCACTCACGCATTCCAGGCCGTCAATTGGATTGTTTTCCTAATTAATCAAATCAAAGCTTTGATCATCGGAGTGATTAAGCATCTGTTCTGATTGATTGGATTTGTCCCGTTAGATCTTGTCGGCAGCGATGATGTGAAGCAATTCTAAACTGGATGGTCGCCAAACATGGACAGTTTTCATTCGATGGTTTTATGCGAGCAGCTGCTTGAATTTGAAGTCAATACATAGCACATAAAATTGTAAGTAGAATTCACGACTAGACAATATGAAATAATATTGTGATTTTTCGCACTATTATATGCTTACAGTCATATAACGTTTAAACACCGGTTCCCATACACTGAAGTTAAGCAACATCGATCTTATTCGGTACCTGGATGAGGGACCGCTTGGGAATAGTCGTTGCTGTAAGCTTCGATGTGCGTGTACGATAATGTAGAATGTCTCGGAATTGGGGATTTTTTAGCTGGGTTTCAATTCCAGTCGGGTTCGTTATATTCACTTACACATAAATACCATTAACAAAGGTATGGATCCATCCCTTCAGCCCCCATCTATGGGTGAAATCAGGAAATCATTATTATCACCCCAAAATTCTTACCATCTAAATTTTTTTTCTGGGTTTGAATAACCCGTAAAAGGTTGATAATCCATAAAAAAGTCAATCTCCCTATTATTTTTATGAAAGTTTATTTCTTTATAAATAATATTGGGATACACCTCCTGCTTATTAGGCATTCTTTTGAATAATTCAAATTTTTATCAAGTTTTCAGGAAAACCTTATTAATTATATCATATCATATCATATATATATATATATATATATATATATATATATATATATATATATATATATATATATATATATATATATATATAATATGGATAAAACGACTGAAAAGTTGCAAATTAAAAGAAAAAAATTGGGTGTTTTTTGTGAAAGTATTTATTTATATGTTTTTATATATTTTATATTTCAGACCGCCTCGGTCCTTCCTCAAAAATTAATTGAATAACTGTATTTGGAAGTTTGTTTACAAGTAGTGTCCGTCGCGGGTCGCGGACGTCACGTGATGTGGAATGCAACTGTGTTTGAATTTTTTAACGTAAATCTAACGATAGTATTTTATATGTTGTTTAAAAAGGTTTTTTTAACTATATCTAAAGAATTTTTTTAACTATTGAAATATTTATACAGATTTAAAATACCCAAGTCCTTGTTTAACCCTAGTTTATATGTGTCTAATTTTAAAATCCAGTATTTCTCTTTTTTTCTTCGTGTGTATGTTGAACTAAAACCTGAATCTATCAATAAACATTTACAGTTGTCTAATGTGTGTCTTGATTGATTTAAGTGTTCAGCTATGGGGTAATAAGGATTGTTTTGACGTATGGATAGTTTGTGGTTGTTGAAACGAAATCTAAAATTAATTCCAGATTCGCCAATATATCCACTAAAAACATATAAAAACATATAACATATAACATTCGCCAATATATCCACTAAAAACATATAAAAACATATAAATTAATACTTTTACAAAAAAACACTCAATTTTTTCTTTTAATTTGCAACTTTTCAGTTGTTTTATCCATATTATATACATATCAAGAAAGTATACGTGGCTTCTCATTACGCTATATATATATATATATATATATATATATATATATATATATATATATATATATATATATACATATTTTTTTGTCAGACTGTTTCGCTGTTTCACAGCTCATCAGTGTGGCTAGACGTCCGGTTGCCTCTAGCTAGGATCGAAACCCGACTGAATTTGCGTCAGTCCGAACTTCTCCCACTAAGCCGTCAGCGTACGGTACGGGATGAGGGTGAATTTTAGCGTGTTTATTTTTAGATTCAGATAAACACACAGTGACTGAGAGTGACTCAATTCTGTCGAAGTGTATATATTAAATTAAATTACATAACAGAGATATACAAAATTTCGTATTGAGTATAGACTATTTTAACTAACGCCAATGGCGTCAGCCTTATTCAACTTAGACGGTCGACTGTCGGAGCTAGAGATTTAAAATTTAGTATTTAATAAATACAGTAGTTGAAAAATTGATACAGATCTAACCCATAACACAGCAGACAGGACAGACTACCCGAGTGATCGTAATGAGAGGGCGGAAGTTATCTGTCTTAAAAGGAAAGAAGCTACACAAATTCAGCCCAGATATTAATCTTAAAACGCCACATTGGGGTTATAAGAAATATGAAGTTAAACTAAAGGAAGGCGTTAGTTAAAATAGTCTATATTCATGAGATAGTTTTGGATTTTTCTGTTATGTAATTTATATGTTCTGTTATAATAAATACATTGAGCTCTTTTTGTAGATCAGTTTTATTATTTTATATTATTAGGATCCACTTGGATGATATATCAATAGGTAATTTTGGCCTAATTACTGAAATAATTCTCAACAAATATTCACAAACACTGGTGTGAAACATTTTTAAAGAGCGCATAATAAAAACGACTTCGTCAGATTATATAATGAAAAGAAAAGAAAAACATCACGATAAAGTGCTATATTAAATATTGTTGGTGTCAGACTATCCCTGTATGGCTTTACTGAAGATACCATAAAAGAAGTTTAGAAATCGTTCTACTTAAGAATGCCTTTTTCTGGGTCGTTTATGAATCAAAGTGTGCTAGACGGAATTCACATGTACAAGTAAACAATACTTTGTTAAAACGTTGTTATTTTAGTGAGGTAAACAACCAAAGGATTGCGATCAGTCTCCGAGCCATTTGCAGTCATGTCATTAATGAGATGTCAAAACAAATCAAACAAACGATAGGCACAGCCACTCTATAAATAAGCGCCATTACAAGAACCTATTTGCAGATAATTAACATGATTTACAATTAATTTGGGTGATTGGAAAAAGGAATCAGACAGCAACACTGGGATTTCAACAGACTGGGCGTGTATGGGCTAAATCAATCGTCAGTGGTAGTACCTTTTCAGCGAAGAGGTCAACCATCCTTTACTCAGGTGAACTGGGGTGTGGAAATGTACTGGTCCACGGTCTACATCCAATGTGTACACTTTGCTCCAAGAATCTCGCGATCTCTTTTTCTATCTGTATATATATATATATATATATATATATATATATATATATATATATATATATATATATATATATATATATATATATATATATATGACTGCCATAAAAAGACAAAAATTATTTTTATTACCACTCATGATGATAATAGATAAAGAGTAAAACTGAAAAACAGGCTAGCTAACAGGTTTTGAACCTCGGTCAACACAGTTAAATCGAGGTTAATAAATTAAATAGAATTAACACTAAAAAAGGTGGACAATATGTATTGAAAACAAAAGAAAAATACTGCTTAGATGAAAATTTGTTGGAGGCCTAGTACACAGAGAGGGCATGAACAATAAAATATAACAATCTATATTCTCTCTATATATACTGTAATCCCTCGTTTATCGCGGTAGATGAGTTCCGAGACAGGCCGCGATAATTGAATTTCCGCGAAGTAGGATCGCCATATTTACAGTATTTATTTAACGTGTATTTGGACTTTTAAAACCATCACTGTACTGTTAACAACCCAACGATTACAGTACTCTATCAATAACAAGGACAACAGTTAAGCAATAACACTTCTTCCGTTTCTTGCTGCGTTTCTTTTTCTTCGCTGGCCGACTTCGTCAAGTCTTTGAGGTCTCCGTCGGTTAGTGGCTGGGAGTGGCAGTCTAATAACTCGTCGATGTCTTCCGTGGTCATGGCTGCAAAGCCGTCACCTCCAATGATCACAGCCAACTGCAAAGCTTTCTGTACTGCAGAGTGTTGGATTTTGACAGGTGTAAATATCTTGTGGTCGTAAATAGCCTCGGGCCACAAATTCTTCCAGCTCGCAATAATGGTGGCGGGCTTCACTTCTTGCAATGCCTTGATGGAGGCACGTAGCAATTGTGTACTGCCGCCAGTATGCCTTGAAGTTAAAATCTTTGTCTTATTCTTCTTGGGCGGCATCCACAGAAGCAACCAGGTCCGCCTGGACATTCCTCGTGTATAGGGCCTTGAACGCCCTGATAACCCCCTGATCCATTGGCTGAATAAGCGATGTAGTGTTGGGCGACAGGAACTCAATCTGAATGCCCTCATTTAACAGATCAGTAGCGTGGCCACCAAGGTTATCCATAAGGAGAAGGATTTCGAATGGCGAGGCTTTCTCTAATAGATATACCTTGACTTGCGGAATAAAACACTGGGTCATCATATTCGTTGTCCACGCCTTTGGATTGTGGATCCAATGTACGGGTAGAAGATTCTTGTTTTTGTTTTTTTAAAGCCCTTGGGTTTTTATACTTGTAAATAAGTCCTGGCTTTAACAAAAATCCCGCAGCATTGCCACAAATCATGAGGGTCACACGATTCCTTGTATGCATTAAAGCCAGAGGCTTTAGCTTCCTTATTGCACAGGAAAGTTCGCGATGGCATTCATTTCCAAAACAAGACCGTTTCATTCATATTAAAAACTTGTTCGGTCTTATATCCACCTTCGGAGATCATCTTCTTGAAACTTTCATTCACGTATGTTTCAGCAGCGCTCGTGTTAGCAGAAGCAGCCTCCCCATGCAGGGAAATGCTTTTTAGGCCGAAGCGTTTCAGAAACTTAGAAAACCACCCTCTGCTAGCAGAAAAGAACGTTTTTAGGTTGTGAATCACTGGACGTCTCTGGTTGTGGATCTTCTACGTCGTCTTCGTATTCTTTCTCTTCTTCGTGGTCGCCACAGTCGTCCTCAGGTTCCTTAGCGACGAAAATCTCGCACAGGCTCCTAGCCTTTTTTTGGATGATGTTCGTATCCAAGGCTATGTTCCTAAGTTCTTATACCGTCAAAGCAGTTTCCATATGGAGCCGTAACCACTCTCTTCGCCGACTTATTAAAGGTGATGGCAGCCGTCTTCCTAATGTTAGCCTCGTCCTCATTGATGTAGGAAACGGCGGATTCGTTCACGCTAAAATGGCGGGCTACGGCAGCGAAAGTTCTCTTTTCCTTCAACATATCTAGAAGTTTCACTTCTCAGCGATTGTCATCATTCTTTGTTTGCGTTTAGGCTCAGTACCAGCCTTGGAAGAAGCAGCACGCTTGGGAGCCATCGCAGGGGTGGAAACGCAAAGTTTAGCGCAAAGAAACAAAAACAAATCACACACAGCACAGTGTAAAGTAGTACAGTAAACTGCTCGGCGAGAAAGCTTGAAGCGAAATGGCCACGAGAGAGAGAGAGAGAGAGAGAGAGAGAGAGAGAGAGAGAGAGAGAGAAGGGAAGATGCTGCGGATCAGAGTATCGGTCAAAGCACCAATCTCAGGCCAGATTACAAAATAGAAAGCTGTGATTCGTCGTCTCTCTCCAGTGCACCAATTACAGCCCGTCTTACTACGCACTTCGTCACCGTGATGGTACGCTTTGCGTTTTCTCAACAACAGGGTACGCGGGTACTATATGCACATCGCATTCCTCTTCATATAAAAAACAACCAGCAAAAACTCTTGCGCTCTCAACTATAGAGAGTGAATGTCCTAATTACCAAAAAACAAAATTTAATAATTGAGCACAAATTAATTCCTCCACAAAATGATTTTCTACACTGAACTAAAAATATTAAGCAGACTCACATTAATAATGACTTCCCAAACCACACTGTAGATGAAAAAATAAGACGATTTATCAAAAATACGTCAAAGAGAACATGGTACTTTCTCAAAGGACCCAAAATATATCAAACTCTTATATTGTAACCAGATGCATGCTAACTATAAATAGGATGGGAAAATAATTAAAAAAAACTCATTCGTACGAATATATATTCCAAGGATCCCAATAAAAAATAAAATTAATCATATATATTACAAAATACAATACAACCAATTTAATTATTTGCAATCATTCCTCACCAACTGATGTATTACGTAAAACCAACATTATATATCAAGTCAAATGTCACTTGGGAGAATATATCCCCGACAGAAATACAAACATATATGTTGGATATACGACAACTACATTATCAAGACGTCTTACTCTACACATGCTAGACCATTGCTGTCCACATTCACAGTATAGAAAAATACTGATTGATAACACAACTATCCTACACCAAGAAAATAACAAATTAAAACTACAGATCATCGAAGCAATCTTCATTAAAATGTTGAAGCCGACACTGAATAGAATCAGCTACGAATACAGTAATAATGTTCTAAAATGCCTATATATATATATATATATATATATATATATATATATATATATATATATATATATATATATATATATATATATATCTATATATATATATATATATATATATATATACTAAAATACTTCGAACTTCTAAACATTTATGCCCACAGTTATTCTGTATGATAGTTACCAAATCTTTTACGACAGAAAGACTTTCTTTCTCTTTGCTTGTAGTGACGTATTGCTGGACTCCACAACGAACGTCATCGTCACTGTCAACCCATCACACAGATAGACAGCCATATTATTGACTGATAGGCAGACAGCCACGTTACTGGTATGAAATAACCTTGCCGCATTAAATTAACAGCCTAATTGTTTTCGCCATTTTCGGCACTTTTTTAAAAATTAGGAATATAACTGCGATGATTTAGATATCGAAAAACCGCTTTTAAGGTGGAGGCCTCCGGATGGAAACTGAGTAATATTGGTTTCTCTGATAGAGTCTATCATGCAACCAGCCCGACAAAAATGACCTGCAATCACATTGTCAATATAAACAGAGAAATGACAACAATTAGAATGAGAGTTCCTTACTATTTATATCATTGCACAATTTAAAGCACTAAGATACTCCCGTTTCTATCATGAAAGGAATCACGAATTAAATAACTGAATTCATATATTTTGATATATACACTATTTACTTCGGATTTGTTCGGACTAATGTCCTCGTCTATACTGTCATAACCACATGGTTTCGGCTTTCTTCAGATGATATACCTTGGAATTTCATACCGAATCCTTTATTTTCTGAACTGGGGTAGATATTTCTAGTTCCACGTTCCATGTCTTTTCTGGATATCTCAATACAAGTTATTTCTTTTAATAACTCAATTCTCCAAGTTTTTGTTCACCTCTGCTGTGGCCAGGTATTGAACTCACAACTCTTTGGGTCAAGTGACATCAACCAACGGTTTTATCCACTTAGCTTGGGAAAATTCCAACGAATATCTCCTTAAGAAGTCCTGGTCGTACAACGGCAGAAACGTCGTAACTATGACAATAAAGATGAGGACAATAGCCCGAACAATGTAAATAGTGTAAGTCTCAGAAATAGAGACATATATATCTAGATATATTTTAAAGAATTATCAAACTGATAAAACTATTCGTGAAATCACAAGGAGGTAACTGGTTTTATATTTATTCATCTTTTTATGAATCGTGTCCCTTAAAGACGCAGGTGATCATGACTTTTACGACCCTTTGTTATCCCTACAGACACAAACACCACTTAATATCAACGAAATATTGTTTCTTTTCGTTAATCGTTTTATTATTTATGAAGGACAGACGTGGTAGCATCAATTCTAGGAGGTAGCAGCAGAACGAACTTCAGTGGAACGCAACTACAAAAAAGAAAAAAGAAAAAAAGAAAAGCAAACGTCGAAAAAATTATAAGAAATGTAATATTTATTTTATACATATCACCTATCAACAATTGCTTTCTATACGTCGTGTCCCTCCAAGATATTGTCGATGATAGCTCTCCACAGTTTCCTGTACATTTTAGCTTTTAGTAAACATTGTCTTTTTGTTATCTCTCCTCAAACTTGTTCAGTCTTTCATTTACTGAAGCTCGTTAGAAGGGTTATGCATTGTTTTCCTCTGTCCCTCTTGCCTTCAATCTGTTCTCTAAGTATAAAAGTTTCTCATTATTCATCTTAGAAATTTCAACTGCCTCTTCCTGATGCTAAGTATAAGTCGACGTTTTGTTTATATTTTCTCTAACACGTCAACATTGCTCACATGTTCGGTCCATAGTATTTTCACCATCTTTCTGTAGATCCAAATTTCTGTTGCTTCAAGTCTCAACTTCATCTCTGAGCAGATTGTCCAGCATAGACTGTTATATAGCAGGACTGATTTTACGTAACAGTTTAGTATACGTTTCTTGTTTTTAACGAACTATACCTTTTTCTTAATACTTTGCATAACTTCTGGAAGGCATCATTCGCTATCCCAATGTGCTATCCGATATCAGTAACCCACTTTCCGTCCTCTGTTAAGACCATTTCCAGATATTTAAATTGTTGTGCTTGTTTGATTTTGGTATCTCCAATTTCTAATTTGTATGTTGGGCTGTTCCTTTTGCTGACAACCATGTATTATGTATGTTTGCAGGTGATGTTAATTCCTCTCTTCTGACTTTCCTTCGCGCGTTTGCATAGCATACCGCTACGTGCTGGTTAGCCTCTTGAAGGATTCTGGTTGCAGAAATGCGTTTCAATGCTTTAGAATTCTCTGCCGACTTCACGCGGTTTTGGTCGTATATCCAAAACTTAGACAGAGACAACCATCACTGTCTGAATTACAAGTTTACTGGGTATGCTAACCAATCGGTTGGCATCATGACACAGCCTACGCATTCTATAAGAATCTCCACTTATACTTTGTAGTTCTAAGCAAGTTTATCCTTCCAAGTTCTTGTTCTGCTCTCCATTTACCAATGCCGTTTAGGTAAGTCAATCGTCGTTGTTTTCTGTCATCTGTTTCCTGTGAGTTTCAAATTTTCAAGGTCCTCTGTTTTCAATATGTATCGCAGAATTGCTGTTTCTTTCTCAGTCGATGTATCCTTTTTGCTTCCATTTTCTTCATAATTTCATCGTTGCTTACATGTTTTCACATATTCTCAGCATCCTTCTGTAGGACCACATTTCTGTTGAACCAAGTCTCTTCCGCATTTATGAGGAACTTACCAGGATTCACTGCTAGATAAAAGAATTGATTCAGCAATCTTCTCTTTGTTTCCACTCAAATCTGTCTCATAATACTTTGCTTAGCTTTTGGAAGGCATCTTTCGCTAATCCACTGTTCCTTCGGATTTCCGTGTTACATTAAATCAAAGTCTGCTTAAACACTTCTCAGGTTACTAAAATTCCTCTAATTGATGGATTATCAGTTATTACCAGTATTTAAATTGTTCGCTTCGCAATATTCTGACACCAAATTCCGTTTCTACGTCAGCAATAATTTTGTCTTTAATTTAAAAAGAAAGTGAAAAGCAAATACTTTTACTGTTTATGATTTTTCAATCTCTATCAAATTGCGCATTTAATGTAATGACTCAAACTCTGCTCACTCCAGGTACTCCTTTTGATTGCTCAGTCCAGAAACACATAACGAGATCTTCTGTTAGCATAAGTAGCGAGATCGTATCCATCACCAACTTGCTAGGCCTATTGTGTAGCTTATAGCACCTGGAACTTCTCAGCTGTCACCCATGTGAATACTGACCAGTGTCAACTACGACAACCGGTGTTTCAACGTTATTTGTCGGGAAGCATTTAATGTAACCAGGAGTTTAAAACTATCTTCTTCCTTCATGTACTGGCGATCAAGTTCCTCCACATCCACATGTGCCTTGTCACTCATAATATGTTTTGTCTCTTTGTTTTTTCACCCAAATCCTATCCTACGACCCCGTTTACTCAAAGCACATCAAATAATTTCCTCTTTCCCTCAATCTGTGGCGTGAGTATCAGGTTTTCCCTGTCCTCCTTCTTCATTACGTGTCATAGAAATTTCAACTGCCTCTTCCTGATGTTAAATATAATTTTCCTTTTTGTTCCAATTTTCTCCAAAACCTTATCGTTTCTCACATGTTCGCTCTATGGTATCATCAGCATCCCTTTGTAGAAGCACATAGCTGTTTGTCTTCAAATCTGTTCATCTCTGAGGAGATTGTCGAGAATTCTCTGCCATACAGGAGGACAAATATGACCTTTTTCCATCAATATGGGCAATAGTTTAGAGATTAAATGCTCACACATTTTTATTCGGTGCGTTTGTGTTGCGTTTTCGGTGGTAAACATTCTTTTAAATTTTAATTTTTTGTAGAAATTGGAAATCAGGAAAAATATCATTATATAAACATTTTACAAGAATTTACATCACAATCTTCCCCTATTCTTCAAGCCAAGCGTTTTCTTTTTCAAGACAATCTTTAGCATTTTTAAAGACAAGCCATATCTATCTATCTATCTATCTATCTATCTATCTATCTATCTATCTGTTTGACATGTAGTAATCCTGTTTTATTGCTTGTGTTTATTTTATTTGATATTTAAAATTTATTTTACTAGGCAAGAAAATAATGTTTTAGCTAAAGAACAATTATTACTTAATTATAAAAGTACCTCATATTGTCCTCCACTAACACTATTGTTGTCATATATAAGATTGTGTGTCAGAGTTTTATAATTGCAAATATTTCCATTTCTCTTGGCCCACCACACGATGGCGACATGAGTTTAGAATATTTGCGTGTAATCAGACTTACAATTGTTTTTCAAGGCATCTGAAATTTTCAGGAGGTACAGTTTCGTGTATCTATTTTGGATGGATATACTATCTGGAAAATCTGCTAATACCACCAGTCATCATAGCAGAAATATTATCTTTACTCATTTTAACTCAGGCTGTCAATATAAGCCTTCCTTTGTTCACGATAAACGCCATCAACTCATTGCTGTAGATAGAAGTTTTGTGTAATGTTGCACATACAAAAGAACTAAAAATGATTCTGATAATCAGAAATAATAAAAATTAATAAAAATATTTGATGTTTGACTACATAAACAAAAAAGATTAATACTAATGCTACGAATATTAGTAAAGCGTGGACAAGAGATGAATTTAAGTTTCGATTTAATACTTTGGGTGGTGTTGGACACTCGTAGCTAAGTTTGCTGATGGGTTTTTCTTACGTGAGCCAAATCTTGTGGCTTAAGTCTCGAGTAAAAATCTGAAATTGCGAATTCTGGTTTTGTTAGAGGCGGTGTCTTCCGCTTTCGGAATATTAATACAACACTTTCTTCTTTTCTTTAATGTCCATTTTGATCTATCTATCTATCTATCTATCTATCTATCTATCTATCTATCTATCTATCTATCTATTATTTCTTATTCACTGTCCATTTTTATCTTTCTATCTATCTATCTATCTATCTATCTATCTATCTATCTATCTATCTATCTATTATTTCTTAATCACTGTCCATTTTTATCTTTCTATCTATCTATCTATCTATCTATTATTTCTTATTCACTGTCCATTTTTATCTTTCTATCTATCTATCTATCTATTATTTCTTATTCACTGTCCATTTTTATCTATCTATCTATCTATCTATTATTTCTTATTCACTGTCCATTTTTATCTTTCTCTCTCTCTCTCTCTATATCTATCTATCTATCTATCTATCTATCTATCTATCTATCTATCTATCTATTATTTCTTATTCACTGTCCATTTTTATCTATCTATCTATCTATCTATCTATCTATCTATCTATCTATCTATCTATCTATCTATCTACTCTGTTTCTTCTTTACTATCTATCTATCTACTTTGTCTCTTCTTTACTATCTATCTATCTATCTATCTATTCCCCTTCTTTTCTGTCCACTTATATTTCTTTTCGTAGTTATGCATTTCATTGAGCGTTAAACATACTCCTTTGATTGAGTAATGGTTACTGGAATGCAGCAACATCTCGATAAGTTTTAGCACAGATGAATTTTCCAATGAGGTGTCAGCGAGAGGTCGCGAGACGATAAATATGCAAGTATGCCGTCTCTTACTTATTTATTTAATAAAGTATTTTTCAGATATTACAATTGAGTTGGCGATCAGCAAATTTCATTTCCTTCTCTTTATTTACCTGATGTAGTTACTTGAAGTCGTCGACACAAGCCTCACTGCAAATGAATTCTTCAAATATTGGCAAAAGTTTGGCCAAAACAATGCAGACCGCGGCGTCTAATCTTAATAATATCTTGCAGACGGTCACTCCATGGGCAGGGTAAATTAATTTTGTGCGCTTGATTTATTTCTAAATCGGTAAATGCTATTTACAACCCCTAATTTTGAGGTGTTTCAATCAATCATATAATTAACTTCCTTCTGTAAACACTGGAGACAGGCACCCCCCACACACAGACACATACACAAAACACGTACGTGTTTTTGTGTGTGTGTGAGTGCATAACACGTTCGGCACACATATATATATATATATATATATATATATATATATATATATATATATATATATATATATATGCAAGAATGGGAATGGGGAATATAATTATCCAACACGGCCAGCTGTGGTGGCCTGGTTCATAGTTGATATTGATGTGCGTGAGTGCGTGAGTGCATAACACGTTAGGCATATATATATGGGTTTCGATCCCGGCTTCATGCAATCGGACGTCTAGCCACACTGAGGAGCTGTGATACAACGATACAGTCTGTCTGTGTATGAATATATATATATATGCTCCCGGGAATCCGGTTGAACTCTCTAGGATAGGGTTTTTTTAAAAAAATAGCGGCGATTAAGCATTACTCTTCGATTAAATTGAATTGAGTTCTCCGAACTGCTGGCGTATTTCGTATAGAGAAAAACGTTACAATTCCTTCCCTTTCTGCCGTGCGACGATGGCCTAGAGGTAAGTTATCTGACTACATGGATATTTATCTACAGGAATAAATGCCGAACAGGGTCAGTTGTGGTGGCCTTGTTCATAGTTGATATTATTGTGAGTAATAATAATATCAACTATGGAAACCAAATCCTGGGTTGTACCTTTCTCAAATTTATTAGTGCAGAGTGAACGCAAACTGTACTTATCCAAGGTTGAACTTGTTTCGTCGATGTCATTCTTTCTGTTTTTGTCTTTAGACCTCACGTATATCTTTGTATATATTTTGTATATTATTAGCAGAAAAGCAAATATATTCTAATGGAGTGTCCAACATGTTATATTTACATAAGTGTCGACAACGGAGAAAGATATTTTACTTTTGTTTTATAAAACATTTGATACATTTGGTATTTGGTCTTCTGCTCACTGGGTAACTGAAAGTTGAGAGTATTTGCAAAGTCTTACTTAATTTAATTGAACAAAATTGTAGTGTATCTTTTCTTTGATATCTATAAATTTGCAATCTGTCTTGAATTTTTTAATCCTTTTAAACTAAGCAAGGTGATAGTGCCACTAAATGGCAAGGGTTTAATGGGTGTAAAAGAGAATGAAAAAACATTAGTGAGGAGAGAGTACAATAAAAGAGCGGATTTAAGGAAGGCAGAAGATTGTAATTGATGTTGCATTTATAATTTGGAAGATTGTAGATGACAGGAAGGCAAGAAGCCGGAGGAGGCGTCCACGAGTGAAAGTGAGAGGAAAAAAACTGTTAGAATAATCCAACAATAAAACGATGGGCCCGCGTTAACAAACAAGTAGTACGCTTAAATTTACAAAGGAGTAGTGCTGACTGGGACAATAGCCATAAAAAATATTTATAGAAAAGAGAGAAAGTAGTGGGAAAGTGACTAAAATTGAGATACCAGGTCAGACCCTTCTTTGGATTTTGTTCAGAATTCCTTAATATATAGCAGGAGCACCAGAACGTATATGGCAGAAACATTCAATGCACAGACAAATGATGGAATTATAAATGAGTAAGGTGGATTCTAACGAAAAAATAATCTAGCACGACATAGTGATTAACGGCATGCCTTGCAATGGATTCAATATGAGTCCTCCAGTTCATGTCAGTGGAAAATTTGATACTAACAAGGCACAATGAGTTAGTCTCATCGAAGTTAGCACCAGCCATGCTAATGGACGGCGAAAATGATCCTCTGTGATGATTACCACGATTATTTAGTGAAATTTGTTTGAAAATTCAGAATGTTATAAAATTTATTTGAACATCCCATCTTTTTTTAAAAAATATTTTCAGCGTCGTGTTTTAATTTTTATTAAATCTTTTTAATAAAAAATAACGAGAAAAATGACAACGAGTAAAAGCGCACATTTTTTTTATTGTCAAAATTATTTCGTAAAATGTTGATATTTTAGAGTCGCACCTTTCGTCATTCAAACCCGAAATCTTTAAACCTTTCACTAATTTTGAAAAGAGCGGATTGATTGATTTTCCACCAAGCATTCATAATAAATTATTCCATACTTCCAAGAGTGGAGCATACATAATTTCACAAACGTTTTCTGCCGGATTTAGCTATGCTGACAAGCCAGATTATATCATTATAGAAGTGAGGTTATTCTTCTTTCAGATCATGGATGATATGGCTCTCCACAAGTACTCGTCATTTGTAGATTTTGGTAAAGTTCGAGTTTTAGCTATCTTTAATTATCTATTTTCTGCCAACATTTTTCACAAGTTCGTTGATTAGGTTATGCGATGCCTTCCTTTATGCCGCTTGCCTTCAAATTATGTGTGTGTCAAATTTTCCACGCATTCTTTCCTCATTTTCCCCTCTAAATTTCAACTGTCTTTTTCTGATGAGAAATATGTGTTCTGTTTGCTTCCATCTTCTCTAAAACCTCGTCTTGGCTCATATGTTCAGTCAATGATATTATCAGCATCCTTCTGCAAAAACTTATTCTTTCCTCAGATTTATTCTTCATCTTTGCTTGTCCAGTATTCACTGCAATATAGGGATGACTGATATGGCTTAACAGTTTAGTACTCCTTTCTTTGTTTTGAAATGCGTGTTCCTGTTTCATAATAATCTGTTTAGATTTTTGAATAAATATTATTTTAGATTTAAAAATTTAAGTTTAGCTTTATAAAATTATATTTCCTTTGTAACATTTCTTTTTAATTTGTACAAACATATTTATCATATTCTTTTTAATCATTTCACCCCAAGCAAGGCGGAAAAGCCCCTAGTATGTAGGGGGTTACAAAAATTGAAGGTGGGAGAATAGTTTGGTTAAGGGGATACGAGGAAAGGATAAAAGCTGACCGGAGTACAAGAAGATAGAAGATGGCGATTGACGTTGCATTTAAATTTTTGATGATTGTAGTTATCAGGGAAGTGCGGAAACAGACTAGAGTTCCACAGGTAGGAAGTGCGAGAAAAGAAACTGTTGGAGTAGAAGTGGCGATTACATTTAACTAATTCAACAGTAAATAGGCGATACCTAGATGCCAATCTTGTAGCACACTTAAACTCACGCAGAACTTGCACCAGGGAAGAATGCTCGTCAGAGCCGTTGCCATGAAAATATTTGTAGAAAAGACAGAGGGAAGCCACGTCACGTTTGTGTGAAAGAAACAGAAGTCGAGATTCCAAGTCAGGATCATTCGTTGGACTTTGTCAAGAAACTCGAGACGAGTAGCAGGAGCACCAGACCAGATATGGCAGTAGTATTCAATACACAGGTGAATGGAGGATTTGTAAATAGACACTGGCGAGAAAAAACACCTTCTGGTACTAAACAGTGAACCAACCTTCCTTGCAGTAGATGCAGTTATTGATTCGATGTAGTCGTTCCATTTGAAAAAGTAAGGCTAAGAAGCCGCAAATTGTTGCCTTCCATGCGTCTATCATCAGTCAGGAAAGATTCTCGATGGTGGTTGAATGAGAGCAGTTTCGTTTTGAAGGAATCAAAATTTACGAGCCATTTCCCGTGCCAGTTAATCATATATTGGAGGTCCTTTTCAAGAGAGGCGGCCAGGTTAATTTTGTCGGTTCTGGCGGATTTGCTATTGAGACAGGAGTAAATGGTACTGTCATCAGCATAAATGCTTACTAGGCAATTGACAACATCAGGAAGATCATTGATGAAGATCAGAAATAGCGTAGGACTCAGGATAGAGCCTTGGGAGACACCCGAGTTCGTGTGAAAGGATCTGGAAGTGATCCCGTTCAAAACTATCTTCATTTCACGATTTGATTAAATTAAACAGTCATCCAGTAATATCGTAGACCTGGAGCTTACGTAGAGGACCAGCGTGCGAAACCCTCTCAAACGCTTCCAAGATATCAAGAGCCACAAATCGGGCTCCACCGTTATTATAAAGAGCTTGATATACATATTCATTGATGGCCGTTAGCACATCAGCGATAGATCTGGCCAAACAGCAACCATATTGTTTATTAGAGAGTAGGTCCTGAGAGGTAAGATGCTTAACCACTCCAGCATAGATTAAAGCCTAGTATACTTTGCCGAAAAGTGGTCGGAGATTAAGAGCGCGATAGTTAGAGGGGTTAGAATGTTCTATAGAGTTCTTAAAAACATAAACTACAGAGGAAGATTTCCAACAATCATGAAAGCAAGAACCCGCGGGGGATTGGTTGTAGAATTTTGAGTAGACTGGAGCCAGCTCGGGGACACATTTCTTTAAGACGATGGCTGGGATACCGTCATCACCGCTTGCCTTATAGGAGTCTAATTTAGAAATGATATCTGAAACCAGACGGGGTTATACGCATATCACTCAGTAGGATCTCTGTCATTTGGGGAAATCAGGTGTGGGTACTCCAAAGTAGTCATGTGTTGAGCTGGAAGAGAATTTACGAGCAAAGTATTCAACCTTATCTACTGTAGATATCAGGACTTTGAATTGATTGAATAAAGGAGGGATTGGGGATCTGCTGTTGTTCAGCACACTCTTGAAGAGCCATAATAATCTCTAGAACCTAAATTACGTTGTTTCATTCTAATTGTAAAAAATATTTTTTATCTCTACACAATTTATTTTAATTGACAAAAATGTACTTAATATAAAGGAGCATATATATATATGTTTAGATAGATAGATAAATGTGTGTAGGTATATTTAATTATTGTAGAGAAAATTGTTACTTAACTGAGTAGTGTTATTTCAGTCATGGCGACTTCGAAGTTTCGTGTGAGTATTGTAGTAATGCATTCACTCTTTTGGTCTATTGGCTTCTCTATATGAGTAAATATATATATATATATATATATATATATATATATATATATATATATATATATATATATCTATTAATATATATATATATATATATATATATATATATATATATATATATATGTATGTGTGTGTGTGTGTGTGTGTGTGTGTGTGTGTGTGTGTGTGTGTGCATTCAAACTTGTTTGGTTCAATAATTTAGACTTGTTTTCTTATGTATTTTAGTTTTAATACTTTCAAGTACACGAATAAATTTCTTGCTGTCTGCAGAAAAATTAAGAAAAATTAAAAAAAAATCTTTTCAAGTAATTTCAATCCCATCTGAAACCTTCTTCAGAGGTTGCATAACTTTGGATGCTGTATGCGTTAACATCGTAAATTCAAAATAATGTTTACCTCTATGCAAGGCAGGTAACGTATGTTATTTTAAGAAAAAAATTTTTTCAATCATTTTTTAATTAATATTTTAATTTAGTATTTTTCATATAACACTTTGCTGCAACAAACATTGATATATATATATATATATATATATATATATATATATATATATATATATATATATATAATATGTATATATATATATATATATATATAATATGTATATATATATATGTATATATATATATATATATATGTGTGTGTGTATATATATGCATGTGTGTGTATCTGTGTATGTATGTGATTCAGACTATGTGATGAGTTTCTCCATATTAATTCTATTAACCGTCTCTCCTTACATTTTGCTATCGAGCACTTTAAGCCAAATACTTGCCTGCCTGAAATGGCTTTCCACCGATAAATTTAGAATAAAGAAACATGAATTTCGGCAACTACCGCTCTTACAATCATATATATATATATATATATATATATATATATATATATATATATATATATATATATATATATATATATATAATCATTTTCCAATTTACTTAAGATGAACTTCGCCCTCTCTAACCTTCTGATTTTCTGTTCTGGAGTAACAAGATGTCTCAAAGTTTTCACGTACGGTTTCATTTTCAAGTCATTTTCGCTGCTCTTTGTTCTGTCATAACTGAAACTACTCTCTTACGTGCCAAACATCTTATGGATTGAGTTGGATCATTTTAATTGATCTATTTAGCTTTAAGTTGAAATTATAATTCTTCTTGCGGCTCCACTTGTTTGCTTTACTGTTCTCTCTTTTTAAAAAAATCACCGTTCACTTGTTTGTTCTTCAATGGACTTTAAAGATAGAAGTCAGAGTATGAATGTTGATATCATTACTGAAGGACTGACTAATCTTTTTCCTCACACCATTGCTCATTTGGATAATTGAAGCTGCCATAAAACGATTTTAACCTGTTATCTATCCATCTGAATAACTCAAGGGTTTTTCCATGATTCCTAAGAAAAATGGTGAAAGATGGGTAATCTTCTTATCTGAAAACCTGGAAAAAAGTGACTCAGTTTCGTGGTTTTTAGATATTAAACATTTTGTGCTATGGACAATTATGTTGTTACACGATTTGAAGAATTTCGCTGTTACACCCTATATATATATACCTTGTCAATTGAATCAAAACCCCAATATGGATATCAACATTGATTTTATAACACTATAATCTGTTCACAATCGATTCGGATCAAGGGAGAGCCAAGACTGCAGAATTCTTCCCATCCCTCTCAATATGCCATATAGTAGTTAGGATGGCTTAATTAATGCCTTGAATGCCAAACATTTTTCGAAGGCAGTTTAAAACTATTCCAAAAGTGTTATATTTCAGTTACTTTACTCTTATCACTAGATCAAAAAATCCACATCTTTCTTCACGACGACTCTGTCGTGTCTCCAAGCCTGGATTGGCTACTCACTTTGTATTTGAAAATAACACATTATTTTAATATTCATCTACACCAGGAAATCATCTGCGTTACGATTATTATTATTGAATTGCATCAAGAGTTACAATCATTTATTTCGTTCCAAATCGATTGCCATTCCCACTTTAATATACGGATTCAGTAAAACCTTGCAGCAGATTTATTGTATTCACATGTTATATGATTGTCCGTTTCATCTCTTCCTTCTCCTTGACGACTATCATTATTCCGTTGTCACGTGTCTCAATATAGGTCGTTCTAATAGTAATAACAATATATATATATATATATATATATATATATATATATATATATATATATATATATATATATATATATATATATATATATATATATATATATATATATATATATAATTGTAATGGTTGAACAAAAGCATTACAAATATCGGGTGAATTGCTCTCCGGCCCAAGCTGTATCTAGAACCAACAATACTCCAATAATCTGCTATTTAAACTGATTTTAGTCTTGATCGCTTCGATGTTTTTTTTTATTTCCGATTTCCAAATGACCGTTTACAAAATAACATAAATACTGGGGAGAGTTTTGCCTTAAGCAGGCGGTTTGCTGTCACTTAGTTTTCATTCAAATGTACTGCTTAGTGCATTCATTAATTAAAAAAACATACAAGGAGACTAAGGGGAGTGATCAAGTCATAAACCGATTTGTTTTCTTTTCCTTCCCGTGAAAGCTACGAGATAAAAGCTGAAACAAAAATGATGTTGTTAATAATATTGTTGTTATTTAAACGTATAAGACGAAACAATTATTCCTCCATGATATATTTGAAAGTTTCTTCAGAACATTAAATAGGAAACGGACTGAGCTTTACAATCAAAATCAACGTAATTAAGACGACACAATAACCTCACTTAAAGTTTTTCTCTATTATGAAATCTTTAATAAAAATCCCCATATACGACAATTGAATAAGTTTTTATAACTATTCTTATAGGGAAATTTATGTTTTTTTTGGCTTTCCTCAAGTCACCACGCACGGCACCACTCTCAACAGAGCTTTATGCTGTGAACGTTTCTCGGAAATTAGAATCACCCCAGAACTCGATTCAAACCCCATCTGTAAAGATGCTTGAATAATGTGCGGCTAATTCTATCGATCCAGGGAGTATGGGACTCTTTCTACCATACTTATTTTCACAAGAGAAAGATTTGGTTAAAAAGAGTGTATTACTGGGCTGGAACGGTTCAATCATCGCTATTCAGCCTTGAGAGAATTCAAAATCGCTTACACAGTGTTGTCAGAGAAGATTTATTTCCTACTTTACAACATCGTTCTTACTCTCAGGCTCATCGATGAAAAGCTATCGTTACTCTGTCGGGCAAATATTCAGAGGAATTCCGTTCTTAGTTCCAACAGTTCAAAACGTTGCATCAAGAATAAGGCATGCCACTTCTATGGACTCAAATCACCTTCGTTTCCTCTGTGTTTCAAGCCTAAAAAGAAAGTTTCACATTAGACCTTCTTCCCAAGATCTGTTACTTTGTGGATCAGTTACCAGCGTGGCTGCTTGCATGAACACTTCAATCTTGATATTAAGCTCAATTATAATCTTTCGTTTTCATGCTGATAATTTTCCCATCCATCATCTTCTATTCCTTTCATCTCAAACACCTCATTTAGAATTATGATTTTATTGATTCTAATCCTCTGCCTTGAGTGGCTCACAAGGTTGATAATGGGTGAAACAATACTAAAAATTTTACGAGCCAGTAATGTGGAATTCTTGTCAGTCTGTTATGCGCCATGCGGGATATACGCTTAGGTGACCATGTGTATTTCGATATATGACTGACGAGGTAGGTTTTTTCTGACAGTAGATTGCCATTTGTCTCTGCGGTAGACCCGTTGCCATCCAAGAACCCAGTCTGTCCTGCTATTTACACATAGCTGGGTGGGGGTTATGAAGAAGAGGATTCATACCTTTCCCAAGGGTATTAGCACGTAAGTGAATGTAATAAGTTCGACTGGAATTCGAACTCGGGTCTCCGATTCTTTAATTCTAGCCTCTATCCACCGTACCTCCTCCGTGAGTTCTTGACACGACCAATAAAACATGGAAAAATAGAAAAAGGATACTGGCATTTCAGCATTTTATCAGATTTCGGGAAATGAGTCAAGCCGCAAATATTCAGTTTACTTTCGTATCTTTTTAATCTTTAAAAAATATATTATTGACTTCACTTAAAAATTGTCGTTAATATTCGTTTTTTAATTTCTGCTTTTAAGTTTTTGATTAACACATAAGTCATTTGTTATTTTCCTTGTACCATTTTTTTCTTTTTTTTTTCTTCACTTTTCCCCCACCATATATTTTTCATTTTTGGTTTGCTATTCCTTTTGCATATCCTTCTAGTTATTTCGCTTTTCTTTTCATGTAACTTTCCGTATGCATTTATTTATTTATTTATTTATTTGCGCATCAATATGACGATCAGAGTTCCTAGCCAATTCGTGTTCTTGAAGGTGACCTCTGGGACGATATCTTGTTTATGCCGTCTGAGACTTTGGGTGGGCATGGAATGTTTTTAGTGATTCTCTCTATTCCTCAGGCCGATGTCAATTCCTGTTTCTGTCGCCCAGATTGATATCTTTCGCGCTGAATTTTCTACTTCAAAAGATATTGAGCCTTGGCAAGAACACTGGAAACCGAAAGTTTACGTCGAATACACACACACATACACGCATATATATATATATATATATATATATATATATATATATATATATGATATATTTTAGCAACAATCCTTCTTTTTTACATGTTTCATTGAATATAAAAAAAATAATTTAAAAAAAAAATTAGTTTTTCTAGTGTCTTTAAATTTTTTTCTGAGAACCAAGAGCGTGTAAAAACGGTCCGTTGAGAATATTGTCCCAAGAGCTCTTGTCTAATTATTCCATTGAAAATGGATTACTTGTTAGTATATACTTGGATTTGTATTTTATGATGCATTGTATAAGAGTAGTAGTGATTCCAAGTTGGTGTGGCTTGCAAGAGTTTAAATTGTACCACTACGTTCCGGCTCGTTTCAAAGTCAGTTAGAAGGGAGGAATACACCGTGTTGGCTCATATTGTAATTATTCCGAGTACTTTCGACATAGCATAATGTCATCATCAGGTTATTGTTAAATATATAAGTATTTAGTGTTCATGGTTGTGAAGGACAAAAATTGTTGTGGACATCAGAAGATTACCATTTTTATATGTGGAATCACGAACGATGTGTTGACAGACACCGTTTAATGGGAGGTAACTATATATGTTGTAGAAAAGACCCTTCACTGACCCCTTGCGTGTTGCAGAAAAGCACTTATGAACATCCCTCTTGATTTTAAGGTGTTTATTAAAAGTCTGTATTACGTCTATCGGTTTGTGTTTAAAAATTTTAGTAAAACAGTGTTTCCCATCAGGAATCGAACCAGCGTCCACCTTTGTAGGCGAAACACCCGTTTGATCCAGTGTGCTTCATTGCTCAATCAGAAAGAACGTCATGCCGTTAGATGTAATAAACTCTGTTTAATAAATAAAAATGGGGGAACTATTTCAAATACGAAGGATTGTGCATAATAATGTTTGAAGTAATAAAAATATGGGATTAAAAAATCTATTAAGGCGATGTAAGGCGAAATTATGCACACAAAGTCACGGTATTGTAATTTTAAGCCCAAATATCTAGCTTTATCTTTTAACTTGTTTCTGTAAATGCTTCTGCATAAGTTCCTGAGTGTGTGTCGCTCTTTCTCTTTCTCTCTCTGTTGTATTACAGGTTCATAGTTATGTATAAGCAACGTCAAGCGGTAAAATCAAAATCTCTGTCTTTCTGTTCTTTTTTACTTCATTTAATTTGTAAGAAAATAAAAATGAATTCAATATCAAGACTTAAGGCCAGGAAAATATATTCGGTAAAAAACAGTAAGAAGATCATATGAAATTTTTAACGATTCTATTTGATTGTTCAGTTATAAATATTTTCGCATAAGCTATGCTCTTATGCAAATTTACTTTTAACCCTATCGTCTGGAATGTTTGGGCCCTGTAATCAGTTTCTGCAGTTGTTAGCCATGTTAATGTTTTTCTTCCTGGAACAATTTTAGGAACGCTTTCAGCAAAAATTATTTAGATCAACATTTTAGTGTTAAAAATAATCTATAACACGCAGTAGATTAAGACAATTCGAGTTTATTTTTATTCGTCATGGTTCGCTTCACGAATTTCGGTCTAACCAAAGTCAAGGGTCATAAGGTATCCTGAGAGAACATTGTTTCTTTGAAACAGATACACTTGGCTGCTGGACTACTTGGATCATCACGAATTACCAGACTTCTTGAATCCCAACTAATATATATATATATATATATATATATATATATATATATATATATATATATATATATATATATATGTGTGTGTGTGTGTGTGTGTGTGTATAAGATATGTTTATAAATCATATTTGATATAACTGGTAGGTGGAAGAATATTCTCCTGTGTAAAAAATATATGCAGATTCGTTAGTTAATTAGTTAGGTTGCGACATTAAAATTTCTGTTTAATACTGATATTTGAATTAAATAAATTTCCTTAATTTAAGGCAGGATAATATTGCTATCATTAGTTCAGTAATTTGTGGGTTAATATTAAATAAATTAGGCTTCTTCTGGTCTAGTCTTATAATTTTAAAGACGTGAGCGAGACATGTACTCACACAGAAAGAACAGTCTTTGATTTTAGTTTAATTATCATTGCCTTAAAATTACGATTAATGTTGCTATTTATTCTTCTCCATGTGTCCTGACGAATCGGGGCGTAAGCGATGATGGCTCTTCTGAATTTTCTGTCTTTCTTAATAATGAATTTTGTTCTTTCTCCTAAATTCTGTTCCCTTATCCATTTACTCAAACTCACTAATTATATTATGCGTTGTTCTATTCTGTCTTTCTGGCCTTCAATCTGTCCTGTGAGTATGAGATTTTCCAAGTCTCCTTTCCTCATTATGTGTCCTAGAAATTTCAACAGTCTCTTCCTGATGTTAAATATAAGTTTTCTTTTTCTTTCCATTTTCTCTAGAACTTCGTCTTTGCTCACGTATTCGGTCCATGGCATCCTCAACACATTTCTATAGAACCTTCAAGTTCTGTATCATTAAATTACTTATTCATCTTTGAGGTTATTACCTCAAAGATGAATAAGTGACATTCATTGACATTCCTTGCAGCATTTACAGCCGAGGACAGACATCAAATTACAGTTCAGTACTCTTGTCTTTGTTTACAACGAAGTTTCCTTGTTTCATAGTATTCTGCTTAGCCTTTGGAAAGCAACTTTGGTTATCCCAATGTGCCTTCGGATTTCATTATAGCACTTTCAGTCCACGGTTATAACACTTCCCAGATATTTGATTTTGGTATCTCCAATTTGTAATTGGCATTTTAGGCGTATCCTTTTCTCAGTTTACGAAAAATCTGGTTAGCACGTTAGCATTTCGTCCATGAGATCAGGGTTCGAATATCAGCGTGATCGATTTTTTTCATGCAGATATCTTGATAATATCGGCCTGGGGAGATGGTCCCATGGTGTAGTAACGTTTTAAAGTATCTGAAAAGCATTCTACCGTGTTGATCCAAACATTTGAGTGAAATTGGGTAGACGAAAATATATTGAAACCGTCGATGATTGAGTTAGCAGAGAATCACGTGTCATCTTCGAGGGTTTCTGCGTACTGGCCTCGATCGTGTTAACTATGGTTCGAGCAGTATAATTGCAGTACAAAGCAGAGTTTGTATGTGTGTGTTTGGAGGTGAAGAAACAGACATTAGCCCGAGCAGACGTCTCTAACAGAAATTAAATAGCCAGAATAGTTGACATCCGAGATTGTTGGATGCCTTAATATCTTCATAATACGCAAGGCTTCAGGTGTAGACTTAAGCATATAAAATTCGAATGAACTGTAATGGCGAAAAAATTTGCTAATTATGTGTTCATGCACAGGATGTTATTTATTGAACATAGCTTACATTATTAAAGACCTCATAGTGGGAAACTGACTGCTATAAAATTGTTTGTTAGCCACAACATTCTGACGACGGTAGACATCTGATATAAGTATTTACTACAACTGGTCTAACCTGACAACAAGGAAAGTTGGGCCAGGTTTGATTGATTCGTTTTCTACGGCTTATCAACTATCTACAGGTTATGTAAATCGAGATATTTTTTAAATTGTAAGAATTTGTTTCAGATAATAATTGTTTAGTGATGCAGTTTAACTAATTAAGCAATAACTGGGGAGAACAGGTGGATTCATGCCTTTCCCAAGAGTATGTGCCCATCAGTTAATTATGTTTCATGCTTAGGCGATGGTGTATCTTTCGATACATGACTGACGAGACAGATTTTTTCCCGCAGTAGGTTGCCATTTCTTTCTGCGATAGTTGTCATCTAAGCCTATAGAAACCTGTCTGTCCTGCTATTTACCCATAGATGGTGGGAGAAGAGTATTCATACCTTTCCCAAAGGTAATAGCACGTAAGTGAATGTAATGGATTCGACTGGAATTCGAACTCAGCTCTCGGATTCCTCAATCGGAGCCGCTATCCATTACACCACCGTGTCTCTTATTTTGTGCATGAGTGAATATAACGAAGCCAACAAGAATTATTCATTTAACCAACGACAGATCCAAGCATAGATCACCTGATATTCCCAAGCGGTCATCCATCTAGGTACCGACGTTGCTTAACTTCGGTGTTCATACCGGAACTAGTGTTTCATTGTGACTTGGCCGTAAGCTGGAAGTTGAGCAAGGGACACGGTGAGAATCTTACTCAGTATGATGGTAAAGTTTCGTGAAAGAGCTTTTCATATATTTCTTTATGGTGATGCACCAGTATTTACTAAATGTTACTTAATTTAGATTCTGTGTATTTCAAGAAATTATGTTCGATATCGTTTCATATCCAGTTTCTCATCATTTTTATCATTATTAAGACATAATCATAACTGTCAATTCCCATGATACCAGCTTCGTTTGATTTGTGTTTATATTACAAATGTTTGCAACATTCTGCGGTTGCAAATAGCGTTAATCTCTAATTGCGATGTGGAGAAGCACACATTGCTTTGCTGTAATTGATTTATATGTCTGGCCGATTAACATTGATGCTTCTCACTAAATCCGAGTTAAGTTCACTAGAAGAATCGTGCCGTGTCCCTTTTAGTATGTGGGTGATCATAGCTGTGATCATGGCTGTCCACAACTTCCTAGCCTTTGTAGCTATTAGTAACGTTTTTCTTTTTACCACCTCTTTCACACGCAGCCCAGTCATTTATTCAAACGTCTCCCTTTTGCCTTCGATATGTCCTGCTAGTGTCAAATTCTTCAAGACCTCATTATGTTTACACTATATACTACAAGCAGCCAGTCTGTGACAGCTTCACATGGCGCAAGCACCTCTGTTAACCATGCTGCTCCCAAAACTGCTTCCCTCGTCTGAAAATGGATACTTTCTGAAATAGGGAAATTTTCAAAAAAAAAAAAAAAAAACCTAAACAAAAAAAAAACATTTCCAGAAAACCGAACAGTTAGCCCTGGTTCACCCCTGAATAACCTTCAGCTAAACCATGCTCCGATCATTTGTGCATATATGTGTTGATGAAACAATGGTATATGGGTGCACCTCAAAAGATCTAGATGGCCAGATATTGACAGCTAGTCTCTCCTTCGATCTATCTTTATCATCTCAATGGCAGAAATAACGACTGGTTGCGATTAATGCCCCGAAAACTAAACATGTAACATTTCATCATCGACGATCGGACAATGAACTACCACTAGTTACGATGAATAGATGTTCTGTCACGGGGTACTGTTTTCATATTTTGGCAGGAGCTGCCCAGTTCTCAAATTTCAACTGCCTCTTCCTGGTGTTAAGTATGTTTCCATTTTGTTTCGATTTCCTCTAAAACTTCGTCGTTGCACATGTTCAGTCCGTGGTATCCGCAGCATCTTTCTGTAGAACCATATTTCTGTTGCTTCAAGCCTCTTCTTCATCTTTGAGTAGATTCCCTGAACGGAGAACAAATACTACGAAACCAACTTTTTGTCTAATCTGTGTCAACACTACCCGGTCCACGGATTGAACTCACGGTTAATATGGTACCATATATACGAGCCAACACTCTCATTCACTAGCAACGGCGACGCAACTGTAAAAGTCTCCATTGAGTCCAAAAGCGTCTCCGTGTCCACGTGGGTGACTATTTCCCCTTTCTCATTGACGAAACCACGTTAGCTTCTCACTGCCCCAGCGTTATTTCTATGGAAAGTGCCCAGAACAACTACATTCATAAGTTCCACCATTTCTAATCTTCGCGGCAAGGACCCGCCATGCTACGCGCATTGAAGCGAACCACACCCATTCCTTCCGCATTTCATTGGTCAGAAGTATAACTTCCACTCAATCAGCATCTTCCCGTGAACCACTACTCTGCGGAATGGGTTTTTCCCGATCACCACAATTTTAACCTGTTCAAGTTTTGGGCCAACCGTTATATTCCCCATACATCAGCATAAATTAGGCACCTCGAGCCGGTGTAATGGTTAGCAAACTTGTCTCGCTAGAACAATTACGACTGAGTAGTGAGTTCGATCCTCACTGGGTGCTCCCTACATTCGGCCTTGTGCCACATCTAATTTGCGCTTGGAAAATCATTTTGGGCACCTCGAGGCGGTGTAATGGTTAGCAAGTTTGTCTCCCTAGAACCTTTACGACTGAGTAGTGAGTTCCATCCTTGATAAATCACTGTATTTGCACACATTGTAACGCTTACTCTGTACCCTTCTAACTTGAGTGGCCCCTGGGCCTTGTACAGTGTGAACTCCACTGTAAATTAAAAAAAATACTAGAAGTATTAACTTTATCCTTCTGTAATTTTCTGTTTCTGAGTATAAGTGTCCTTTTTTCATTTTCATTAAAAATTCCTTGTTGCTTGCGTACACCGTCCATGGTATACTCAGTACACTACTTAGAACCACATTTCTCTTGAAAGATTTTGAATTTCATTCTTTAAAATTTTCAGAATTGTTTACATGCAACTTTTATAAGGTAACTGTAGTTGACCCAAACCACAAGTCAACAGATCTTGATGGATGGATACATAGCTGATATTCCCAGCATAATTTTCTTCTTGCAATGTGTATCGTAGAATCAAATTTCATTAAATCTGTATTTGTATGTAAGGAAAAAATATGTTTGATTAGATACAGAGTCTGTAAAACGGAAATTATATCACAGATCTAAAATTCAGTAAAATTGTTTGAGGACATTCAATGTATGAAAGAGGAAATACTATAGCATTTTTAGAACTGTGTTGACATATACGAATATGTGCACAGTTTCCAGTAGTAGAAGTCCTTTAAATGTTTCCCCACAATCAGCCATATTGAGAAAATGCTGAGGATGCTGGAAGTAGCTATGAGTGCAATCTTTGGCATTTCAGCCAAAGCTGAAATTCAGCATCATTTTTCATATTTTCTTTTACACTGATAAGAACTGGGATTGCCGCATTTCAATTTCACGATGCTTGTATTTATATAATTTGTTGAACAATTTGATTGAAATATTTCATCAAATAGCACTTTTATCTCAATGAGCATGCACATTTTCCAAAATTTTATACAAGAGTATTATACCCTGCGTGTTGGTTGTTATTCTGTCTATTATTATTATTATTATTATTGCTTTTATTTCGTTTGGTATCTGGCATTTACACATTTCTTTCCGGGTCCCGCCCAGGGACCTATGGTTAGAAATGGCATCATGACACTTTCCACTGAAAATTACATAGATAAAGCCCTTCGTAAAGTGTGGGCTGTACTTGTCAGAACATTTTTTTGTATATCTTTGAGGCATGGACTTCCAGGGATCCCTTCAATTAGTCTACTGTAATCTTTTCGAACCATTATTATTATTATTATTATTATTATTATTATTATTATTATTATTATTATTTCCTTGGGTTTCTGTTGTGTACACATTTCATCCCGGGTTCCAACAAGAGGCCTAAGGTCAGAAATGGCTTCATGACGTTTTTCACTGCTCATTTTTTAAAAAATGAAAATTATTATTATTATTATTATTTATGTGTGTTATGTTTCCTGCTTTGTATCCTGCAGAGCCGAGTTCAAGCTATGCTCCTTAGGCCCTAAAGCAGAATTGTCATTTAATTGGTAGCATTTTTCTTAGTATATGGGATGTTCCTAGTAGGGTGATATCCTGGAAAATTTATGTTGATGTTACCTGGGACACTGTTAGTAAAATTGTCCATTTCTTTTCTCACGAGGTCTAGAGCTCCGATTACTATTGGTACAGTTTCATTCCCCACATCCTGTTAATCTTGATCTTCATGTCCATGTATTCGGACAATTTCTCGATAATTTCTTGGGGGTGTTTCTCTCAGATGGTTCTGCTATGTCAATAACCATACACTTCCTAAATTACTTGGCTTTTATGCTAATGTTGGCTTTAATTGCCTGTCAGTTTGAATTGGCATGTCCCAGAGGATAGGTACATCATTATTTTGGGTAACCGTGTCTTAGTGCTCATGCCATATCTCAGCGGTTTCAATTTTGAGCTTCTTGCATATCTTGCAGTGCACATACGTCACTACCTTCTGGGTTGATTAATGCTTTGCTAGATCCAAACATCCTGAGATTATATGGTTTACAGTTTTATCATATTTTCCGCAGATCATGCATTTCAGGTTAGCTTCATCCTTGATTATGTGACGGTGATGGGATATGGTTACGAGGCTTTGGTCCTCAGCTGCAATAATTAGGCCTTCTGTCTCAGATGTTCAACCCTGTGATCCTCAACAACTGATGTGTTTTATGTTCATCTACATCTGCTTTTTTCGTTCTTTTATTATTATTATTATTATTATTATTATTATTATTATTAGGTTGGTGCAAAAATAATGTCGTTTTCTCACATGAAGTTGAACGTCAAAAAACGACATTATTTTTGCACCAACCTATTATTATTATTATTATTATTATTATTATTATTATTATTATTATTATTATTATTATTATGTGGAGAAAATCTGGGGGGAAAGATTGTGTTGTGCCATTCTCCTCATTACGGAAAGGCTGGTTCGAAAAATAGAATTTCAAATCCGTTCTGTGTGTATGTAATATACGCACACATATTCGTATGTGACGGGCTGACAGAGAATTATAAAATAGTTTATTTTTCAATTGCGACATTTATTTTAATATATTTGTTGTTTATACGTTATTTTTTATAGATACAAATATTTAAGTAATTGCTTTGTTTATAATAAACGGTATTAACAACATTTTCCGGCCTGAGTGTCCGACAAATTTAATAGAAAGTATGTGTCCTCCGACAGAAATCGAACCTGTCTTATACCGAAACGTCATATAGCCTGACTTGCTATACCATGACGGTTCCGTGTAGGATACAGGTTCGATTCTTGTCGAAGGACACATAATTTCTATGAAATTTCTCGGACATCAGACCGGTAAATGTTGTTAACGCCGTTTATTATAAACAGAGCATTTACTTTTAGACGTGCGGCATATAGGAGACTGTATGACGCTTGCGATCTCTCTTTCTATCTCCCTCTTTCTCTCATTCTCTCTCTCTCTCTCTCTCTCTCTCTCTATATATATATATATGAAGAAATATAGTTTTAAAGTGTGCTATATTTATGGGATAAAGTGCTCAATATCAGAGATAGAGCGTGTGTAAATATAAAAGTGAACATAGAAGTCAACACTTAGAGGCGACAGTCTCTAGATTGCTAGATGCAATCGTCAGGCAACTAGTGCTGTTATTTTTCTCGGCTATTTATATATAAACTCCCGGTACCTACATCTTTCATAATACTACAACCCACTCTCGCTGTCTTATATAACATTTCACTGAATATAGCGTCATAAAACAGCATATAATAACACCACACAGCAATATCTCTAACAAATTTACATCCGCTGAAATACTAAAAATACTAATCAACAATACTGAAGTTATATACAAGAACAATTGTAACAAAACGTCTACAAATTCTCGAAGCAATTACTATAAAAAGTAAAAACAGAACCATAAACAAAATAGCATTTAACAGGTACGAAAATACTAAACATCTTTAATAACTGAAACAACCAATTACTAAACATCCTCAGCAGTAATAAAGCTGCCTGAAACAATTTTCGCACCCAATTTAATAAAAGCAGAAAAATGAACACACAAAAAGTAAATAAAATAACCCGACCTGATGATGATAAACGATAATCGATAGCGTTTGGAAACCAAATTAGCCTTTCTCTTTTGCCAACTGGACACAGACAGATGAAAGAAAGTGATACAAATAGAAAGGATCCGCAAAATGCTTATTAGAATAAAAATAAAAATACGTGATACTTATGGAACCATGTCTAAACAATGATATGCCACCAATCTAATATGTGTTTATATATATATATATATAAAAAATGGTGACAATTTACCTATCGCACTGTATACATATATATATATATGTATGTATACAGTGCGATAGGTAAATTGTCACCATTTTTTACTTTTATTTACTCCATGAGCCTTATTTGTTTTCCGATTTTGTCCATTGCCCAGTATAGTAGAGTCATTTGGGAACCGTCTCTGATAAAAAGAGCACCGTGACGTAATTCGCTCCGCCAGAAATTTGGAAACGCCATGCTGTACTGCTTGGCATTCGCGCCGGAATCATCAATTCACAGTGTTTAGGTGTCAATCTGAGGACAGTGCAGAGAAAGAATTGAATGAGTCTAATGGTGATTACGAATATACGGCAGTTCGGAAAAACTCACTGTGATCGTTCTGATGGGAAAAAAACTCCCGAATTCTACATCAAGTGCCCTGAGGAGGTATTATTATTTTTGTGTAAATTTGGTCAATATATCTGCTAATTTGAGATGTCCATTTTTTCTCCTTATTACGTAATATGGACAACAATTATCCATCGCAACCTACATATATATATATATATATATATATATATATATATATATATATATATATATACAATAAAAAGCATTAATTTAACCACACGAAAACATTAGCTCTGTAGGGAATAACTGGGAAAGATTGATTATATTTTGTACCCACTACCTGTATAATCCCAGTGAGCTATAAATAAAACCCACAAAAGTAATTGTAGTATATATTCTGAAGATTACTTGAGGTTTGTAATTGTTAGTCACCATGCTGTTCTGATGTCGCTGACTACACTGATTATATCTATAAAGGATCTGTTTTCGATACTACTCATTCATTCTCCACTAAATATAGGCAGTTTTTAAACAGTATATATATATATATATATATATATATATATATATATATATATATATATATATATATATATATATATATATATATATAATATAAATTAACTGATTTAAAATATTTTTTTTCGTTACACAGTGATAACCATGTTTCAAAAATGGTAGCTAAAAAATTTAAATCTAATTATATAATTAAATTAAACGCATTAGTTCCGTTTCATCTTCGAGCGAATATTGAAATAAATTATTTTTAAATTTTCTGAGATTTAAACGCACATATAAATTCATAATTTATTGTTTCCAAGGATACAGAGAAATCCAATCATTTAGACAGGGGCTGTAGCGTCTTCATATTTATTAACTATTGTTGTATCAATTGTGAGCTACGTTCGAAAAAAGGTTAATTTTAGGGAGGGTAGGGTTTTATTTTTCAACGAATTCTGACATACGTTAAATGCATGTCGTCTGTTTTTTTTTATTAACGGCAAAAAGTTTTTCGGCATTTTTTTCTTGTATCCTCAAAGATTCTTTTTAGTTTTTTTTGTGTTAAAATACGTTTTATTAAACTACAATTTTAAAATATTTTTACTCTTAATTACTTATAGACTATATTTCTTTTTAAAAACAAGTAAATGTAATAGAATTACTTACATTATTTAAAATTATTTAATATAATATCAAATATAAGTATGTATATTACCAGCTCCCATTTTTTAATTTTATTTTTAAATATTTTTTAAAGAAAATTAATGAGAATGACGGCAAAAGATAGTTATTTCATTTCTCTGATTCAGTAAATTTTTATTTTTTATAAACTTAGTAATATATAGTTTTTATGTATGCACAAAGGACATGGGTCATTTAAAGACCTACATATTCTAGCTTTTCTTATTAATTTCTATTTTATTGTAGGTGTTTTATTGGATTCTTTTAAGTGCCAGAAATACTTTGAAAGCGATGTCTGATTTCTGTACTTATTTATCCTAAATAAAGTTTGATGTTGATTGAACCGTTTTTTGAACTCATGGCTTGAGCAACCTATATAGATTTTTATGTTTTGGGGATTCTCAATAGATGAGATATTGCATTGGTATACTAATGATTCCGTGCGGCATTTATTTTCTAGTGGACAGTTATGAGGATTTCTAGAGTTACATAAATTCTCTTTTTATTTTTATATTGTCTAAATTTCTTTGGTTTTGGTCTAAATGTTTATTCAAGATATTAGCATTGTTTTTCTTAATAATTTTTTCTAAGTTTTCAGTACAGCTGTAACTTAATTTTAGTGTATTTTTATTGAAAATAGTACTTATTTTACTTTCTCTAGGAAAGTGCTTAACTATTAATGCAATGAATTTTTGTCCTAATTTGTTCTTTATCATTTGGTTGTAGGGTAAATATACCAAATTATTATTCTACTTCGGTTTTTTTCTATGCTTTCCAGTTTCCTTTCTTATATAAGTTAGATTTGGGTTTTTGTAGACGCTATCTTTTAGAGCTTTATTATGGAAATTAATATGTTCACAGAGAA